>CM042880.1:6671604-7153712 GCA_023653495.1 Melastoma candidum
TACCCATACCAGGTCGACCTTCAACATCTCATATTCTTTTAGCAGCAGCCCTAACACAGCTGACTCATCGCCGACCTTTATTGATTTTGTGCATTTTTTATAGTATTAACAACCTCGTGAGCTAAAAAATATTATTCCTTTTTCCAATTTTTTTAAAATAATACTTAATAAAGCTTTATTTGACTTTAATTTTATGAGATTTAGTATTAGTTAAAATTAATATAAAATTAAAAGTCGACGAAAAAATTATGTAACGGGGTATATAACTAAATATGAGACCAACATTTTATCTTCTCTCAAAGGACGAGGGGAAAAGAAGAGGACGCACCTCATTAAATAGTTGAGTATTAGCTCTCGGACCGACAGGTTCCCATGTTGCCCGGTCCACGTTGCGTTCCCCACCCCCAAAGCTCTTACTATACAAAATATTGATGTCCGGATATTTGGGCAGATTATACGAGGCTGAAACGTGGCGGGGATGAAGGCGAGAAAGGCACATGCACATGCACAAATGATGGGGGTCCACAACTTCATCCCAAAGCAATCGTAACATTCAAATTAATTCATTCAAAGTTAATATGCACTTTCAGGAGAGTTTGCATTATTAGCACAAAATTACGGCACGTGTAGCAGAAACCCCCCGAAAGATGTTGTGTATGGTGTGTCCCTCCTCCCCCCCACCCCACCCACCCCAAGTCCCATCCATCATCACTCGCACTGTTTTAGGCGCGAAAGGCGCAGGATCTTGTTCTTTGGATCTCTTTGTTTTTTGTTTTTATAAAGGAGGAGTAAAGGAAAAAGGATAAGAAACCCTCCTCCCTTCTTTTGCTCCTTTTGTCGATAAATGAATGTGAATAGTCTTTTTTTCTTCACTTTTTAAACTGGGGGTTGAAAAACGAATCCCATTTCCTTACACACTCTAAACCGTCTCGACTGCCGGAACGACCCAGCGTACGAGGAGGAAGTAAAGAAGTCATCGGGGGGGTTCTTCTTCAATCGCAATATGTAAAACCCATCATCCCCCACAACATGTTTGGCCCTTCCCCCCGGTCTCTCTTTTTGAATATGAAAAACCACAAAGGAACAAAAACACAGCACGGTGCTAAAAGTAGTCTAGTTAACTCTTTTGTTGTTAAATTCCTTTTGGAATTGAGATGATCTGTGAATGAGTGTATGCATTACTTTGGGAGATGATGATTGTAATTTTAGAGGGGACCGGTTTATGCTCTTTTAGGGTTCAAAGGGAAAGAAGGGCTGGTCAAAGTTAACATAGAAAGAATGACATCATATTATAATAAACCCTAATCACGATTGGGCACGTTTTAGTTGCTACCATTATCAAATCCGAGATACGTTTGAGAGTGTCGTATTTATTAACACGTACTCACCCTCTTCCCCGACTACTTAACAAAATCCTTAATAAGCAACAGTATTACCAATAATATTCCTACCTTCAAGCTGTACATTTGTTATTCCACTGTCTCAAGCCTTTGCATGTGGTGGAAATGGGAACTCCCTGCGTGAACATTTCCCCAATATTTTTTTTTTTTCCTTTTTCTGAAATCTCAAAAAGAAAAACAAGAAACCCCACATCAGTCGGTCGCTTTGTCCCCGAATCACATGGTAATGTGATATGGTAAATAATATTATCAAGAAACAAAAAGGAAATAACAATGTCACGTTCCACCCAATTGTCTGCCTCCTTCATGCATTTCTTGTGATGAAAATGAGAGTACTACAACGTTCCTTCTTCAATCTTCTTCTTGTGGGTCCGAATTCGCATGTTAGGGGGAAGAGAGAATTCAATGCAGCGGCATGGGGCTTGTGACCCCCCCCCCCCCCCCCCCCCCCAAAGAGCATTATTAGATGGGGACAAAGAATCGGCTGAGTTTGGCTTTTTGGTAATACTTTAGAACTGACAAGGCTTTTTATGTATACAAAAAATCCTGCATATGGGAAATTGAAATCTTGTAAGAAGAGGGACAGCAAAGCGACAAAAAAGAAAAGGAAGAGCTGAGAGAGGGGGGGGGGGGGAGCAGGGATATATGACGAGAAGCGAGACGGAGACGAGAGACCCCACGGCTCACCTCCCAACAAATCCCCTCTTTTCTTAATGATCTGAGGGGTTTAGGAGTAGTCAAGGTCAAGGAGCTGGGCCTACATATGCACACATACTGTCTGAAACAAAGCAGAAAGGGGGCAGAAAGAAAAAGGAGGGGGGGTGAAGAGTAGGAAAAGGACAAGAGTGATACACAGATTTCAGACATACATTCGGTGCTGTTCTAATCCAAGGGGTTTTGGGAGTAGGGATCCCTCGGTTTTACGAGGTAAACAGAGGTTGGAGTTGGGATTGGGTGGTTGTTTTGAAGAACTCTCGCGGAGGACATTAGACTTTAGGAAAACAGCCACGGGTCTCTTCTACGTAACCACAAGCTGCATGCCATCAGTAAAGATCTGGTAACTTGTCGGCCCAATGATGTACAAACTTGAACCCATGCCCAGTCTTTAGTCGGACTCAATACATGTTTTAGGATAATCGCAAGACACTGAACCCACGATTGGGTAAGTTAGATATTCATTAAGGACAGGTAACCCAAGTCACTGAAATTCGATGTTAGTTAGGAAGGGAGGACTTTTATAGGCGCCTTTTTTTCAAAGAGGAAAGAACGGATGCTTGCAACGTGTCATGAACCCAGAGATTTATGTGGAATCTTTAGTGTTTATCAACAACATGTAGAGTATTACAATTGGGTAATTCACTCTTTTGTGAAGCTAATTTGGACCTCATCATGGATCAACGAGGCATTATTACAAGTCTTTTGAAAACCTGTGATCCGGTTCTCATCTCTCGTGTTTAGTTATTGCAGGTAGATGGGCGCAACAACAGAGTAAATTAACTTATGCCTGTCCCAAGAACAAGCAGCTTCATAAAACCAATACAAAGTACATCAAATAGTACAACCCCAATTCCCCATAATGCAACAACAACAACAACAGCAACAACATTTAGTGACAAAATCTCTTCCAATGAAACCCAGCAAAAGAACACCCAGAAAAAATCCCAGTTCCAATTCCAACTAGTCAACTACCAAAAAGAATTTTTTACCTTTTTCTCTTTTTTTGAACTCCTCTTTGTCCCCCAGAAGCCCTATTCCTTCCTCTTACCTCCTCCCCTCCATGAGAAAGGGATGGCATCTCTTCATGATCCAATAAATTATGCTTTATGTATCATATATATTTATATTTCAATCGACCACGGACATGCCGGTGGAGGGGTGCATTGGTCGTGGTGGGTTGCCATATTGTGATGCCCGGAGATCGATCTTGCAGTCGGGATCAATAGATGTTGTGATTTATTAACCCCTCGTCTTCGCCCTCTTCATTCCCAGGTTGCTGCTCTGATAAGGCGAAACCGAGCCAGACATCGGGGAGGCTTCGTCTCGAAGGGTTCCGTTGATCATTGCCAGCTCGCGAAGCTGTTGCTTCTTGTAAAAGTCTTGAGATTCGTCCTGTTGATGAAGAGAGGGGGATGAGTGTACGTTTTTACTCGTGGATGGAAAGTTAAGAGGGACAAATGTATGGAGAGGGCAATGACCACTGGATGGAGGAGATCTTGAAGCACGTCACGAGCTTGAATCAGGCGCGCGTCGATAATCTCCATGGGCAGCTCGGCCTCGATCAGGATGTGAAGAGGTTCATTCAGGTGTTCATACCCGGGTTTGCCTCTCATGACTTCTTCCTGCAAGATGAGCATTTTGGCGATCGTTGCGAGCATTTCATGGCATAAGCGTTCGTCCTCGGCACCACGTAGCAGTGGGAATCCAGACCAAAAAAAAAAACAGACAGAGAGAGACAAGGGCCAGTTTAATACCCTTACTGGGTCTTTTATGCTACCGCGGCCTCGGATGAGAACACGGCACTCGGTAATCGCTTCCACTCGCTTAAGAGAGTTTCCCCTAGGGCCAAGGAGGCGCCCGACAAAGTTGTACTGCAATGCCAGCAGAAAAGTTATGGACGTTTTAGTTTGCAGCAGATGATAGACTCTGATGCAGAAAACAAACGTACGTTTGGATATTTGTCAACGGGAACGTCTAATCTGACTATTTTCTTCATGATAGGAGCCGAAGGGCTGCCTTGAGAAATCGGCCAACTTTGCGGCGACGATGCGAGCATTAGACCAGACATCTGCAAGAGTTACATTCGACTCCTATGAAACCAACAGCAAAGAATGATGCATGGCAAGGGATCATTTCAATTTCCTCTGTGCTTTCTGACTCATGACAAATTCCACCAAAAGGCCTCCGAGATTATGAAGAAACATTGACCTCGTTCTCAAAAGAAACGACACTACATCCGTCCACAAAATCAATGTTGCAAAATGTTTAAAATTTTCCCTTGCAGACAAAAGATCGAGAACAAGTCGCAACCACAGAGTCCCTATTCTAATAATTCGAAAGTTTGTTCAGATGAATCACAGCACCGCCAAGAACATTCTGACGCATCACTTCAGATAGTAACTTTCCACATGCAATAAGTCAAATAGATGAATGACAACTATGGGGTTAGTTAAAATCTATGAGACTGAAACTAAAAAATGTGAACCCTGCACCACTCCCTTGATAAGCCCTTAGACAGAGCCGGACACTTCGCCTAGACTCAATGTCACGACATTGTGAGTAACATAAGACATACATAAAGATGGTTCTGAGTTAGCAAACAAGCGGCTGAGTCAGAACTTCTTCCTGGAAAAGTAAAACTTATCAAATAAAAGGTTGTGTCAATGGTTAGTCTCCATACTTCTGACTGATACCGGGATGGCCATCCATTCAGGTTTGTTCCTCCATTTGAAAATAGTCCTCCAGTAGCCATGGGACTACCATGTTCAAGCCCACTTCGACCTAGCAACGATGCATTCCCCAAGAGCGTAGTTACACGCAAAATTTCTGTTCCAGAGATGTCAGTTTTCAAGAATAAAAAGCAGCGGTTAGCATTTGTCAGAAACCGGTCAGCAGAATTCTATCAAGAGATGGACAAAGAAGAGTCGTTTAACCATGTCAGTAAACAAAGGTACACCTACTGTCAACATGTCAGTTGTTAAAAGAGATGCATATCACTAAGAATGCAAGCCGTCCGCAAGGGAAAAAGGAAGATGGGGGAAACATCAAAGCCATGTTACCAATTTCACATCTTATTGGAGAAGATTCGTTACTTTGTACATTTTTCATTTATTTTCGAGAGCACACTTTGCCACTCATCTTTTGATTTGAGAAATCATCTCCTCTGTGTGTGTTTGTTCAAATGCAATGAATATAATTGAACATGGAATCGTTCCGCCTAAGCAAGGACCACAGATGGTTCCCTGACGAGGAAGAGAGGCTATTCTGATAGTATATGAATGGATTAAGGCACCAAATTCCGGAGATCTAGCTAACTCAATGCCTGCTCATATGTATTTAGTTCCGAAAATCAGTAAAATGGTTAAAAAGAAGAATAGAGCGAAGAATCTTCGGGACAAGACAGGCGGACAGCATTTGCAACAGACATTTCTTTAACCAAGAAAAAGGAAAAATGCCATTCTTTTCACGATCTATATCTAAAGGCGAGGAATGATAGAGTTGCAAGCAGAAGTATGGCAACATCAGGGAGAACACACGCGGCCATGTTAAAACTATACAGGACAGAGAATTCAATGGATATGCTCACCTTGCTTCAGCAATCGATAACAAACCGGCAGAACAGCCGAGAATGGCATAAACTTCTCGTATTCGGCGAGCAAATCGCTAAGATACCTGCCACGATACGATAGGTCAGAAGATAATCCGCGATCCCAAATTACTCGACGCAACAGCAGCAGTAAACAATCACGACTTCATGATTCACGAGCAGAGTGTAGTCAACATCAACCATCCAAAGGCAACCGCAAAACAAAGAACAGCAGACAGCTGCCCGTCGCCATAAAAAAAAAAAAAAAAAAGAAGACGAGATCAAATCAACTGCAGCAGATCTCACGCAATCACGGACAGCGCCACACAAAGGGAAAACAGATCATCCGGAAGAGCAAGAGTCCAGATGAGAGGAACAAAAACGAAGAGCAGAGGGAGAGGGGAGCTGACTTGTCCTGGTCGGAGAGAGGGGAAGAGGCGGAGCGGATCCCGGGGATATGAGGGGAGGAGGAAGGGGAGGGGGAGCAGATGGAGGAGGCGGCGGCGGCGGCGTAGTACCTGGAGGCAGGGGGGGCGATGTCGAGGGGGTTAGGCTGGTGGTAGTCGAACTGCATGGTCGGAGCGAGAGGAGAAGGGTGGTGGGATTGGGGGGGGGGGGGGGGGGGAGAAAGAGAAGGAGGCTGCGTCGGTGGGAAGGGAAGGGAAGGGAAGGGAAGGATGATATAATCTTTGAGAGGTTGGTAGGTTTGTGGTGGCGACTTCACTGTGCCCCTCCTCCCCTCTTCTCCTCCTCCATTTTTTTTTTTACCAACTTACGTATATTACAGTTAAACCAGTTACTTCTACTGTGAAAACCTCTCCTCCCAGAAAATCAGGAATCCAAGGCAAAAAGGGCACATGGAGTTCCCATGGCAGATCCATAAACACGACAGTTGGACTCCTCCCCACCCCCCCCAAAAAAATAAATAAATAAATAAAATAATATAACATCATTCGTCCGTTCGTTCGTTCATAGCGCACACACGAGTTTTGTTGCTAGTAGTAGAGAAAATATTTCTCGATGTCTCTAATTTCGAGTTAGCAAATTCCAATTTCGTTAATGAGTAAAATTGAATTTGTTAATTTTGATTTCGATAAATTTTGATATTACATGCGAAATATTTTTCCTACTAATTCCACGTCAATTACAAACTAGTATTGCTTCTTTCTCATGTTTTCTTCTAGTTATTATTATTATTATTATCATTAGACTATATCAACCACACAAATCATACATAATACAGCTACCTCATTTGCTTCTTCTTCTCGTGTGGTCCATCCATCATTACATGTTTTTCCTAGTCACTTGGAAATTTCGACCTCCCTCGTCAATGTGGAAACTTACGAAACTCCCTTGTTAAAATCAATGATAATTGAGAGGAGGGAGCTTTGGCTTCCTAGAAGAAGGGGTGTCATCATGACCGACTGGACACGAAGCGACAACGTTGTCGGAATCCCAAAAACTTTTTGCCCTAACGAAAGAAAACGTGTCCCAACAACAACAAGAGAAGAAGACTCTAATCTAATATTTGACCACCCTCTCTCTCTGTGTCTTTTTTCTTCTTCTACGGTCGCTTTATCAATGGAAAAGATAAAAAGAAAATGGGAATAGTCCGGGTGTCTGTTTTCATTTGCTTAATTGGAGAAATTATTGGATTCACATGGTGTCCACTCCCAAACAAACAAACGATCTCAGTCCATGTTTTTGTTTAGTTTTTTTTGGTGAGGAGGAATGGAGGAGGAGGAGACGCCCGACTAACGTTAGTTGGACGACGGCGGGAAGATGATTGGGTCGGCCCAATATGAAAGCCCAAAACTTCCATTCCCGGAAGGCCCCGCGGTTAATAACTATATCAAGTCCTTGCTTTCTTGAGTTTTATATGGAAATACGGTTAGTTTTAAAATTTTTTTACGAAATACGGCCCGGGTTACGTAAAATACGGTTTTACCGTCGAATGGGCGCGTTTTCATGTAAATAGGTAGGGGTGGGTTTTGAAAACCCGCCCCCTCAACACTTACCAAAAATATTCATTCGGGTGAAGCATGGGCATATAACGGGGGCGCGTTTTCAAAACCCGCCCCTTTAACTAAATGAAAAGGGGCAAGTTTTAAAAATGCGCCACTTTAACTAAATGAGCAAGATGCGGTTTTTCAAAACCCGCATTTCGAAAGGTTAGACAAAATAAACCGTCTACCTTAGTTGATTAGAATCACTTGTTATAGGAGGTGCCCCTTTAACTAAATAAATCGCCTTTTGAAAACCCATCATCTTTGTATTTTAAGGGACGCATACGGTAAAACAATATTTTACAAAACTCGCACCGTATTTCGTAATTTTTTTTTTTAAAACTAACCGTATTTTTGTACAAAACTCTTGCTTTCTTTCTTTACTTGATACACTTGTTTCGGTCTACTCTAATGTCATTGTGATTTTTTATCGTGTCACCAACAATTAAGATTACTGGCTTGATTAATTGATTCTTGCACGTGTGATGATGTGATTTTTGATTAAAAAAAAATTGTCATCACTATAATTATAAAAGCCGTTAGCAACGAGACAAGACAACTATCGAACTCAACTAAGAATGAATGAAACTGAATCTTGACGGTGTGTTCGATAGAAGGGAAGAAAACAAAAAAAGGGAGGAAAATTTTAAAACAACGACTGAATTTGCAATTACAGATAAAATATTTCACAGTTCACGCGACAGTTCAAGACCCAAACCTATGTCTTCATCGTACCATGGCCGCCAGTAAAAAGCTACACTTACAAAATATAAGAGCGTAAAAAGACCATGTTACATCAATCATGCCCTCGGGAATAGCCATACCCTACCCCTTCTCCACCCCTTACACATAGCAAATATCACTTCTAATTGGATGTCCCTGATCGATCTTCCGTGAGCGGAAGATTCCGTGAGTATGAAACAATATCGTCGGTTTTATATTTTTATACGGACTATTTCGTAAATTACGAACGGACTTTGTACTCATAGAATCTTCCGCTTACAGAAATTTAGCCTCATCCCCTTCTTATTTCATTCAATTCCCCTCATCTTCTCATCTTTATTCTTCAATTAAACACATTATTTTTTAAGCAATTTTTAATGGTTATAATTTTTTATGACTTTCCATTCTATTACATCATCAGGAATTATATTTCGAAAACCAAACGGGCTATTTTGGAGAAGAGGGAAGCGGGAGGCAGTTGGAAATTATTTTTGCACTCCATTTGTTTAATGGTAAAGTGGTTATTTCGTATGTCTCGTTTAAGGTTCGCGATCTGTATGAAAATAAAATTTTCAGGCTCGAACTCGAGCTCCGCTCGTTAATAATCAAGCCAAACTCGAGCTTTTCACGAACCGTTCACGATCATATTAAAGTGTTTCCTTTCCATTTTTTGCGACTACTGGCATTTTCACCAAACTGGTCTCGGACTGGAGAATATCATGACCCCCAGGGAGCCTTGTCTTGGCATTTTGGATACGGATTCTTACTTCATTGTCACGCGCGACTAATATTCTCCACCACTACTGCTTTCTGTTCAAAAAGTTCAATTGTATGATTTACTGCAGTTTTCCCATGTGGTATCTATCATCTTTGGTTGGAATCTGATGGTGCAACCCACTTCCCTAGGTGTGATAGAGGTCTTGCCATACAGTCATCTCTCCGCCCTCTCGACGTTCTCATGGCTAGTACAGCAGGTTTGCTACTGCATAGTAATTGACCCAGTTGGAAGGTGAGATAAGTTTCTCCGTATAAACGAATTATCTTTTGTAAAATGTGGCTGATACCTGGGGAAAACGAATTTTCTCTGTATAGTTTTCATCCTTGAGCTGTAAATCAGATGATGACTTTACACAGGGCAAATTTCTTTCCCATGATTTCGATTTTTACTCGTCTCGTGGATGTTTTGCTGTTGGAAGTGCAGATTCTTTGCTGTGGATATGTCGCATTCACTTTCACGAAGCTTGGGTGAGCCTTCGTGTAACGGGCTTTTGTGTTACTGCAATAATTGCCCACAGAGTCATTAGCAGCACGTGAATCCCCCCCCCCCCCCCCCTTTTCTTGCAGACGGCCTGTCCTGTCCGGACAATAAGCTCCAATCATACTGGTGAGGACTTTCCCTTTTGCTTTTTCCAGTTCTCTTTTTGGCACCACTGGACTCTGCCAAGGAAGGTGGGGGATCATCAGCTGATTATGCGATTCCACCTTTGAAGAATTACTCTGGTGAATGTCGACTTGTGCAGTAGCCAGGACTGGGTTTCGCAATGTAGTATTTGTTTCGCTAATTACCAACTGCATTGTCTTCCTGAATGCGACGTTCTTCTGCAAAACAAATTCTTGCAGCATTTCTTACTTTTTTTTTAATTATTGTTGAATGTGTACAATGCTCGAAGAACCGAAGCTGGTAAAAAACTGCACGTCCCTTGTTTTTTGATTTTACTTGTTTAGACATATGCTCTTACTCGAAGAGTAGGCCTGCCCTGTTGGGGAGGGACGGGACATCACAGAGTTTGGTTAGCCGCCTGTAACGCATCACCCCACTCAGTACTTCCGGGTCCCAACAGATCCCAATGTGGGAAACACTTTCATGCCGTGACCTCGCCAGTAATCTTGGTTGTGTGCTGTTGGGTAGGAGCACAAGCTCACCAGTATCTGTTAAAGATCAACAATTACTTCCAAAGTTTCTCGAAGGTACTAGAAAGTTCTAGAATAATTGGGTAAGTTTTTGGATAGATTTAGAATATTCTAGAATAGATTAGAAGCTTAGAATATGATAGAAGTTTTTAGAAAGTGTATATAATGCTCTAGAGGATCGATCTTAGCCTTTACATGTAGAATAATCCTAGCCGTAGGTTGAGGAGGCCAACTAGTATAAATAGGGGCCTCATTTGTAACAATCATCCAAGAGTCCAAGAAATCATTTGAAGTAGTGAAGTGTGAGCTTCAAGTGATAGTGTTTCACTTTCTCTTCTTCCAAGCATAGGAGTTCGAAGGTCCGCTCAAAGACTAGCGTTCGCCTTGATCAACGCTAAGTCGAGATCCAACATTCGGTATCAGAGCGATTTTATCGGGGTCGAGCTGCTGAAGTCGAGCGGTGGTTCTGCTGAAGTCCAGCGGAGGTTCTGCTAAAATACTGTTGAAGATTTCCCGAAGAAGCTGCAATCCGGGATTGCATCGAGCATAGGTCGGGGACCAGGCTACGCTTCCAGAAGTCGAGATCGATATGGCGGAATTCAACACCGTCGACATGCTGAAGAAATTAAACAACCAGAATTATAGCACGTGGAAGATGTGCATGGAGTCTTACTTACAAAGCCAAGATCTCTAGGAGATCATTGGTGAGAGCGAGAACATACCGCCGGAAGAAGATGCTACTACACTCCGAAAATGGTGAATTAAGGCAGGGAATGTCATGTTCGCTATCAAGACCACCATTGAGGAAGAAATGTTGATGCCTGAGATATACTAGCGACTAGGTTCTCAAAGAATAATGATATGAGGCTACAGTTGCTAGAGAATGACTTGATGGCAGTTAGATAAGGAGATCTAGGAATTAACGAGTTCTTCACAAAAGTAAAGTCAATCTGCCAGGAGATTTCCGAGTTAGACCCAGGATCAAGGATTAGTGATGATAGGATGATGATGATAATTATCCATGAGTTATGACCAGAGTATAGGGGATTTATTGCGGTTGTGCAAGGATGGCCCACGCCACCGTCGCTAGAAAATTTAGAAAATTTACTAGCTAATCAGGAGACGCTAACAAAACAGATGGCGGGCGTAACCTTGAAAAATGAAGAGGATGCGTTATATAGTAGCAAGGGGAGGATTTATTCGAAAAAGAAAGGCCCTTTGAATAGTGAAGAGGGAAGTTATCCAAAAGGAGAGAGAAGCGATAAGGATTGGAAGCATGTCCGGCCACAGGAACGAAGAAGACAAGGAAGGCCAACTCTTCGAATAGATGAGGAATGCTTCAACTGTGGTAAGAAAGGTCATTACGCGAGAGACTGTTGGTATAAGAACAAGACAAGGAAGGCCAACTCTTCGAATAGATGAGGAATGCTTCAACTGTGGTAAGAAGGTAATATCGCCACGACAGGCAAGGATGATGATGACCTCACATCAGAAATAGAGTGGAATTTAGAAGTCTCTCTCGCAGTGACAGAAGAAGAAAATCTAATGGAAGATCAAGACCTCGCGATAGTGTACATTAAAGATTGTGAACAAAGCAATATATATAACTATGGATGTTCCAATTACATGGATGGCAACCAGAGGAAGTTAGAAGGGATAACTCACAACGTTTCTCCATCGAATCCACGGAGGCAGTTGCCATTACAGGCAAGATACCGGTCCAATAGGCAAAAACTAAGAGAGAAGAGTCATTCTCCCTTTTTAAACCTTCCACAGTGAAAGTAGCTCTTCGAGCCCTCCATGGCTTTGCAAGTGTCACTCTTGGTTTCCTTCGTATTGGTGTCGTAAGATTCGCTCTCCTACATCCCCACGACAATGGAGGCACAAGAGTAAGTTGACTTCTTTACCTCCAACAACAACAACAAAGTCCCCGAGCCTAATTCAAGCAATGGCTGAGCCGAAGAATTCGGTGGATAAGCTAAGAAAGGAAGTAGATGGAAAGGAAAGGCTTCAGCAGAAAGCCAAATTAAAGCGCCTAGAAGAGGAGAGCGCAAGAAGACTAGAGGAAACAATTTTGTCGAAGAGCGTTTGAGCTATGAGGAAGTCAAGTCTGAGATAAAGAGACGTATAAAGATAGGTAAGAAGAAACCGTTTGCTGATATAGAAGCTCAACCAAAACAAGAGAAGGAAGCCACTTTGCTGGAGGCTAGACTTAAAGAAGAACAAGCTCAGAGAGAGCGAAAGGAATTGGATAAAATATCAGAAGAGTTAGACAACTTCGAGAAAAAGGAGAAAGAAAGGATCGATGAGATCAGACGATTGAAGCAAAAGTGGAAAATACTGATGGTTGCTCTCCGGGAGGCCGAGATAAGGTACAATATGGCGAAAGCAGCTGAATTGAGCTGTGCAGCAATTCAAGAAGTTGAAGCGGCCATCACTCCGCTTGAAGGAAGTATAATGGACAATCTGATATCGATAAAGACAGTGGGACAAGATCTGTTGAGCAGGTTAGACGAAATCAGGGTGTTCAACCCCCTTGCACGATCAATTGAAGAAAGTCATAAGGCTCCAGTTAAAGGATTCGATGCGAGCAAGCTTGGGGAGTTTGGAACATAACTATATATGACAAAAAGGGAAAGTAGTCGTTGAGGGGGAGTGTTAAAGATCAACATCTACTTCCAAAGTTCATCGAAGGTACTAGAAAGTTTTAGAATAATCGGGCAAGGTCTTGGATAGATTTAAAATATTCTAGAATAAATTTAGAAGCTTGGAATATGATAAAAGTTTCTAGGAAGTGTATAAAAGGCTTTAGATGATCGATTTTAGCCATACATGTAGAATAATCCTAATCGTAGGTTAAGGAGGCCAACTAGTATAAATAGAGGCCTCACTTGTAACAATCATCCAAGAGTCCAAGAAATCAGTGGAGCGTGAGTTTCAAGTGATAGTGTTTCACGTTCTCTTCTTCCGAGCTCAGGAGTTCGAAGATCCGCTCAAGCGTTCGCCTTGATCAACCCTGAGTCGAGATCCAACGGCATCTTCGGCAGCAACTTCCACTGAATGATGGATGACGCACTCCTTAACTGATAGAACTTGGTGTCTTAATGTGACCCACAGGAAACTCGGACCCAGATGCTTTATCCCTAACGGAGGCAGAGGAGCGATGATTCTTCTGCTCGTGATGAATCTGCGACTCGAGCATTAGACCAGCCATTTGGCAATCTTTAAAAACCTGTTCATTCCCCATGAGGCCCCTCCTGACCACGACGCTGTTATGATTTACCCACAGAGGATGAACTTTGTGGCGGGACACATCAGACCCGTAAAACAGAGCAGGATGATGGTGATGGCATTCTGTGAGCACCAAGTGATCGGTTTCCACTTGATCTCGACACTGGAACTCTTCATCCTCTTCCCGATAATTGGCTCCTTCGACAGATCGAAGCTCGCCCCTTTCATCCTCAGTTCCTGGATGCACCGGGTCAGAGCCCGGTTGTCACCCTTCTCCCTCTGCAACTGCCTCCCCGCCTTACAGTACATACAAACCTTAACCTGCACCAAACCCATGAAAACGAAACAAGTGCAAAGCATAACGACCGCCGGCGCCCACCATTTCTTGCACATGTCGTGCTTGTGCGGGGCACTGGGGGCGACGGAAGATGCATAAAGGAGCGTTAAGAAAAACCCGTGAAAGATCAGGAAGAAGCAGCAGAGGTGGAAGATCTCGCGCTTGATGGAATCGAGCCGGGTTTCTTTTAACCCGATCCGGCGGTTGAACAGATTCTCCTCCCGCTGCCAGAGCTTGAGGAGGAGCAGGTGGCCGGGGCTCTGCGAGATCTCCATCAGCGGATGGTGTTGGATCGCAGAGGCGATTATGGTCAGCGGCAGTTTCCGCTGGCCACCATGCTCATCCTCCGCAGCAATGATATCCACCACGTGCGACCCTTCCTTCACGTCCAACGTGGCCATTACGAAAGATGGAGGAGAAACTTTGAGTTCGGCGTTCGAAGAAGGAAACAATCTACGATCGGGAATGGATGTTTTTCAAGATGGCGAAAAGAGGCAGAGGAGATTAATCAGATTGAGATGGAGTTGGCGATGGTTTCCACAAGGAAAGTGGGATATGAATTTAAATACGAGGAGATGTCGGAGGGGATGATCTTATGAGCCGTTGCAGTCGTCTAACGGTCATATTTGACGGGGACTCACGTCACGACTCCTCCCCAACTTTTAATATTTCCATTTTTGGTCCTCAACTGTTGTGTATTAGTCGATTTAGTCCTTAAGTTCTTGATTTTCACAATCTCGTGCTTTTCTTTTCCTAAATTAAATTCTAAACTAACTTAAAAAGTTTGTCTTTTCTCCGTATGGGTCTCTTTTTAGTAGCTTTGTTCTAAAATAACGTTCATTATAAAAATATTTCACGAAATAGAATAATAATTTTTAAAATTCGTAAATATGTTCCTAACTTAATGTTAAAAATTCGATATTGGGAGTTCACAAATACCAAATTTACTAACTCGTTAAGGAACTTGGTACGAGTTTATACTCTTATGACACCATCAACGAAATTGTCCCTTGACCTCCAACAACTCCTCGACGCTCTCTCACTGACTCCCCTCTCTCCTGTCCGATCTCCCTACCACAAGACTAAAAAACCCACAAACAAGACAAGACTCAAACACCCAATCCCAACTCCCCCTTTTATAAGAGGACCACATTTCATAGAATATTGGTCAAGATTATTGTTATTTTAATTATAGTAAGGGCAGAATTGAAATTTTTATGTACTTCATTATTTTATAGTTTTATTTTTTAAAACACTAAATTATAAAATCAAACCCGAATACAAAGTTAAACCTTAAATCATAAACCGTAAATCCGAAATATTAACTCTAAACCAAGTTAAACCATAAATCATAACCATAAAAATAAAAGTTAAATTTTAAACCTAAACGTTAAATCCTAAATACTTTAAACTAAATATTAAAATTTAAAGCTTTCGCAGTCGTACTGCCATCGGCTAAGAGTTAAGAGCCACAAGGCACAGACAGCTTGAAAGTGGGAAAACCGATGAGACCTCCTAGAAGACATCTTAGGGATGATAAGCCATGGTTTCCCCCATGTGGAATTCTCCAAGCTCATTTCCGACGACTAAAACTCAAACAAATCTCTCTATCTTCGATAAACCCAAAAACATTTGAAAAATAAAAAATCCCAAAAATATTTTCTATCTCTTACTCTCTCTCTGAAAAGAAGAAAAACTGGACAGGAAATGTACGGGCTCTAATACCAACTTAGGAATCAAAACAGAATAACTTAGGAACCAAAACAGAAGGTGACTTTACATGACTTAGGAACCAAAACAGAATAACTTAGGAACCAAAACAGAAGGTGACTTTACATGGTGTTATAATACAAAAACCGCTTAGAATACCACACCAGAAACTTTCGGTACATGTCATAATTCTGGAGTTTAGTCCAACCTTTTCGACAAAGATCACTAGGATCCATGTACCATCCTTTCTCTGGGTCTGTAGAAACTGCAAAAGCAAGCTCACAATCTATGGAATACAAAATCATTTTTTGGGTTTTTCTTTCACAATAATATTTTAAATATCTGAGGACACGTCCGATTCTTTTAAGAAAACGAGGACACTTCCATCTGGGTTCTCCATACTCTATCCGGTCGAGTTTTAGTCGTCGGAAATGAGCTTGGAGAATTCCACATGGGGGAAACCATGGCTTATCATCCCTAAGATGTCTTCTAGGAGGTCTCATCGGTTTTCCCACTTTCAAGCTGTCTGTGCCTTGTGGCACTTAACTCTTAGCCGATAGCAGTACGACTGCGAAAGCTTTACGGACCTACCTTCCTGAGAAACTCCTGAAAATTCTTATTGATAATAAACTCTGGAGTTTTTGAGTCTTACTGGAGGAGATAAAGAGACCAGATGAAACACATCACATAAACAGTAGAGAACTGGGAATAACACAAATATAAGATAATTAAACAAGAGAATGCAAACCTAAGGACACTGGAATATATCATGACTAAAGAAAATATTTTTGGGATTTTTTATTTTTCAAATGTTTTTGGGTTTATCGAAGATAGAGAGATTTGTTTGAGAAGAGTTAGAGAACTAGTACCGCCTTGCCGTTGTTATTGCCCAGAAGGGTGTTTTAGCTGCTCATGGATTTGGAGAAAACTGGAAGTGTTATTTCAGTGGTGTTTCTCCGTTGTTCTTTCAACTTACAGGAGGGGGCTATTTATACAAAAACTTGAAAACTATACTAGGCCGTGGTTGTGCCACGTTACAACCTTATCGTTTTAGCCTTTTCCTGAGAGATGTGCGCGATGAGTCATCATCTTATCTCTAAGGAATCTTTTGTCCTTTGATCACATGGGGTACTGTTCTTAGTCTTCGTCTTTTTGTCTTGGCCGCTTTCTTTGTCTGTCTTGTGGGGTCCTTCGTCTTGCCGACAGTTTTCTGGGTTTTGAAGAGGATGGCCCTGGGCCTGATGTTGGGCCTGTCAAGGAGAAAGTTTAAAGCATGTCTTCTGCTATGACGTCCCAATCTTGTTGTTGTTGGATTTGCTCTTGGACAAAGCTTTCAAGGGCTTTTGATAAGTTCCAAACATGGGTTGCATCAAGCTTTGCAATTTTTTCAAGAATAAGTTCTTCTTCTGATAGGGGCAAAATTGCATTCTGTTGGTAAAGCTTCTTTGTGATGCACTGTCTGCTGTACAAAACTTCTCTGTATTCTGGATCCTTGACATCGTATGTTGGTGGTATGGACCATGGCTCTGGGATGTTATCGTCTACCTCAAAATGTCCGTAATGGATAGCCATTGAATGAGGGAGGCATGAAAAATTGTCAACTGTATTGATGGATACCAAAGAGGTGACTTGGTCATCATAATGCCATGCTCTTTGTAGAAGGTATGTAGAGTATACTGTTATGCCAGGCCATTTCTGATATCGATAAGCCTGTTCTTCAAACCAAACCTTCCATGTGAATAATGGGGCGAACCAGGTCAAAATGTCTGCAAGATGAGCATGAGGGTATAGTGATGGAGAATATAAGAATAAATCTCCAAACTGTTCCAAATATTGAAGCATCTCCATGGCTGGAAATTCAAAGGCAATAGTATGTGCATGAAGGAGATACCAGAAAAACCATTTAAGCTCAATGGGGAATCTCTCTGTGGGTCGTATAGGGAAAACCTGTAGGAATGGACAAGTAGGATGAAGACCTTCTCTGGGGAAGAAGAGTTGTCCACCTTTCCTAAAAATCTGCTCTAGATAAAAGTGATGCATCTGTAAGTTGGAATGAGAAATTATTTCCCTGGCACAATCGAATCGAAAGATGGTATTCCACTTGTGAATTTCAGGTGGTAATGATGTGGAATGGTGTTGTCTTGGTTGTGCTTGAATATGAGTGGTGAACATAGCCTGTAGCTTTGGATATTCTAGGAGATGTGGATTGACTGTATCAAAGGGTCTGGATAGAAAATCTGCAACTACATTAGCTGTTCCTTTGATATGTCTCACTGAGAAAGAGTATTGTGAGAACCACTGTGAAAGTCGTAGGAGCTGAGCATTAGGTATCTTTTTTGCTTTGATGTTCATCATCGAATTGAAGGACTTGAAATCTGTTTCTACCAGAAAATGAGATCCTGCTAGGTGGAATTCAAACTTTTTGATTCCATATTTCACAGCTAGGATTTCTTTTATGCTGGAATGGTAGTGTTGTTCTGCTTGACTGAACTTGCCAGATTTGTAGGCACAAATCTTTCTTATTCCATTCTTTTCTTCAATAAGGATGGCTGCCCAAAATTCATTGCTAGCATCTGTTTGCAAGACTCTGATCCCGTCAGAGGAAATCTGTAAAGGAGGAAGATTTTGCAGAGCTTTCTTCAAATATTGAACTGCTCTGGTCTGTTCAGTAGTCCATGGGGCTGCATTCTTCTTGAGCTGGGCCTCTAATGGGCTGGTATATTGACTGATTTCTGGAACAAAATCTCGTAAATAGTTCACAATTCCCAAAAATTGTTGTACCTGTTTCTTTGTAAGAAGGGAGTCTGGGAATTTGAGTAATTCTTGTGCAATGTGTGGTCCCGGGTATATTGACCATCTGCTAGGCGCATTCCTAGAAAGTCAATAGTGGTAGTGCATAGCTGGACCTTCTTCTCTGCGAGCATAATTCCATATTGCTGCAGTATCTGGGCAAACTGTTGTAGAAGTATTTCATGGGAGCTCAGATCTTGGCTGAAAAGAAGTATATCATCAATGTATATCAGTGCTGATGATTGGAGTGGAGTGAAAATTCTGGTCATGGCTTCCTGGAATAAGGAGGGTGCTGTCTTTAGGCCAAAAGGTAGGACCTTCCATTGGAAATGTCCATTTGGGATACAGAAGGCAGTCTTCCATCTATCTTCTGGATGAATACCCAATTGCCAAAATCCACTTTTAAGGTCAAACTTAGAGAAGACCTTTGCTTGTGAGAGTGAGGAGAACAAAGCTGTTCTGTTGGGAAGAGGAAACTTGATATCTTGCAAGAAATGATTTAAGGGTTGATAATTTATAACCAACCTTTTCTTTCCTCTATTTTGTTCTGACCTTTTGTTGACGTAGAAAGCTTCACATGCCCACGAGGAAGTCGAATATTCAATCAGTCCTTGTTGTAGGAGTTCTTGACATTCCTCAGCGGCTTGTTTGGAATCTTCGGGTTGCATTCCTGGGTGACTTGCTTTAGTAGGATTGATATCCTCATTTTGCTTGAAAGGGAGTCGAACAAAGAATTCTGGGTTCGTCCATAATGGAGATGAACACTTTGTCAGAAATTCCTTGTGATCTACTACAAATGATGGACGGAATAACTCAATAGCCTTTTCAACTGGCTGGGTTGAATAGATTCTGCTTTCATGAGTGAAAGGCTTGAAACTGGATTTATGTCTTATTCCTGTTGCCAAAAGTCGCAGGTGTTGAAGCTGTTGGAGCAGGTCCCATCCTAGGACTAAATCCTTGCCTGGGAGGTCTGTAGCAACAATTTTGGCTTGTATAGTGCAAGTAGGGAAAAGCATTATCCTGATAGGCTTAGTCCGGAGATATGTCTGGAAAGTTTTTCCAGATGCTGCTTTATAAGTGTTTTTTTCTGGGACTAAGAGATTTGCTGGTACCATAGCTGGATTAATCATGCTTTCTGCCGCACCAGTGTCAATGAAGGCGATAGCCTGTACTGGTCTATGATACTTTGAAAAGTATACTTGTATTTTGACATGAGGCAGAATACTTGTAGTAGCTAGGAGAGGAACCTCGTATTCTTGGGAATCGTCTGATTCAGAAGTTCCTGGTCCAGAAGTTGTAGTCTGAATCACCAAATTTGTGAAGGACTCACAAGATGGAATTCTCCTAGCCAAGGTATTAATGTGTGGCCTTCGAGGAGGAGGGTATCTGGTTACCGTAGTGAAGGTGTAAATACCATGAATATCTTCCTCTTCTGTAGAGGAGTCGAGGTCTCTTGAGGCCCGAAATTGTGGCTGACTTTCCAAACAACATATGGTTTGGAAAGATGGTTCGTCATCCAAGGAGAAGATTGATTCAACATCATTGTCTTGTAGGGAAATTCCAGTAACCTTTTCCAGTTGAGCTACAAATCTCTTCTGTTTCTTCGGGCAGTCTTTAGCAAAGTGTCCTTGCTTATTGCAGACAAAACATTTTGAGGATTTTCTATCTGGAGACCGTCTCTGCTTGAAGCGTAGATACCGCTTTTTCCCTTTATAGGGCAGTCTTCCAGAGAACCTTTTCTTGGGTATTCTGGGTTGATAATGCTGAGTATCTTGCTTAGGCATGAGCCGTTTTCCAAACCTTTTCTTCTTGGGAATTCTTCGTTCAGGGAGGTTTGGGCATTTGCACAAATCAACTTTAGAGCACTTGATAAGATATCTGGCTGGCTTGCAAGCATTATCTATCCTCTTGTCGTGCTTAAGAAAGTCTCTGATGACTTCTCGTCGTTGACATAATTCACTTATAGCAAAGTGAACTGCTTGAATGATTTGTCCGACTGTTAAGTCCATGATCTTCAGGTTTTTGGCAGTTAATTCCTTTTCTACCAATGAGGAGATTGGTTCTGTCAAGGAGGACAGGAAGACTGGCTTGAGAGCATTGTTTGCACCAAGGTTGATAAAAAGGGTCACCATTCTTTTGAAATGTCGGTTGATGTCCCTTTTTCGATAGGAACAACATCTTCTGTTGAAGAACTCCTTCCTTTGTTCATCAATCAAATTTTCTGGACTTCCAATGAAGTTTGTGTAGAGTTGGGTAAGGAAATCTTGGAAAGGAAGGCTAATGAGTTGGACTTGTATTTGTTCTGGTAGGTTGTTCCACCATGTCTGTAGCATTCCAGTGAATCTGGCAGTTAGTTCAGAAAGAATATCTGCAGAAGATGGAACTGATAATCTTTTCTGGAGGCACCATGCATAGAAATCTTTAAATCGCTGGGGCCATTTGTCCATTGCGATATCATCCAGAGTAAACTTTTCTTGTCCTTTAATAGGATGTCGTTCTTGATTTTCTTCTAAGGATTGATCAGAAGAACTTTCTGGTTCATCCACGTGGGATTGTTATCTGCCATTAGTATCTGTGGATCCTCGGTGATCGATGATTCTGCTGGTGATGCGAAAAACTCGGAACCTTGCTCATCAGAACTTGGCTCTTCTTGTGTGGAACTTGTAGAGGTTACTGACTCAGAGGTTTCTGATGAAACTGATTCTGTTGGTATCCTTGTGAGGAATATATATGGACTTTCGTCCAGGCGTTGGTCATACTGGTGTTCATTTACCTGGTGTAATATATCAGGTTCGCTTGGCCATGAGATAGAGCTGGTGGCAGAAGAGTCACTTTGGTAGTGATTCTGTTGGGAAACAGGTTTCATCCAATGTGGGATGGAAATCTGGGGATTGTTCTTCATTCTATTCTCCTTGATTAGCAATTGCTGAGTCGGTATTTGACTGGAAGAGTCTGTAGGACTTAGAGAACGTCTTGGTCGTGAGGAACTGGAAAGTTTTTTCTTTCCTGCTCTGATGTCTTCTTTTCTATGTTCTTCAGTTTCTGTTTACGAACAATTTCTCTGATGTCCGCAATATCTCTTTTTTCTGGATTTCCGAAGAGATTATGTCCTTTAGCATGCTCCTGAAGTGGGAAATAGGAGCTGGATCTTCCTAAATTGAAGAAGTCTGATCCTTTAGTAACCGAGTTTGGATTGTCCTGGATTGCCTTAATCTGTCGCTTTAGTTTGGCCATCTCTTCATCTGGATCTGACCTAAAATAAGATGGATATCTTCCTTGTTCAAAGTTATCCAAGGAATGCATGAGTACTCTCAGTACTTCATGTGTGTGGGTGTGATGTTGATCCACCTTTTCTGAAAGCCGGGCACCTTGTTGGTGGAGACTTGATTCTACCTTTTCCAAATTATGTTCCACTTTCTGTACTCTTTTGCAAATGGTAGTGAGGGCAGTATTTTGTGCAATGGCATTTTGACTTTGCCAGTTGAGCACTGTTTCTGCCAGACTGTTTCTCATTGGGTTTCCAGCCTGGTCTACTGCTGTAGGTATTGGTATCTTTGAAGGTATCTCACATTATTGTGAGTGAATTCTTCAAGAGGTGGAAATCTTAAGTCTGTATCTGAGTGCTCTGGTTGCATCATCATAACAGATGCAGGGGCTTGGATCTTTTGAATATCCAATGGAGCATACAGGGCTTCTTGAGAACAGGCGGTGTAAGGCCTTAGTGATGGAGCTATCTCTGTTGGTTTTGTTTCAGGCTGATCCAACATTGATGAAAATGGCTGAGCCACTTCCTTTGTTTGTTCTGGGTTTTGTATGGAGGCCTTTTTCTTTACCCATCTCAGGATTGGCTTGTAGCAGGGTAGAATCGTCTGTTTCTGTTTTAGCGGATGTCTTGAATCTTTGGCCAGTTCTACCAATTCTTGCCATGCTTGATGTTGGTGAGATGATACTGGCACTGGTGGTTCTTTATCAATAAACTCATTTCCCCATCCTGTTGGAATGATCGGACCAGATTTTGGCTTGGGAAGTGGTATCCCATAGTTCACAATGTAGTCGAACTTTCCAGAAGGTTGGCCTAGGAGTCCAACTGTAGGATCACCTAACTGGTATCGTTGATGCAGAGGCAGGTCTTTCACCATCTTGTTTGTTACGGGCCGCCAACAGGAGGTATCGTCTTCAGAGTCAGAGTCATTATCTGAACCTGGGAGATTTCTCCTTTTTTGGCAACTTGTTTTGCTCTTTTGCCTGGAATAATCTGGTTCTTCACAGTCGCAGTTTGTTGGGCATTTTCCAACATCCCAATAACAGTGTTGTGACTGGGGATCTCGAAACTGAAAAATCGGGTTGCCTTGTCCATCAAAAGAATGAATTATCTTGTTGAGGGAGTCCGGTCTTTTCCGTTTAGGTACGGGTTGAACCATGAACATTGTGGGAAAAATGGGCGGAGTTGCTGGTTCCTTTTCCTGTGACCTGTCAAATTTGATTGTCACCGACCCTTCTCTATTCCTTATGAACGTAGGAGAGGTAGACTGGATTGGGGCAACTGGTGCAGTCTGCTTTTTGATCTGCTCATAATTTGTCACCGATCTCTCTGGGAGTAACTTCAAGAGTTCTGCTCTTGGAATCTGTCTTGGAATGTGAATGCAGGTAGGTGCTTTCTGATTGTGGTAGTCTGCCACAATGAGCAAGGCATCATGGGAATCATTTGGCATGCTGATGTCCAGGGCATGATTCTGGACTCGATACGCCATCTGATAATGAAGAGTAGCTTCTATGGAATCTGATTCCATGGTGGCACCACAAAGCTGGTGTTGAACCTGCAAAGCTGTCAAGACCTTTGGATCTCGAAGAGACATACAGAAGTTAGGATAAAGGGTCACAAAAACCGTCCCAGCATTTAGTGTTGTTTCGATTGTCCCAATAACGGCATGTTGATATTCCATGTATCTGGTGTCCAATAAAACCATTCTGGCTGTCACAGGCAGTCCTTTTCGTCCATGATATGTCAGGGCAAGTCTTATGGCTCCAAAATGGAGATTATATCCTTTCTCAGTCCATTGTCCAGGGAATTCTGCAGGCAGCTGTAAGGAAACAAATTGTTCCCTTTGGGTTCCCAAAATAGGGTGTTGACTGAATTTACTTGTCTGAACATATTCAAGGGCAGATGAGGCAGGCTGTCTGATTAATGTCCTTATTCGTCTGATTGGTCCTGCTGATGGTTTGTGAAAAGCAGTATATGGACTAAGCAAGGGAAGCTTAGTATTTACCACTTGATTAGTGTCACAGTCCTCATAAGAAATTTCATAAAGTGATTCAGGGCTAGAAGTAGATCTACGGAAAGAAGAACTTGGTTCAAGGGAGACAGGGGCATTTAGAGTAATAGGATTGTTGTTGTTATCCATGATTATGAAGGAGGGCAATAACGGCAGGCAGGGGCATTAGTTTCTATCTCTTACTCTCTCTCTGAAAAGAAGAAAAACTGGACAGGAAATGTACGGGCTCTGATACCAACTAAACCTATGTTATTAAATAAAATATATAATTTATTAAATTCTCAATATCAGGGGTAGTAAAGTAATTTTATAATGTTAAAAATAAAAACCACCGTCGAATTAGAAAAGAACTCGTCATATTCGTAAAATAGACGCCCTTCATTTTTTATGAAATGGATGGGCCCGGGCTGAAAGTGAGACGTGTTGGGAGTTCCCTGAGACCGCTCCCTCAATTGTTGTATTTTTTTAAAACTTAATGAACACGGCAAATAAAAAATAAAGATCAAATGTTTCTAACATCGAGTTTATGGATACCTCATGATGATTTGGCACACGAAGTTTTTTAGAAAACGAATCCGGTGTTTATAACCACGAGTTAGTGGTATTATTTGTCCAAATTCAAAGTTTTATGTTATAGTTTGCGAAATATTTTATGGACTAATATTATTTTATAACACCTCTTTCACTAAATTATTATTGGGTAATTGTAAATATTCAATGGGGGAGTGTGATTTGCCGAATCGTTCGTCAAGTCAAGAGAGAAATAATAAAAAAATGAAAATAAACAATATCTAAATTATTGCTCAAGAAATCTACACCAAAATCCACCGGAAGACCAAGCACTCATTCCAAGTCATATTTCCACCCAATTGGAGATGAGAGGTGTACCATGTTCCCTTTTTACCGGTTCCACGTCAAAATTCTTAAAATATAAATAACATATTCGAGTACCGACACATTCAAACTACGTAGGATGAAATCGTATATCGAGATTAAAAAGAAACCATATATTTATCAATTATTTCTCAAACTTAGAACTATGAGAGTTATTCATGAATTTTTCTATATTAAAGATAGAGGCTTTAACAATTTTGTGACATTCGTTAGTCATTTGACGACAATAATAACCGGTTGCCGGTCATCGGACGCCCACCGTCCGATCGATCCCAAAAAAAAAAAGACGACACTTGGGTTTCTTTCTTGTCCAGAAAGACAGGGAGCAGGGGAAAGAAGAAAAACCCATAACAAAGCAACAGTGAAGCGGCGATGTTCCCGCTGCCGCTATAAAAATCCCTCCCCTCCCTCGTTTCCCTAAAATTTCCAACCGCTCCCCACCCTTCTCTTACCCAACGATCAAGAAACCGAATCCCCGCGATTGCACCGTCATCACGACGGACGTCCGACGGAGGGATGCACATGTACAATGCTTGGCTGCCTCCTCCCGTCGCGGAGGAGACTAAGAAGGAGAGGGAGTCCTTCGCCAAGGTCGTCGTCTCTGTCCAGGAGTCGTACCGCCCCGACGATGCTGATTCCGTCTACTCCACTCTCAAGTGGATTTCCGTACTGGAACTGTGAGTCAACTCCCCCCCCCCCCTCCCGCGGATTCGGGCAGACCTGAACCTTCGGTTGCGTCTGTGTCTGGCGATTTTGGTTCTGTCCTCCGATCGTCGGGCGTTTGGTTTGATTTCTTGGGATTATGTCTTGGATAGTCCTCTGGTTTCGCGTGAGCTTGGTGGCATGTTCTCTTTCCTTTGCGTTTTAAGATTTGAGGTGGATCATCAAGAGGCGCGTTTGGCGCTGTCTCTTTGTGATGAAGAGTAAGATTTTGGTACAGCGAATCGGTGTGGATCACCGAGAGTTGCCAGCCAACTATCTTTGCTCGGCTGTTTGTGTCGCCCCTGGATCACGGGGAGAAGGATGGTGTTATTTTGGCGCTGGTTGTGCATAAGAAGACGCTTCTGAGTGTCTCCCTATCTCTGTCTAAAAGCATAGTTCAAATTTTCTTTTTCCATTTCTCATGGATTCTTGTGTGGAGGTTGTTTTCTTCGATGACAATAATCTTTATTTGACTTTAATAATCTTATGTCATGTTGATCTGCAGCTTCATAAGAGCGAAAAGTGAAGTTGATTTGCAGGACGTGTCTGTCCTGGTCGAGTTTGGCTTGGAGTTGTTTAATAAATCTCTTACCAAGCTATATGCGCAGGTGGTACTTTCCTCTTTTTGTCGTTCACGATGTTTCATTTTGTCCCGGTACTTAATATTTTCTTTTTTGAATCAGGTGAGATGGGGAGATCTCATAGTTAAGTTTCTGAACAAGTATGGGAAGAAGTTATTTTTGAAAGTGGCTTGGCGTCCATTGTATGATTCTTTAATCCAGACTCACTTCACGAGGCAAGTATATTTTTCCTTGTTTATGTCATTCAAACGATATTATGCCAGAAGAGGTTGTTATGGATAGGTGAATGCATGGCGTGAGTTCAGAATCGGACGTCCTAGTGAAGTCATTTCTCCTTTTGTAACTAGCAAGCCTATGTACAATTGTGTTCACTCTACATCACCTTGCACGCTGTTTGGTAAATTGGACCTTGAAAGTGTAATAATGCATTGTTAATGGATACACTGCTGTTTTTCGCCGACTGAGGGGGGCCATCGTCTCCCTGCTTTTCAATCCGAACAGCATCTTGTTCTTGCCTCTCTTGGTATTTTAGCCAGACAGTGCTGGCAGCGCCATCTAGGCTTATCATAATTTGGTGTAAATTTGTTTAGGAGTCCTACTTGAAATATATGGGTCGTCTTATTTTTCCTCCGGAATCCGCAATTTTAATTTTGCTAATTACACTGGAGTAACACCGATGATCTAATTCAGGAGCAATGGTCCTGAAGGTTGGAGGTTGAGGCAACGGCATTTTGAAACTGTAGTTTCTCTTGTACAATCATCCCGGAAGTTCTTTCCTCCAGGTTCTGCATTTGAGATATGGTCAGAATTCAAGTGAGTTTGATGGATGTCCTTGATGTTTTTCCTATTACTGTCCTTGACATGCATCCAGTCTATTGATGTTGATTTTCATTTTATTGATGTTTAATGTCTCCACGCATTTGGTTTGCAGATCCTTACTCGAAAACCCATGGCATAATTCATCCTTTGAAGGTTCTGGGTTTATTAGATTGTTTCTTCCAACGAACCCGGACAACCAGGATTTCTTTACCCAGTATGGAAATGTGATGTTACCTTAACGATTGCTATCATTCATTGCCTTTACATGGATGAGATAATCATTGGTCTCTGTGTTGTGTTTCAGGGAACAGATTGAAAAGTGTCTACACCTTTGGGATTCTCTATCCAATTGCCAGTTTTGGAATAGCCAATGGGCAGCCATCTCTGCCCGTATAATAAAGGCCTACAGAGACATTGATTTCGAGTCAGTTTTGCCTGCTCTATTCAATAGATACTTGAACATGTTTGAGGTAAATCCAGAACGAATATAACACATCTATACTATTCCATCTATTTACATTGTATTATTGACCTTTTCTTTTGTCCGCTGGAAAAAGTACTAACATTCATGCTCATAGGACTCCGCTACATTTTTTTTTGGCTTGATAATCGCCTTGGCCACATAGGAAATATAAAGGATTATGTAAGATCACCTAAATGGTAGATTTAAGTGAAAAATGTTGAAAAGGAGATTGTGGTATCAGAATGGTATTTTTAACAGATCAACTAACACTTGCAAATGTCAAAAATAGTCCAGTGTCCTCCAAATATATTTGAGAATTCGACATCTTGACAAATTTTCTTGGATTTGAGTGGTCCTTGAAATAGTGTACCTCGGGCATAAATGTTTTTATTTTCAATTATTGGATACTTCTTTATATCTTGTTAATTCCATTCTTTCTTTTTATTGCTAGGTTCCTGTGGCTAACAGCGGCGGGACATATCCCTTTTCTGTAGATGTGCCTAGATATGCGAGGTTTTTGTTCCCCAACAAGACAGCTACACCATCTAAGGACATTGCGAAAGCAATTGTGAGTTGATGTTTGATTTTGTGGTGGAATGAGTGGTCCTAGTGGGTAGTCTCATAATTTGTCCTTATTGGATATGATTGTAGGTGTATTTGTTAAAGCCTGGTGGTTCCACACAAGGGCACTACGAGAAGCTTATCAACCTCTTGGAGCAGTAGGTGTCTAGCTGGCATCTTATTGTTATGGATTTTTGTTTATAGGTAGCATATTTACATTCCCTTGTTGTTTTAACAGGTATTACCATCCTTCTAATGGCGGTCGCTGGACATATTCTCTGCAGCGTTTCTTGTTCTATTTGGTTATTACATTTCAGAAACGTCTACGTCACGAACAACAACAGTAAGCATTTGTATCTTCATCGTGATATGTTGTGGTATGTAGTTTTCTCACCACACAAGTTTCAACTATAAATGACAACAGGAATTCTGAAAACTCTGAGATGGCCTTAGGAAAGGCAGAGAGGAGAGCTTTCATTAGTGCAACGTTGAAGTTAATTGATCGTGGTCAATACAGCAAAAGTGAGCAATTATCCGACACAGTTGCGGGCACAACATCCATTCTATCTTATGTGGAACCTTCTTTAGTTCTTCCACTTTTAGCTTCTCGATTTCATATGGCATTGGAGACGGTTAGTATCTTATTATTCTGTGTTTGAACTGGACATTCTAATGCTCTCAGACAGCTAATTTGTATATTACATGATGAATTTATCTTTCTTTACTTGCGATCTGTTAACTTCTTTTCATCCAAATTTTGTCTAGTTAGATGACTGCCACACACCAGCTCAAATCTGCTCTGACGTCAGTTGCTTTTACTGGACGCGCGCTATTTCTAACATCCTTATCACCATCCTCGCTTGATGATCCTAGCTGTGCTGATACTTATCTTGATTTACTGGTGGTGTCACTCTCAAATGCGTTGCTTGGTATGGATGCCAATGACCCCCCTAAAACATTGGCTACTTTGCAATTGATTGGTTCAATATTCTCCAATGTAAGAAGTTCAATATCCTCCAATGTTTAGTAATATAGCTCCACTTCATAGACTTAGTAACATGATAGAGTTTCTATCTGTTCTGCAGATAGCTAGTTTGGAAGATTACGCTAATGAGCAATCATTTTCATCAATGATGCGTTTCTCTGAGTGGCTGGATGAGTTCTTAATTCGGCTGTTTTCTTTGCTTCTGCACTTAGAGCCCAGCAGCGTTCTGTAAGTTATTGCAATGATCATTCTGATGACTTGAATAATGGGCTTGATTAATTGTCTTGTCGTGCTAACTATTTTTTTGTTTGATCTACAAGAAATGAAGGCCTGCATTCTTCAGCCACATCTGGTACCTTTCTCGTTGAAGATGGTCCATACTTCTACTGCATGCTCGAGATTCTATTTGGGAGACTGTCGAAAACACTTTATCACCAGGTCCGTGCATGAGAGTGGTCATTGCATTGTGAATTTCCGCTGGATGATATTGATGTAGTTATCTGGACCTTGTAACAGGCTTTACGGAAGATTACCAAGTTTGTCACAACAAATATACTTCCCGGTGCAATTGCTGAGGTTGGAATGCTTTGTTGTGCTTGTGTCCATGCCCACCCAGAAGAGGCTGTTGGTATTCTTGTCGAACCCATTTTATCTTCTGCGCTGGCCTCTTTGCAAGGGGCCCCTGTGACTGGATATGGAGGGAGAGTGCCGGCAATTGATCTTTCTAATAAGGTTACTCATTTCTTGGAAACTATATCTGAAATTGGAAGTGTCTTTATCTCATATATGTCCTTGCATTATCTCTCAGGAAAAACCCACTTTGTCCCCTGCTCTTGAGATGGCTATAGAGTATCAGCTGAAAGTCCTATCTGTTTCCATAAATTATGGAGGGCCTGCCCTTCTTCGTTACAAAGATCAGTTCAAGGAAGCTGTCGCGTTTGCTTTTGATTCTCCATCATGGAAGGTTTGTTCTTTATTACCATGTGGAGTTTCCATAAACTATGATTTTATGTTTGGTGTATCATAAACGTATAGGCACTAATTAGCGGAAGCAAGATGTTACAGGTAAATGGAGCAGGCGATCATCTTCTGCGTTCACTTCTTGGAAGTCTCATTTTTTACTATCCTGTTGACCAGTACAAGTACGATTTCACTTATATGCAATCCATCTTTGTTGTTTCTCTTTTCACTTTGCAACCGGATGTTTTTAAATGGATTTAGGTGTTTTGTACGTCATCCTGATGTTCCTGATTTGGAGAACTGGATAAGTACAAAGGAGTACTCCGATAGTGAAGCATCAACAGCCCCCAAGTGGCATATTCCCACTAATGATGAAGTTCAATTTGCAAATGAACTTCTGGACTTCCATCTTCGGTCAGCTTTAGATGATCTTCAAAACATTTGCGAGACAAGGATGCATTCTGATCCAGGTAATTTTCACAGTTAGAGCTTGTCTTCATCTCTAAATGGATATTCAATCTTGAAAAGGCTTTTCTGCTGCTGTGCAGTAATCCTTGCCTTCTCAAAATTTTTGCCGGTCAGTTGATTATGCCTCAAATTCACTTTCAGGAAATGAGAAAGACCACTTAAAAGTGACACTTTTGCGTATAGAGTCTTCCCTGCAAGGTGTCTCGTCTTGCTTGCCTGATTTTATCCCATCCCCACGAAATGGGATGGGCCAAGATTCTGGTCTCTCCTTCTTAATAGCGGGTGCCACTGGTTCAAAGGTTGGAAGTACTTTACTACGTGAAAAAGCTGCTGAAATCATGCATGCGGCGTGCAAGTAATCTTTTAACTCTGTTGTTGTTTTTTGCCTATTTACTGGCTCAATAACTTTAATTTTAACTCTGCAAAATTTACGATCTTTGCTTTGCCCTGCCTCAGGTTCCTGGTAGAGAAAAAGTCTGATGACAGTATTCTGCTGATTCTTGTGATACGCATCATGGATGCTTTAAGCAATTATGGTAATTGATGCTAAATATGAATAATACGAAATTAAATTACCAGAATTACTGGCATTTTCTTGTCTTCATCATCTCACCACTTCTGTCTTTCTCAGCATCGTTGGAGTATGATGAATGGTTACATCACAGGCAGGCCTGGAAACTGGAATCTGCTGCAATAGTAGAGCCCTCTATAAATTTCATTGTGCCGTCACTCTTTAAAGGAAAAAAAAGGTTATTTCATCCACTCTCAACATTTCATCAGTTGTTTTGGATATGCGTTCATAATAAATCAATTGTGGAAGCGTCTCAACTTTTTGGATTATATTTTCATTTATTAATTAGAATAGTGATATATTTGATCATTGATTCATCTCTTTGGATTATAATTGATCTATTTTTTTCAGGCCAAGGTGGGCACATATTGACAAAGCTTACATGCACAGTACATGGAGAACATCACAGTCATCGTATCATCTGTTTCGTACATGTGGCAATTTCTCTCCATCCAGTCACTTGGTTCTCTTGTTTGATGATCTCCAGGAACTTTCGTTGCACAACTATGAAACTGTACGAGGGTGAGTTCGGATTCTTTCCCCTTTCTGGTTTATATCTGTTAAGCTGATTGTCAATCACCGGTACTTAGCTATTGACATCACTTTTCTATCTTGTAGCTGCCAATTTAGAGCCCCTATTTGTTTTTGAGAGATGCTGGCCTCCTACTTCCTGAAATTTTAATCTAGTACATGGCAAAAATGTAGGGAGTCAAATAAGCATGAATAGAGGAGACAAAAATTAGATTTGATAGAATTATTGTTTTCTTAGGTTCATATTTCATGATATTAGCAATCACCACATGCAAATATGTAAAGCATATGCGCACACGCGCACAGACATATGTATATCTCATGAACATCACAGCTCTCAAGTTAGTTCCCTCCCTTTGGCTGATGCTTAATTAAAGTTATTATACGTGTGCTCCCGACAAGTTTATTATTGAAGACTTTACTGGGGCATGTTTGACTAAATTATTCTAGCTATAGCTTTGTACAATGCTCATATCCTGTGTTCCAACTGTCGAAACTGATGCACCAGACTGGCTGGAAAGACTCTGTTGAGGATCTTGAAGAGGTGGCCTACTTTGATATCAAAATGTATCCTATCTTACACACGAAGTTTGCACAACCCCAGTGCACCAGAGCATGCTGTACTCGGTTCTTGTGCTGTTCTAGCTTCACAAACTATCCTCAGGCATCTGACCACGGTAGTTACTATTATTGAGAAGTTACTTGCACCATAAATGCAGTTAGTAACAATTCTTCTTTGTTAGGACCCAAGGGCATGTTCCGAGTTTCTGATTGGAATTCTTTCAAGGTGATGTCTCTTTACTGAATATACAGCTTTCCTTAGCTGATGTTTGATTAGATTTTAACACTGTGTTTTTCCCAGCTCTCATCATGAAACACTTAAAGCCCAGAAGGCAATAAATGAGGTAATTAATGAATACCCAATCTTTTGGTTATGGTCATTGAAGAATGCCTGACTCTAGATTTTTGTTGAAAGCAGCTTTTTGTCAAATACAACATTCACTTTGGAGGAGTTTCAAGAAATTTCTTTAAAGCTTCAGAAACTAATCCAGATTCCCCAGACTTCTTCAAATTGGTCACTCGAATCAGTGAAATGAGTTTTGATTCTACCAGCTTGCACTGGCGGTAAATAGTGTTCTCCATTATATTTTTCTTAAAGAAAATTGGTTTGCTTTTGTTAATATTATCATCTAGCCGTGTCGCCAAAAAACAGGAAGAATTATACACATTTGGATATTAGTTATATTATTCAAGAAATGTGGACTGTGGTCACCCCCTTGCATGCTCGGTGCAGGTACAATTTGATGGCCAATAGAGTACTTCTGTTACTTGCTTTGGCGTCAAGAACCGAACCAAATTCCTCTTTCAGGATCCTTAGCGAGACTGCTGGTTTGTTCTCTTCCTTCCTGTTGGCCTGAATTTATGTTTTTCTCAGCTTGGTCTGGATTTCTTGAATTCATTTTTTTTTTGGTAATTCAGGCCTAGTTTCTCATTGCTTTTGCATAACCTCTGTAAGTCAACGCTCTCAGAATATCGTACGCTTCTCATGGTAATTTACTATTCCATCAATCATTGCAGGGCACTTCCTCAGAAATTTGAAAAGCCACCTTCCTCAGACAAGAATACTTGCTATTTCTGCTTTGAATATATTGCTGAAAGAATCACCTTATAAGATGTCAGTTGATGAAGGTCCTGGCTTTCCAGAGCAATCAGAAGGGAACTCACCTATGTCACTTGAGGGAGCACTAACTCATGTCATACAGGAAGAAGGGTTTTTTAATGAAACTTTTAGCAGCCTTTCTCATGTCCATGTCATTTCTGATGTGGAGAATGCATCATCAGGTGGAAAACACGGTTCTTCGTTTCAGAGTGTGGCCGACAAGTCAATCACCCGTTTCTATTTTGACTTTTCTTCTTCTTGGCCACGCACTCCTAGCTGGATATCGTTACTTGGAAATGACACATTTTATTCTAGCTTTGCTCGGATATTCAAGCGACTCTTGCAAGAATGTGGGACTACTCTCTTAGTAGCCATTAAGAGTCCCTTGGAAGAGTTTGCTAATGCAAAAGAAAGGACTAAGCAATGTGTTGCTGCTGAAGCATTTGCCGGTGTACTTCATTCTGACATTGGTGGCATCTTGGAAGCGTGGGATACCTGGATGATGCAGCAGTTGCAGAATATTGTTCTTGCACAGTCCGTTGAATCTACACCTGAGTGGGCTGCTTGTATACGATACGCAGTAACAGGAAAAGGAAAACTGGGGACAAGAGTTCCTGCTCTCAGACATAGGATTTTAGACTGCTTGGCAAAGCCTTTGCCTCCTAACACGTCCACAACGGTTGTTGCCAAGCGGTATACATTTCTGTCAGTCGCTCTGATTGAGTTATCCCCACAGAATATGCCAGATTCAGAAGTGGATCTTCATGAGTATCTGTTGAAGGAACTGATGAATACCATGTCTCATTCTTCTCCCCAGGTAACGAGTACCTGCTTGATTGTATTTTTCTACCAAAATATATTGTAGCCATGTTGATACCGGAGTTAAAGATGTTTTCTCACTGTAAATAGGTGAGGGAGGCTATTGGACTTACCCTCTCAGTGTTGTGGTCCAATATACAACTTTATCAATCATTCCCTCATGATCGGGAATATAAAGATAGGATGGAAACTTTGGCTGACCAACTTACAAGGCATGCATCTGAACTGGTAATACGTATTCAATCCTCCATTCGGTTGGAAAAGTCAGAAGATTCTGGTAGCAGTGTCTATCAGAATGGCTCTGCTGCGGATTCACAGGATGATATCAAATGGATGGAAACGGTATGGAGGGTTTGAGGCTCAATTCTTTGGATCTGCCCCCCCCCCCCCCCGGCGGGTGAATTCTGACATGCCTGGCTTGTTTTTACAGCTCTTCCATTTTATAATCTCATCTCTGAAGTCGGGGAGATCTTCCCATTTGCTTGATGTATTAGCAGGTTTCCTTCATCCTGTACTTTCCTTACAGGTATTGGGTGTTTCGTCAATTTCATCATGAAATTACAAGACTGTCCATTTATGAATCTAGCAGGTGGTGAATGAGCCTGTTTGAGTGATGTTTTGAATCTGACATGAAATGTGTGATTTTGCAGGAAACATCAAACAAAGACCTGTCAACTTTGGCAAAAGCAGCCTTTGAACTGCTTAAATGGAGGATTTTCTGGAAGCCTCATCTTCAAAGGATCGTTGATACGGTCCTTACATCCCTCAATGATCCAAACTGGCGGACTAGATCTGCCACACTGACGTATCTTCGGACATTTATGTACAGGTATTGCCTGTCTCAGATAACCTTTCCATCATGCACACGATATATCTCAACTTCATAAATTATCAATTGACTATTTAATACAGATATGAAAAGATTTCCTTGTTTTTCTGCATGTTGTATGGCGGTGACGAAGATATATTTTTCTGTTACAGACATACTTTTATCTTATCTATTCCGGAGAAACAACAGATATGGGATGGTGTTGGGATGCTACTTGTAGACAATCAAGTGGAGGTAGGTCCTCCATTAATCAATTGTTTTTGCGGAATTGGGTTTGTCTGCCTAGAAATGAATTCAAATCTATTGGTATTTGACTGGAATGATTAATTTTACGAGAATCCTTTGCTATTTGGGACACAAATATGTTTTGAGTTGTTTCTTAACCCAACGTTAATCATCATCCTTGCTCAAAGTGTGTGGCTAACATTGACTCAGGTGAGAGAACATGCGGCTGCTGTTCTGGCTGGCCTAATGAAGGGTGGGGATGAAGAGTTGGCAAGTGCTTTCCGTGATCGTTGTCTGGCAGAGGCTACTACCATATGGAAAAACAGAAAAAACAGGTTGCTATTTCACTTGTCCGGGTTGTCTGTTGTGAATTACTTACCTGATTTTTTATTTGGCTTGGTCAGTAACATTTATTTTTTTCTTCCCCTGTTATCAGGAATTCAAAATCAGCTCTCCCAATTACTACCATACATGGTGCCGTCCTTGCTCTGGCGGCTTCAGTGCTTTCGGTGCCCTATGATATGCCCAGGTCGGTATACATTTTCCCTAAAGCTTACATTCTTCTATTTATGTTTGCCATGGGTTGAATCCAAGTTTCAGATTATTGTTCAGCCATTCATGGTCTTGCTTTCTTGCTCTGGTCTTTCTCTGAAATATTGTAGGATAAGCCCGGTAACTTGAACCTGCTCAATATAGCTTGATCCAAAAAACGAAATATAGAATCAACCTTATCTATTTAATAACAAACTTAAACCGTCGAATCCATATTTATTTTAGGTATACACCTTGAACCAACAATATCTTCGATTTACTGCAAGAAATAAAAAGGTGATGAAAATAAGGAACTTCTCTTTGATGACAAGCCTAGAGTAGGGAGGAGGGGCAGTTTGCAGGTCCAGAATATTTAGAAATATTTGTAGTGTTAGGTGGATAAACTGGGAGATCAGAGGAATTTAGAAACTTGTGGTAAGAAGAAACTCAGAGTAATCTGGTGATAAGCCTAAAAGCGAGTTTGTACTCATTAGCAACTTGTGATGAGTTTCCTGCGAGACCATTGCAGCTACGTGCTCAAGGGTCCAAAATTCTGGGAGCATTTTGTGATGGGCAAGAGAATGAAAATGAACAAGCCGTGTGCCTGTTGATTAGGAGTAATGATATCTAGAAAAGGAACGAAGCAGGGAGGCTTGCTATCTAGGTTTGGTGAAGGCGGAGAAAGTCACATTAATCTTGAGGACTAGGAGGATGGGGGATGCATGATGACATGTTTCTGTATATTGAAAAGGAGGTGATTGACATGGCGGGTAGAGGGCAGTGTGTTCCTTTGCTAGGGGCGATTAGAAGATGGTTGAAAAAATTAATTGGTGTGTGGAAAGAAGAAGCAAATTTTTGTGCTTACTGTGATTGGGGTATTGGTATACCTACAGTTGGATGCCGGAGCATGTGACCTTACTCTCACGATTCAGTTGTGAGCCATCTCCGGTGAAGTCTACAGTGACGAAAGCGATAGCCGAGTTTCGACGTACTCATGCCGACACATGGACTCTACACAAGGAGTCGTTCACGGAGGAGCAACTCGAGGTAATTAGTTTTCCTACTCGATTTTCTTTTCAAGTCTAACTGTAATATGATGATCCTTTTACCTTACGGGGTAATGATGACTACGACGACACTCATGCAGCTCCTGGCGGATACATCCTCTTCATCCTCGTACTTTGCGTGATCACACAATGATCAGTGTATATCAATCGATTATGCATCATCCACAGGATGAAACGAAAATGATATATATAAGCATGAAAGAAGGCATACATCATTGTATGTATAATTGCCTTCCCTGTTGTTCCCTTGCTATTTAATTACTTGTAATGTAATGTAATAGAACTGGCATTGGTTGGGGAGCACTCCTCTAGTTCAATTACCCATAATATTTCCATAAATTTAGACATCAAATTCAGGCCTGTATCAAATAAAAAACGACAAGTCTGGAAAGTGCACTTGATACCGGCGTCGTGTCGCGGGTTGAGGATTCGAGTCTGCGCGTCTCCTTCAATCGGAGTATTCGTTACGGTTTTGTGACCGGTTACTCTATTTGTGGGATCGTCGTTTCCCTCTTGTTGTCGTGGAAGTGGCATGAAAATGCAATTATATCATAATCATGATAATGATAAAAACAAAAGAAATTAAAGCTGGAATGGCGTAGATATCGTAGACTTGCGAGATGGCACGGTGTATACTAGTTGGTGGTGTGGTGGAACGTAGATGTAGATAATGGTGTAATGGTGTATGAATGTCGGTGGTGATATGATGAAAAGAACACGAACGAAAGGTAGGAAATAGGAACCTGGAGTAAGAGAGTTTTGGGACAAACAATGCACTTTTGACTTTAGATGAATATGTTTGTTACTAGAGTATTTTCGCCTATTTATATTAAATATGGACCATTGCCGACCACTTAATTATGAGTTTAATATCTTTCGGGTCTATCTCTAAGTGAAGATAATGGGAAATAACTTCCTTAAAATCTCGGTAATATTATATGGTTAGTTTAAGATCATGAGGCGCGTAACTTTCCTAAAATCTTGATAATATTATCCAGTCAGTCTACTTTGTAGACTTGATCGCACTATCCTCTTAAACAATTTATAAACTAATCTTAGTAGATTGATGGACATCAACCTATTTGGATAACTTCTTCCCTAAAACACAAGGACCCTTTTAGTGGGACTACTCCACAACTTCTTGATTCATAACATATCATGAGATAACAAACCCTCCAACCACGTCCTAAAAATTTCGAGATCGGGGTCAGGTTTGTTGTAAGTTATCCCATAGACTTGTTTAAATCCGACCTTACTAACTATTACCTGTAGATTTTTCTCGGGATATTGGGCCAGTGAGCCCAAAATTTCTTAGTGTTCACATTTAGTCCCCTTTTCCCTCCAATCAATTGTTGGCTCCTTCTTCTTCTTGCCATCATGTCTGATGCTTCCACTTTCCACTGGCATACTCAACGCGCAGATCCCACCGATTTGGTAAAGATATCTGACGCCAGGGGTGAGGGTCTTACCCTTTTAATATCTTTCTCCAAACTCCGTCCGACCGACCTACTTGGCGACGGAGCAAGACATTCCGTTGTGCCGTAAAAACTTTCCATCTCCCTTTGCATGGGAAAAGTGCAGCGGTTTCACATGCTTTCTCTTTGTTCAGAAAGTGGCAATTGCCAAGTGTTTTCTGGATCAAGAAACTTGAGAAGAAGTTGGACACACTAAGCATTTTTGACCTATTTAGCCTTTCTATTACTGCTGAGAAATGTGATCCCAGAGTCATGCCATTCTCCTTGCCTTTTGGAATGACTAAACTGCTTTTACTCCCCCGAGGGTCTTATGACCATTACATTAGAAGACATAGACTTTTTGATCAACTGCTCTGTTGAAGGTGCTTCTTTACGTGTGCACTCAGTGCCTAATGACCTTCATAAGTGTACAGGGACATAGCGCAAATCGTCAACACCATAATATACAAGGAGCTTGAGATTAAGACTTGGGGTGCTGATTAGGAGATAGAATTTTATTTTGTGTGGCTAAGCAAGTATGCGTTTTGTTGTACTAGGATGATGGTTCCCAAATTCAACATTATGACCCGGCTAATTTTCTCGGTGCGGCTAAAAGGAAATTGACCTTTGCTCCTCTGTTGTTGTTCCTGGTTTATTAAAGCATGAAGATAAATGTCACGCCTAAGGGCTCTTTTCCTCGCTATCCTCCCCTTTGGCTACTCTATCTCTGGGCTCATATGGGGATGCGGTTTAAGATGCCTTCTAGCCATACTCCAGTAAGATGCTATGGTTTATACATGGTTCATCACAGTTGTTCAAAGGGGATTAGTTAGACAGCTCTGTTACTGGATACATGGAACACATCGTTGATATTGGCAGAAGATACCGTAGAGAGTGGGTACCCTTTCCTACTAATCATGCAATCGCCCTCTGCCGGAAAAAACTCGTGTCGTACCGCTATTGGGATATCGTATTGACCAGCAGGGATTTAGTTAGTGTTAACAGAAACTGCTTTTTTTTAAGTCTAATCTGCAGATTTGTGCTTGGCAGCTGGGGTTTATTCAAATTTCAACTCTTCCATTTGCTGGCTCTTTCAACTTTCCTCTGCACATTAGGCGGAACATCAATGCTTTTGGTGACAATCTTTCATCATGTCTCACTCGCATATCAGAAAGGACAATTCTCCAACATATGACCTTCCCTTTGGAGAATACTTCCATTCATGACACAAGCTTTTTATGCTCAATGGCTCGTGTCTTACAGTAGTCTTCGGGAGAAGATGACATTCTTAAACTCCTCTGATAACCTTTCTCCTGTCCCTCTCGTGATATGCGCATGAAGTCTGGCCAAACGTATATGTCATACATCCCTAGGCACCTTAATTTAATCACCACAAATCTAACATCCCCTTTTTGGCCAGTGACTTCTTCAGTGTCTGATGAGAACAACTATGGCGAGGATGATGATGATAATGACAATAACAACATGAGAAACTTTTCCTCCTCCTCCTCCTCCTCCTCCTCATGTAACATGCTCTAAGCACCTGCGGAGTGACACCAAGAGGCCTGTAGCAAAAGGAAAGCAACTTCCCTCTTCACCTACTACCATCCTTGATTCTGAGGATGATGATGAACAACCTATTTTTGAGATTCTTCAGAAAAGACGTAGAGTCATTCCTTCGCCTACTTTTGAATAAGAGGTGAGCTCTTATGGTTGTCTCATTTTGAAACGTTGAAGCATGATCAACACATCATTTAACTATGCAGAAAGATGTTAGTATAGCCCCTTGTCGCCAAGTCGGGGAGCTGCAGGCCCTGGAGGGGTCGACCCAAGCGCAGTACCAACTAGTTGCTTCCAATGAATAGGTGGAGGTGGTTAGAGGGGGCAGAGATCCACGGGTGCAAAGGAGCGGATGAAGGAACACCGGGGAAGGAAGGGACGCCAACCGTACTTTTGTGTTGTTTTACTATGGTTTGCTATGCTATAACAATTCAAATGATCCAACAACCTCCGACATCATCCAAGTTTTGTCTTAAAGACAAATTAGTTGGCAAGTCACAACAACAACATGAGAAACTTTCCAAGACAACCCCTCCCTTCTTGTCTGAGGGGTGGATGGATGAGGACTGAGGATCCAAAACTGAAAGATCAGTCGAACTGCTGTACAAAAAACCCAACAGTCTATATCTAATTGTTCAGAAGAAGCCATTTTCAAGGCCATCCCCGCCTCAGCTTTTCCAATGAAACATCCATCCTCCCCACCCTTCCCTACATAATCAACTGAAACCCAAAGGAAAACAACAACATAAAAAATACGGCCGCCTGTCGCTGTGGCTATCTTCCATCGACATCGGCAGGGAATGAAATGAAGGCATGTAAGCAGGTGTGTATATGTACAGCTTACCAAAAGCTGACCACAGTTAATTTGGAAGAGCCCCGGTTGTTTTATGAATCGATTCACCGCTTTGCTTTGTTTCTGATATGGGTACTACTCGTCTGTCAGAGAAACAGAAATGTAATGGAAAACTCATACACCAGTATGCGGAAACCCATTGTTTTGTCTGCTGCAAAAGGGAGCATAAATTGTTCATCCAAGGGGGATTACCTTTTACTGGATCTACATGGACGAAGAAGCTCGCCGCGACAATCACATAACACAGCATCAACATTAGCCCTTTGAAGTAATTGGATGTCCCTTCCTGTATGTGGAAAAAGAATTTCGGTAAGCAACAATGGGCAATTGTTATCGACGGTTGCTGTGTGTAAAATAAGTTCCTTTTCATTAATAACACACCTGGAGCAAAAAGGCCACAACTAACACTGTGATAAATAGAACAGCCGTCTCGAAAAGTTGAAAATTCAAGTCCATCGGGCAGCCCATTATCCATCCCACAACCACACAGAAAGGAATCTGAGGAAATGACAGAACAAGAGGGTTAACTAATTTGACAGAGGCCCTGATCAAGTATATAAAGCAGACAGGAAAGCGCCAATTTTGGAGAAGGACAAGACGGAAAACCTACCCCAAACATCGCAATCTGGGTAGAAGATCCTATTGCCACTCCCAAAGAGATGTCCTGTCACGTAACATCCGTTAGTCTGAATGGCCGAAAAATTGTCAACAACCCGTCAGAAGAGGTTTAACAGCATACCAGTTTGTCTTTCATTGCAAACATTATGGCACTCGCATGTTCTGCAGCATTCCCCACAATAGGAAGCAATATGACGCTGATAAACGAGACTGGTATTTTCCATGCATCAGATGCCCCCTGAACAAACGAGAGGGGAAGAAAAGGATGAAAATTCATCATAAACATCCTAAAACTGATGAAACTTTTCCAGTAGTTTCACTTAAGGGCGAACAATAACTCAGGCTGCTCTGCAAACTTCAATGCCTTCAAGGGCGAGGGTCACGATAAACTCCTTTATTCAAGGAAACAAGAGAGAAATTAATATGCAACAATTACCTGAATGGCATCAACTAGATAGTCTGATAAGTATGATATCCAAGCGGTCATAACGGCGAGCCATATCAAAGATTCCAGCTTAGATATTTCTGGAGCATCTTCATCGTCATCGTCGTTTGCATTTCCTCCAGAGGGGCTTCCTTCCTAAAGCAAAATACCTTCTATGAGATCTCAACAAAGGTTAGGGGGCATAATTGGTGTGTAGAAATATGCGGCCCATAATAAATAATAAATACAAAAGTAAGAGCAGAGCTTTCCTTTCTCGTTCTTTTAAGGGTAAAATTCTTTTCATGAACTCGAAAGAGGAAAAGGAAATATCAGAACTGGTTCAGAATGTAAGAAGCCAAAAATAAGAAATCAAAAAGCAGGAGAGAGTTGGATGTAGATCCAACCATATCCTATCCAAAAATAATGGGAGACCAAGAGAAAATAAAAATAAACGCTGCGATTTTCGTAATATTGCCAAACCCAAGCTGTGGTTAATTCAAATGTTGAACTTGAAGTAGGACAAAGATACACCATTTAAAAAAGTAAGATGCAAAAAGCTGATTAACCTCATTGAGGGGGACATATTGATTGTTCTGTGTCTTAAGCTGGTAGTACAGATAAGCAGCATATGCAACGAGCATGATACAACTGCTAAATCTTGATAGAGCCAACTCAGATTTCCCAAATTGAACCTCACTATGAGTGTAATGGAGAACAGCAGGGAAGAGTAACCCCATGACAGCCATCAACAATAGTCCTGAGTTGACGACTGCAGTTCCCTGCATTAAAACTTTTAAACTATAACAACTCCAGTGTAAGAAAACAAAGAACTGGAAAAAGGGACTTCTCATCTACATTATCATACAATTTTCCTTGTCTTGCGAACCAGTATCAGTGTGTTTACCTTGTTAAAGACTTGTTCCTTCTTCATATATATAAGGCCCCCTGAAAAGAATGCACACCCCAGCACCAGTAGCATGTTTGATAGAATAGACCCTAATAAGGACTGCTGAACCACACGGATCATGCCACTTCTCAGAGCGTGAATTGAAATTATCAGCTCAGTCGCATTCCCAAAAGTAGCATTTAATAGGCCACCGACTGCGAATTCCAATCATTTGACACATAAGCGACATTGCAGTAAAGGAAGAACAAGTGGCCCAAAATCAATTGAATATCTTCTACAAGGAAACAATGGCCGAAAAACACGAAGGAACTCACCAGTAGCACCAGTGTAAAAGGCCAGTTGCCTACACCGAAGATAACAGAAGTACATGAGTCTGAGTAAGGGTAGAAAAAGCGAGCACGATTAATTGATTAGAATCAGAGTCCTTACTCAGTGGCATAACCTAGACGCTCGGCTAAAGGCGTGATGCCCAACAAACTAAAAAAGAAGACCCAACCCTGCCAACCCAGTAATGGTATTATTCGCAAAGCGTAACCAGGCGCAGCATGACAAGACATAAGATAAGCTTCTCAACAAATTCAACTCACATTATGGCCACTAAAAGTGTGCACGAGAATGGTCAGAGGTCCGAACAGCATCAACCAATTGAGTTTATTCGACAAGAGGACAATCCTTATGCTGTTAGACACACTCTCAGAAAAGGATCTGCTGCGCTCCGGGGGATGGAAAGGACTCATCTTCTGAGAAACATTCTCATGGCCATGCTCCTCGAATTCTTCAACTGATCTTCCATTAATCGAACCCATCTGACAAAAAAATCCCTTTTTAAAGAATCCAGCCACACGAACCATCCCAGATATGAAAAAATCGGGCATGGATCTATAAGAACAAATCATCAAAAAAAAAAACTCGACGAAGCAACCAGACATACTTCGACATGAGGTCGATCTCCGACTTGCAACTTGTGATCCATCCTCTCTCAATCACGAAGGCGCGACAGGAAACCAGCGAAAAGACACAGCATGACGACTGCATCGTCACGAGCTGGGTATGATTTCCCTCTCTTACACCTACATGGAAACCCCGAAATCCCCAAATCAATCAGCCGACATCCAATAAAAGGAAAGCAATCATTGGGTTCACTCCCAGATCCATATACTTTCCCGAATCGCAGAACCAAACAAACCGACACCATGCATCTCCCCCAAAACAATAACAAGAAAAACCCACAATCACCTTTGCTGGGGGAGAAGCAAGAGTATGAATGGATTACAGAATCGGGCAAAACCCAGAAGAGCGGGGATCAAACCCGGATGGTGGTGGGGGGGGGGGGGGGGGGGAGTGGCGGACGAAGGAGGAGGAGGAGACGAGGAAGAGGGAGAGACAACAACTACAACTACTCAAGGGAAAGAAGGAGGAGGGACAAAGCGAAGGAGTAGGCGGTTGATTCTCGGACAAAGGGTAAAACGAAACGTCGATTGCGATTGTCCTCCTACTCCTCCTGATACCAAACAAGAAGAAGGGACCACAAAGGGACGAATGAATCGGCAGGTAATTCCTATTATTAGTAAATCACCTCCTAATTTCCCTCAAATAAAATTACCTACTGATACGATTTCAGACCCAAAAGAAGAAAGAAAAACTGCCGATAATGTAATAAAGATTACCACTAATACGTCATTACTTTTCCTGTCGACCTAAATAGAATCAGACAGACAATTGGGGAAGTCGTACGGACTGACATCCAAAGAAAGGACACGTGATAATGTAAGTTATAATAAGGTAGTACATTCCCAAGAAAGCAAAAAGGAAAAGGAATTACACTAACCAACCTCTAAGCACACACGCATGGAGGGGGTGGATTAGAACGTGCGGGACATGTTTGTCCTTTGTATGATATGTTATATCATTTGGGGTGGGGGGGGGGGGTTCCTCTTTTGGTTTTGGGTCATGTATGCAGAGGTAATAGTAATAATAAAAAGACAACAATTGTGATCCACCTCAGCAATCAATCAAAGAAAACCCATATCTTCGTGGAGAATGATGCCAGCCAAATGTTTAATTTTTAATAATGTATTAAAATCGGAGCTGTGAAACCACGTACAAAAACAATTTCTCTTTTTTTTTTCCCATTTTGCAGGGACTCGGGTCGCTTGTGGGAGTCACGTGAGGATGTAAAAAGCAAAAAAAAAAAGAAAAAGGTAGGTCCATCAGGAGGGATTGTAATTGAGTTTCTAAAGAGAAAAAAATTCGAGCTTCGTTAGACAAACAAACGAACTTAGCATTTCGGCCTTTAGGTGGAGGGCTTTGGTTAATACGGGGCCTTAATTCTGCACGTAAGGCTATCGCTAGATATAACTCCTTTAACGAGCCGGCGAATAGTTTTGGGCGCTTAATCCGATAGATTAACTAACAAGCCCGATTTGCTTCCGTTAGGGTAGACTTGAGGTCGTATTACCTACCTGTGCTGATTCTTTTACTTTTTTATAAAATTATAGGGGTTATGGGATATTTGAAATAGGATTTTTGTTGGATTAAAAATTTTAAAATTCTTCAGCCCCTAAATTAGGAAATTCGGACCGAAATCGGTGTTTAAAATGTCAATTTTTAATAAATTAGTCAAATAATTTCGAGACTAGATAAACTATTTTGTGAAATAGACTCTTCGTTATTAAATAACATATAACTCTTTTCGAAATTCCTTGAATAAGGTGGCAAACTCGACCTTACAAAGACCAACTTCGATCATAAAAAAGTCGGCTTTTAGAATAGATAGATGGCATGAAATCGCCCTTACAAAGGCCGACTTCACTCCCGGCGCGTGAAAGTCGGATTTACAAAGAACAACTTCGATCATGAAAGAAGTCGGTCTTTGTAAGACCGATTTCGCTGTATTAGTTGAGGATTCAAAAGTTACGATTTTATTTGGAAAAATAATTTTCGGACCTACTTATTTAGAAACAAAACTCAGCAAAGCATCTAAAACGAATGTCTCGTGTCAAAAAATGACTTCCCCACCAGCACCGGATGAGGTCTTACAAGTCAGAGAAAAACCAGACATCACACCTCAATCCAAAAATTTTGCTCTATTCCAAAGATTTTGATCCTCTGCGACAAACAAGCGTTAGGCGGAATGGAGCTCTTTCCATTGTCCCCTCCGAATTCCCTTATTCGTCCCCACTTCAAAAGGAATTCATCACGGGGTGACTCACAATAGCCGGTCAACGTAAACCCAGATCCACATCACAGAACGGCCACAGGAATTGCGAGAATCAATATTCAATCGATTTGTAATTTGCATTCGCTACTGTATGCCTGACTACTAATTTCCCAAGAAACAAAAAGCTCGGACCAGAAAACCCTGGTATCGTCGTCCTAGGGCGGACTCGGATAGGGACACACAGCTCGATAGCTCTAACAATAACTAAGGGCACGACTTTTACAGAAGGGCTAAGAATAGACAAAATCTTCTATAAACAACTTCCCACCCGTTTTCCTTTTCATCCTACAAGTTTGTACAGGTTTACAGCGACCACGAGCACCACCCTTCCCCTTACCATTCAGAGTTTTATCAAGGGAACGAGTACCTGAAGGGTGCTTCTCACTTACAGGTCATCAGCATCGAGTTGATGACGTGCATCAGGAGCCGGATGCTTGAGATCTCGGAGCTAGAATTCGTGGGCAGGTTGCGCTGATGGTTTAGTATTTGATAGACTTGCTCGAAGATGGGGCGGACGTGCATCGCGATCACGGGGTCCGACGTATTGATAGCACCGGCAACATCCGTCATCCATGCAAGCTTCCTCGGTGTGTCTTTGCTGATGTCACAGGCTAACTGCTGCAGCAGAGAAAGCAGAACCCCCTGGCTCAAGGGGAGAGGAACCATGCTGACTATCCGATGTAGATCAACCTGCAATTAAGAAATCAATGTTTGACATCCCATGGGGCATTACTATTTATACATAGAGGCCATGTTACACACAAAAAAAAAGATAAATTACCTGAGAACATAACCAGGAGACGATAAATACGTCGCTCCTTTGTAAAGCTGCAGTAAAAGCTTCCTCATACTTGAACTCTGAGATTAGCCTCGAAAGCTCTTTTGTGGGATCAAAATGTGGCTCAACCTGTCACATATTAAACAGGTTGGTGGTCACGGTAATGGTATGAGAAAGAATAAGAAATTGAACCTAAATCCCAGAACAAAATACATCGCTTGTCGAGACAGTTTTTGAAAAAACGCTAGTCTCATCAAAAATCTGCTTTATGCAGAATATTGCTAGTTCCTTCATCCTGAGTAAGATATATTTCTTGGAAAACCCCTCATGAGACAGCAATAATGGCAATATACAGCAAACCTTTTCAAGAAGCCCACTCAAAGGCCCATTGCTTGGTTGAGTGATCGATGGATTAACTGACGAGTTGCCAGTGGTGACCATAGCCAAAAGCTTTCGCTGACCTTCAGCAATGTCTCCACTCAAAGTTCGAGTGATCGATGAAGCTGAGTTCATAGCATCCTACAGCAGAAATGTAAGGAGCAAAATTTCTAGAAGTTCACAACAGCAATTTCCTTGTAGAAAAAAGTACGTAATAATCGGAATTTACATGGCAAGGATATATTCAAAATTCAGCAGGAAAATACAAAGGATTATTTGTCACAGAAAGAAGCAACATTTGTTTAAATGGGCAATTATTGATAAGTGACATTTTATCCTTTGAGATGGGAACATACAATAAAATGCCTAGCCATCCATCACTTTAAGAGAGCAGCTCCGGTTCTAATTATTTTATAGCCATACCATTAGTTATAAAATGATATCAACATTGAAATACTGTAGTTCAACGAATGAATCAAAAAGAGATCACATACCCTTAAAGCAACAGCTAATGGAGAATGTAGAGATTCCAATTGCTGCTGAGCAGAAGAAGTATGCTCAACGATTCCTTTCTGAAAGGTAGCATCAACTTGCTCAAACATAGCTTTACAGGACTTCTCGAAAGCAGGGATAACCGAAGCTTCTAAACTAGACTTCAAGGTTTCCTGTACAGGTTGCATAAACATGAACTCAGTCAAAAAATTCCAGATGTCCGAAACAAGGTTAGACAGTCTAACTCAGACACTCGGCATATATATAATTCCTAGGGAAGTGACGAGGGAAATTTTTCACCAAAGCCATTGGAGAGACGTTATTGTGCCAGATAAAATAAAGAGAAGCAATCCGGTTGTCAGCAACAAGCCCTATATCAGCAGCAAAGAAACGAGAGTCTAGATTCTAGACAGTACAAATAATGCCCGAGTATCCAGAACAACTTCCAATCACTGTGCAACAGATAGTTCCAAATAACCAAAGAAAACACGATCCATCCATTACAAACTCTAGTAATAACCTGGTGGACAACCAGATGGTCCTAGGATATTCACAACACAACATTTACTAAGATGACTATCGTCCCAAGTCTAACTTTACCTGAAGTGCCTGCTTCCCAGAAGTTTGGAACTGCGCCTGTATCTGTCTTGCAACTGTAGCTTCAAGTTTTGAGTTAACTGACTTCTCCAGCTGACTCACAGCTTTATCACCCACTCCTTTCTGCAGTTTTTGGCAACAGAAGTGAGGATAAGAGGACAGAAGTCAGAAACTTCATTCTCTTCATACCACCAGGGGAAGAAGATTATACCTGGAAGGACTCAGCAATTGCTGAAGATATTGTTTTTTCAATAGCTGGTGTAACAGTACGAAGCACTGCAGTTTGAATGGCTGCCATTTCCCTTTTAACTATCTTCTCCACCAAGGCAGGTAAATCTTTGCTCATCAAATTGTCGAAAAAATTTGTCAGCTGCTGGGTGTGGTCTTGCATTAGCTTCTCATTTTTAACACTCTCTTCCTGAAATCGTGACCACAAAGCATCATAATTTGCCTTGATGGTTTTCTCCAAGCTTCGTCCTAGGGCAGTCTCGAGCCGTCTGCCCTCTTTAGTGATAGGTATATTTATAGTAGCAGCCATTTGCTTCTTCATTTCCTTTTGCAAGCTCAACACCTGTGATAAAATAGGCCCTCTATTATGTGTAAAGAATGGGTAATGCGGCCTTTACTCACTCAAACCCCAAACATTACCCACCAAAATAAACAAGAATGCTTAAACCACAAACCACAAAAACGGAAAAAAAACTACAAATATTTACCATGAACTGAACAAACACGTTAACAGCTACAACTAGATTGATTGACACGACAGAATTCAGCCTCTAGAAGATAAAATATATCCTAAAGCATTCTAGCAGCACTGAATGAACAAAGCACAAAGACAAATGGCTAAAAGAAGAGAGTGAATAAATGAATATTGGGTAAAGAGATGACCACAAATATATATGAATGCGCAGTGTCTAACTTCTTTCTATCAAGAGAATAAAACTATCAATCTTACCACATCGGATTGATTATCTACAATTCCACATCGCAGCATCAATTGAAATTTAGCTACCTGCTTATTTTCAAAGATGATACAACCCCAAACAATCACATGGAAGAAATAATCCAATTACTTACCTGATTAAGTGTCTCCTGCATGGACAAAAATTGCGGGAAAACTGACTCTGTAGAGGGATAATTTGATGTCCCGCCAGCTCCATTTGAAGAATCAGTTGAGTTGTAAGCACTTGGAGACGGCGATGCAGGCCCTGATGCTTGCAAAGCTTTCCCTTTCTGCTTCTTATATTTCATATTTGGTTGCAGGCTTTGAGAAGCTATTGTATTTGTACCAGGATCAGAGACATTTTCACAAATATACTTCGATGACTCGGTATTTCCTTCTTCATCAGCAGAAAGGGACTGAGCAAGCAACTCAGATGATCTGCCACTTTCACCATGTTGAGCTTCTCCCGTGCTTTCTGATGACATAGCACGGCATTCTCGAGCCACCTCCATACCAAGGTCTGATACCTGAGAGCAGAATACTCTTTCCCTATTCTCTGCAATTAGCTCCAGGGGCCCTCCATTATGAGCAGGTTCGTCCTTGTTAACAAATTCAACATCATCAACTACTTTGACCTCCTCCACAGCTTGACCGACCTCGTTATTGACAACTACATCAAAAGTCTTAATATCTCTCTCACCCTCGCTCTTGCTTCCAGAAACTTTGCCAGTGTCAGATGATGAAGTAGCCCTCAGTATCTCTGAAGGAGTAATTAGGTGAGTAGGATGTTTGAACACAACAGCAGGAGTAAGCATCGCGGGAATGTTATCTTGTGAAATTATCTTCTCCTCATCCTTGGGCTCACCATCCAATGAATGTCCGCGCGACAAATTCTCAGAAACAGCATCCACTTGCCGGTCGATGGAGATATTAGTCATCCCTTGGTCTGAAGCGTGATAGAGAGCGGGAAGGTTTGATTCAGAGCCACTGGTGGGAGTTTTAAGACCGGAGAGCTTGCCAGATAATCTAGGACTCAGAGGAAGAGGTGGAGGTGGGGCAATGGAGCTGATATCAATTTCAGGGGATGGAAGTGGCACGGAAACTCTTTGTGGATCCGCTTCTAGAGGAGGAGCAGATGGAACAGCCATCACAATAGCTCTAGCTTCTGTAGTGTCATTACCACTAGCTTTCTCTGCCACTTTGGGCACTGCACCAGTAGCCAGAAGCTCTGCAGCAGTTGACGCCTCACTGTTTTTTGCATCAAAGGAGACATTAGAACCTGATTTCTGCAATCCAACACTCTCTGCGGGGGGAGGCAGGCATAAAAACAAGTCCAATGCATACTGTTGAATAGCCTGTGTCTGCACACAGTAAACCTGAATAGTATGTTCCCCATATGGAGACACATCGCTTATCCCAGTAAAACTCAAGATAGGCATCGTGACCACAAATTCAGATAAATAGTCCATACAAGTGGATGCAGGATCAGGACCATATTCCAAGTGCACCGCATAAATAGCATTTTTCTTTGCATTGGCCAGCAAAATAAGGCCTGCCCGAGGCAGAACTAGAACTTGATTGAAGAATGCATTTTCAACATTTGGTTCAACTGAGCTCTTTAGGTCCAATGTCTGTGTACACTTCCATGATTCACATTCACTGGGTAACAGCCAGCCTTCATCACTATCAGAACACCAAATCTTCACTTCTCGATTTAACGGTCCCTAGGGAAGGATCATGCATTCAGTTGATCAAAACTAATAAAGCTGCCTAACAGGAAAAGGATGAAAGAAGCTAAAAGCACACTACTGCAATAAAACATATCCGTCAAAGCAAACTACAGAAAAAAAAAAACATGCTGCCAAACACTAAATATATGTCCACAAAGGGATGACTCAAATCTGATAGTAAGAAGAATTCAACGCAAGGGGATCATTGAGTTTGTACCGCTGTCATTAGCACGATATGGTCTGGCCGATCAGGGCAAGTAATAAATTTAGCTGAATTAACAGGCTGCCCATCATGGGGTTTGAAAACCGCAAGTGGTGCCAATTTGCGATCTTCCCAAATCTTTATCTGCACGAACATGTACAGATAAAAACATCAAAGAATGAACAAATACGATGCATAGTATAACTACAACCATAAACTTCAGATGTACTCATTATCAATCTTCATATGGGGCAAAGAGAGCCGGGAAGCAACTCATATCCCATGTGAAGTCAGGGAGATCGAAAAACCTACCGAGCCATCTACTGAAGCAGAAACAAAACGAGAGGTCATCCATTGGCACATTGATAAATCAGTAACCTCTCCTTCATGTTTTCCAACAAATTGAACACCATCAATCAGACCATCCACAGGACATTTGAGAGGTTCCTCGGCTGAAAAGACTGCACCCTTGCCCACTTTTGTTGTATCAATTCTGAGAACACGATTTCCAATTCCAATAACCAAAACTTCCTGCACAGGTAGAACGAATCACTTTGTGACTGTGGTCTGACAGACGGGACTGTTCACAGACGGACATGACAAGACAAAATGGTCAGAAAAAAATTACTTGTTTGTGACAATGCCAACAAACTCGAGGATGCACGGATGTTTCTTCTCCTGTTATCTGGATAGCAATAACAATGCTTCCACTTATTTGCTGTTTTTCTTCCTCTGTTCCTTCAGAGACTTTCCACACACAAATCCTTCCGTCTGTGCTCGCACTACAATAAGCCCATGGCCCATTGAGGATAAAATTTTGAACCAAAGTAAAACTTTCATAACCAGGAGAAAACTACCTTGCCAATAGGTGGACATCCTCAGCAAAGAAAGTCATGTCTGTCATCTTCTGAAAACATTACAAAACTACTTTTACAACATAAAGATCTAAGCCGAGACAAACTTAGGAGGATCACATACTTAAATTACTAAGCGTTAAATCTACATCCAACAGACAACTGCGAGATGTGATCTGAGAACAACAGACTTTGCGAAAACAGGCAGAAACAGGCCAAACTTCACCTGTGTATGCCCACGAAGCAATGACCTTGATGCGGTGTTAATATTAAGAACCCTAATATTCCCTTGCTTAAGCCCGTAACATATGTAACTCTGATTGACCGCGATCTGTCTCCCCAACACCAACTGCGGATCCGAAACATACTTTGTAATAGGCGTGACCTCAAGCTGAGGCGAGGGCCTCGCTGGGTCCTTGGCATCGACATCGCACGCCACATAATCCCCAGACAGCCTCCTCCCATGAGGCTTCTTGTTACTGGCCATCCTAGCGGGGGCCAGGGGGAGATCTGCCGGGGGACCGGAACCGGAAATCTCAGCAGAGGAGGAAGGTGGGAGAGGCTGGGGCAGGGACCCTAAGAGAGCCATGAGTCGGGCGCCAGCATTGGGGCTACCGCCGGGCTGAGGGGTCGAATTGATGGCAGAGAAATTAGGGTTAGGGTTGGGAGGGTGAGGAGGGGTAGGGAAAGGGAGGGAGCGCTGCGAGAGGAGGGCCGGCGCATGATGGAACTGCTGGTGAGGTTGTTGCTGCTGCTGCTGTGGCTGAGGCGGAGGGGGCTGGGGCTGGGGCTGGGGCTGGGACTGGGACTGGGGAAGGTGGGGCAGGTGAGGCTGGAGGGGGTGGTGCTGGTGGTGATAGAAAGGGTAAGGGAGGGTCGGGGGAGGGTAGGAGGAGGATGGGGACGGAGTCGGGTGGTTGTAGAACTGGTGGAGGTCGAGAGGAGGTGGCTGCGATGGCGACGTCGGGTTGTTAGGGTTCCCGGAGGACGCCATGGAAATTTGCAATTTCTGGAAGAAATCAAGAAAAGAAAGAATGGAAGAAGACGGAGAGACTCTCTTGGAGTTGTGGTGGCAGAAGACAAATAAGGAAGAGAGAATTGAAGAGGAGAGGTGAAATTTCTGAAATTACTATCTTTGTTACAAGATAATTAGGCATGTAATTTTAAGAAATTTATTTAAAATTCACGAAATATTTTTGCCGATACATATATTACAAGATGAAACCAAAATTAAGTGTTTATATCAACATTATGCCCCCACCAATTGTCATAATTAATTCAATCTAATTGAAGATGATGTCTTACTCGTGGGATTGGTTGAACGGTGCATTTAACAAAAGTAAAGTATTCCATCAATCAATATCAAATTGTCCAGGATAAGGTATGCAGGCATGCACGCGTCAATCACGTCGCGGACCGGCCTACCTACCGAACCTCGTGGCAGCTGCCTAGCGTTCGCAATGCTTCCATTCAGGTATTGTAAAAAGCCCCTGCCTGCAAATGTCATTCGTTCAATCATTCATCCCTTGGCTGTTCTGTCCTTCAGGAGAAAGAAACACCATCTCTTCCATCATTTCTCGTAGCCCAAAACTATGAGGAATAAAGATGTAACGATTCCCTCCAAAAGGGCAGCTCCAAAAATTCTTTAAGATAGCCAGTGACTTGACAGCCCTAGACATATCCGTTTGGTCTATCGCCACTCTCTGCAGATCGTTTCTGCATATCCGCATCGTAGTGCTGGAAGGCGGCATCCAGTGCCTGAAACCAGGGGAGATGATGTTCTCAGGGGTGATTTTTCTCCACCAGATAATAACAGCTGCCCCCAACAGCAAGAGAGAAACTGCAAACCTGATGCATCTGGCGGACTAGAACCGAAACGTGCTGCTTGTGCTTGGCCGGCACCGATTTCTTGATTTCCTGATCAGGCCGAGCGACATTGGGATGCATTTATGTCATGACCATGTTCAATCAAAGTATAGAAGATAAAAAACCAGGCAAATGGTTCAGTCAACTGCTTCACATTTCTTGCAATTAGATAATAGAGCTTACTGTGATACCAAAATATATGTCGGGCCCAGCTAGGACTTCCCCCAATCACCAAATTCATGACAAGACATGCTCACACCTCTTTTTAATTTATAAGCTCATTATATAGCCTTTGTATGCATAGAACATTTCACTTAAACCTTCAGAACCCAACGGTACTTTCTCGATAAGTTTCAAAAGCACTCACTACTAGGCATAAGAGAGATTAATGACAAAAAAAATCACGAGAGACCAAAACCTCTAGCTGTGGATAAATTTGGGACATTGCATCCTTCAGCCTGGTAACCTGCATTCAAGGACAAGAAGTTCAAGCCGGTGAATTCATTATTAGCAAAACCAGAGAGATAAATGTATAGACGCTTTTCTATTTTACCGTGTTCAGAATGTAAGCCAGATTTTAGTATGAATAATGCCATGGCCTCCACACATGATGACAGAACTATACGATTCGTCAACCCAGCCCGAGACTGCCTTTCCATAGTTAAAAAAGAAAAGACAAAAGGAAAAGGAAAATGTCGCCCCCCATTTTCTTGGAAATCAAATATGATTCAGGTATGTAAACTAGTGTTTCAATAGTACTACCAAAGTACAACAAAGAAGCAACCACCATAATCTACCCATAAAGAACCTCGAAGATAGCTAAAGCACATGAAACTGGTTTCCAAAAAAAAGAAAAAGAACAAGCTGGAGATTGGTCTTTTATATGCCCTTAGACAAGGAATCAGAATTTTATGAAATAGATAGCATTTTCTGTACCTTTGCATAAAGATATGAACTTGTGATGGGATAAGATGACCAAAAATGTCTCAGCAGCTCTTGTATGGACGTCCAATGCTAGAACCAAAAGAAACCGCAAGGATCAGTAAGACTAGAAAAGCACTTTTTTATGTGAAGTTAATGAAACTTTGCTTTCTTGAAAGCAAAATCATCTCCCACATCACAAATAATTATTAAAAGGCTGGTGGGAACTTACTTGCAGAAGCTGCTCTTTTGTCTCGGAGGGCAACTTGTCCAGAACACTCTGTTGAGGATTCTCACCCGCACCATATTTAGTTCTTGATATATCATGTGTCAGTGCATTGAACACCTTAAAAAACGCAAAACTCGTTGCATGAACATCTACAATCCTCTTGCAAAACATAATCCAAAAGTGACACTTCAGACAATTAACTCGTGAATTTCTCGAGAAAAGAACTCTTCCAGCCATCTTTTCTGTCATATGAGTATGAAATCCAAAGTAAACACCTGAAGAGCATCTTTCAGCTTAATCACAGGTTCATGGATCCCCTTGGCTTTAATCTTGGAAATGCAATCTCTCAAAGATCCATATGCATCCTTAGAGCTCAAAGGGCACTTGCTTCTTTCAGCTCCAGAAAATGGGTCACCCAAAACCTCAAGAGCATTGGCTTGTGAATCAAAATAATCCCGAGGGTCCTAGAATTAAATAATCAAATAACCGTCATCATCCAGAATGAAGAGCTCCAAACAGGCAAAGCACAAAGCGAACAGTCAAAATACCTTTATGCACAAAGGAGCTACAGGTGGGCCATTTTCTGACTGAAGGTCCTCAATTTCAGTCAGATGAGAGACTCGCGCTACAGTCCCCTGATTGCAATTCCTATCAGAATCCCCGTTGCCCACATCAGCTACCATAATTGAATTAAACTAGTCAGAATCAGACAAGAGGAGGGCATGCATCATCACCAAATAGGTATGAGAAATAGTTGTTACCCTGTTTAGACTTGGCTAGTGCCTCTGCTACGGTTCTCGTATCATCCAAATCCATCTCTACACCAGCATTGAACAATGCTCAGCTTATAATAGGAGGATCAAAAGGCATTTAGCAAAGATAGCATTTTATGAAGCACCCACCTAAAACTCTTCCTTCAAGGACAACTGCAGCATGACGGTTAATATCATGGGATAATGTCCTCCTATACTGCTCGTACTGTGATTCACTTGCTTCTTTGCCATCATCGAGAAAAAAACCATGATCCTGAAAGTGCAGACACGAAATATTAAAGGACGCTTCACTAGATTGAAAAGATGCTCGTATTCTCTGCTAACTGAGAACCTCCCACAGCAAGTACATTATATACAACTAAAGCATAAATCTAGAGTCGCAAAAAAATGTCCTGATGCAGGTAATTTGGTAACAGTTCTCACTCAGAGTGATGGCTGGGTTAACCTGCCTTTGATGAAACTATTCATCACTGGAACAAATCTCGGTCAAATAACAAAAGGAAATTTCATAGACCTGCTTGCCAGACTTAAAAGCAGCGTGATATTTGGAAGGCATTCTCCGAACATTCTACCTTTCCAGACACTTGATAGTGCAATTAAAAGTCTTCCCAATTATTAGATCCAAGAAAGAGCAGAAGTCATACTGGCAAGTGAGTGTAATCATCTCCTATGTCAGCTTCCATGTTCACCGTTGGATCCACCTGCCTGATCTGCAAATAAAGTTTGTCACATGAATGCCAAAATGGACAACACTTATGAAAGCAAGCGATGAGAGAATTTCTTCAAATAAGAGAAATGAATGAAAAGATCCTATTGTGCTTAATTTTCAATCTCTGGGGAGGCATTCCAGAAAGATAAAGGCTGAAATTCCAATTTCTAGGTGTTCAAAAGAACTATTTACATGGGAGAAGCTTCCACCCTAATTTTAAGGGAAATCAGAATTTGGATATCTGTACTTATTCACCCTATTTGAACTACTACTACAGCACCTTCTGCCGAGCTTCCTTGGCCAATATGTCATCATTCTTCAGAAAGATGGCAAGGTCTTCGTCTTCCGCAGCCTCAGCAGCTGCAGCAATAGCATTTCGTGTACTATGGATGTATTCTGCCTTGAAATATTTCGTCCAAAAATCTTTCTCTGTCATCTAAATGGAATGAGAAAAGATGCCATGTAAGGGAGAAAAGATAAAAAGAAACACAATTCCAAGGAAAAAGCGAGTTTTGAAGGCAGAAAAGAAAAACTTATAGAAGGATATAACAAGAGAACAATAACTTTCTTACCTTGCTCGGAACTCTAGTTAGGAATGCAGCATGCACAGCTGGTCTCTCGGCAAAAATCTGTGAGGAAAAATCATTACTTTTTGTAACACAACCAAGATCTAAAAAATCTAGTTTGACTGACCACGCCAAAGTAATATAGGCTAGCGTTATCCCAAATCACAACCGATATTATGAGATCATAAATCTGACACATCAAGAAAATCTCAAACACAATTATCTCCCCTAATATGAATGAGGCCAGAAAACCATCCACACACACACACACACAGAGAGAGAGAGAGAGAGAGAGAGAGAGAGAACCTGAAGGATAATTTCTGGCGTCAAATTGAATGTAACTTTATTGGTCTGCATCGGAGAAGAAGAACTGTGAAAATTAGAGAAACATACCACCACGAAAGAATCAAAAGAGGAAGAGAACACTGCCATGTTTCCTAGAGCAAATTATTCAGTGAGATTGCAAACTATATTACAGTACCAGACCATCAGTTGATGGTTTAATATCTGAAATCATGGCACTTTTGAAGCCCGCTCGTTGCTTTGACTTTTTGCTAGATTCTTTTTCCAGCAATTTCTGCAAATAAATAAGAAACACCTTCAGATGACTTAAAGATCAGAAACAATACGCTCTCAATCAACATAATTTTGGATAAGATTTTGATGTTTGAACTAAGCATTATTTAACTGTTCTCGTTGCCCAAAATTCAGCTTCTGTCAAAATACCACCAATGACAAGTTGTTTATGTAGTGCCTGCAGCTCCCTGAGATGGGCAAAAATTTCACATATCAGATAACTCTAGAATTATATGCAGAAAGTGCAGGTATAATTTTTTACGTTCAGTGACTTAGAAGAAAAATAAAGTCCAAGTTATTGAAAGAACATTTTCCTACATCGAGAATTTTGATGACTTGAAATGTGCTGGAAAAATAACATGAGCCCCCTACCTATTTTCTCTTAATAACTTAATCCTGAGCTCCATTTCCGAAGTGCTGATACGTTCATCCGGGGGTATGACAATGGATCTTCCTGAGGCAACAGCCGGTGTATCTCCAGATCTCCCAAGGGCTTTCCCTGACCAAGAAACACCAATCAATATCAATGCAATAAAGTGAAGAAAAATTGAGGGGAAGATTCTCATGCTGCTAGTGGGGGCAACATAAATGTGAACAGGTAGATGACATGATGAGTAACAAGTAGAACTTTTCCTCGAAGCTTTGTTCTTATCTTTTTCAGGTTCAAGCTTACCAACAAAATCTCTGCAGACATGCAGATCAGAGTAACTGTCGAACTCAAAAATGTAACTTCCGCCCTGTGCAAAGAATAGAACAGTCTATAAATAGCACAAACATGGCAAATTACAACCCTCCTTTGCATAGAAAGGCAAATATTTGAAAGTGAATACTAGGTACACGTTAACTCATGCCTGGTCGTTAGTGAGATTGAGCCAGGGCGGTTTGTTCGATCCCTCCTTGGTGTTTTTGTAGCCTGAAGGACAATATTTTAGTAAATACAAGAAGAATTGTCAATATGTCGGTAGCACATATTTAGCCACAAAACATAATGTGCTTAGACTGTTCTTCAAAATCACTCAGTGAAAAGCACAGGACTTTCATAGTCTTAATCGATGCTTCTACAGCACATCCATTCAAAGTTACGATTTTGGATAAACAGGATGACAAGGAACAATGGCAAACGGTCTGTCATTTAATATGAAAACCAAATCAAGTACCTTTGATAGACTTAAAGGAGACATCAAGCTTCATAGCAGAGTTAGGGTTATTAGGCACAAGAACAAGTTTATCCCAAGTCTGCAAAATCAGAAAACTTTGTCAGGAAAAATAGATCGCCTCGGATACCACAACCAACAAAATGATGCAAACAAAATTATTCAATAATTTGCATCTCCAAACACCTAAACATCATGGGTTCTTCAAAATACTTTTACTACTTAGGCAAGGATCACCCCGTGACTCAGAAAACATCACAACTCTCACTCCCAATCTCAGTGCATTCAATGGGCTACTAAAAAGGAGTGTTCATCCTGAAAGGAGCACTCCCCACAAGCAAACCAAAGAGAAAAATCAGCAAATTTGCCCAATTCAGACGACCCTATCAAACATCAGGCAGCTCCAGCAGTAACTAGGAGATGAAACAACCACCATCCACATTCATCAAACAGTGTTCAACCACAAACCATCCCCTCCCTAAATTCCACACCCAAGAGACCATCCAATCGCTCCCATTCGACTCTGTCAATACCGTCGAGAACTTCCTGTATCACTTCACCGAGCTCTAAACTCAAACACAAAGGAGAAAAGAAAAGAAAAATTCCACTTGCACGATCAAGCAACAATAAACAGCATTCTACGACAGAGTAATAATCATAAACCTAGCGATTGGTCTTGGGAAGAACAAATCCAAAACTGTACAAATATCAAAGGGAGAGAGACATGCATGAGCTGGGGATCGGAATTTAGCAACGACGGAGGTTAAATTTGTACACTCCATCGCCGCTTCCCCAACCCCATCCCAATTAGGGCACGTACGACCAAATACCAAGACGAATCGCCTCGTCCTAAAATACCATCTTAAGAACGCCGGGAGTGCCGGGATCCTTGACGGAGGTCTTGTACTTGGCGCGCTTGATCACTTCCCCACTCGCCATAACTCCCGTCCCCGCCGCCCGAACCGAAAACAAAATCCTCTAGAAGCCTCCCGAGAATCAATCCGCGCGCGATTTCCAAGTGACAATCCCCCTGGGTGACGATCCTCCTCGCTGCGAAGGTTATGGTGGCGATCGAGGGTTTCTAAGCTTGGCAGCTGACGGCGACGGCGGGGGGAGGAGAAGGAGCGACGGATGACCGGCGAGGCTGCTCCGGGGGTCACCTGAGAATATCTACCGGGAGTAGTCTGCTCGTCATAAATAAGTTAAAACGGCAAATCTCTAATGCAGCCTTAATTGTAGTAATTATAAATTTATAATCTTTCAGCAAATTATTTACATTTTTTTTACCCAAAAAAAAAATATTTACATTTTCTCCACTAAAAACATTCCATCATCAAACCAAAGAATGGCACAAAATGTTTTGTGCAAGCAACAGGATTTTCAGGACCCTCCCCAAACGCTTAGGACCTCGTCGAAGACCTCGGCCACGAGTTCCCGGTCCGCAGTTTTCATGGTAAAATCGTCCCGTACCACCCGGACTTCAGCTTGTCTAAACTAAAGAGGCGCGCGTATTGGAGCCTCCCCAGCACGTTTGTTGTGTCGATATCCTCTAGGGGGCTCTCGTGGCAGGCCTCTTTCAGTTCCGAAATGTTGTACTTGTCCGCCACCCGGAAGGGGGATCGTCGGTGGGTTAAGAAACCTCGCATGCCGCGATCGACATGTCGGGTATGTCTATGGCGGGGGGTTCCTCCTCTTTCAGGTCGTACGAGAACATGCTGCGGAATTCGGGAGATCTCGAGGCCAACACGGCTCGATGAGCTCCAATGCTCCCGTCGGAAGCATTGACAATGATGTCCGTGTGGATGCCTTCCTTTAGCATCCTAGCAAGCGTGGACAGGGATGACCCGTTGGACGTTTTCTGGGCAAGTCCTTCGGCCCAAATCAAGCAAGGTTCAGCACCCCGCATAACCATCCACAAATCAGCATGCTTTCGAGGAGAGGAATTTTCACGGAGCGCAGTCAAGCATGAGAGAGATTACCCATTTAGATGCAGCTTTCAGGTCGAGGAATTCTACGTCGATGATGAGCCTTCCCCCTCAGCGGAACATCAACGGCCCAGACGAAGTTGTCGCTGCACTTGATCTCCATATCTGTAACCTCTGTTGACAAGTTAACAAAGCGTAAGACTCTTCCGATTTCCGGCGTTCACAAAACCCATGCACACAAAAAGCAGGGCAGACGAAATTACCAGGGTGTGTCAACGTCTTCCTATCGCCTCCGGCAAGCGAAACGACTCCGGGTACAACTTCACGTACAGTACCCTGTTCTTCTCCACAAATAGATGCCTTGCCCACCAACACCATAAAACAGAAAACAGCAACCAATAATCAAAAGACAGAGCAACAAAAACCAACGTTGTCGTCGGTTACGATCTAATACCATTACCAGTTCCAGGGGCCGAGCTTGAAAGGCTCGGACTTGAGACAAGTGTAGGTGCAGGAAAGGTCGTTGATCCGCCACTGGGTGAGGCGAGAAGTCGTATCGACGACGAGGTTGGGGACAGAGTAGTAATTCATCCTACCGGAGAGAGCGATCGCGACCTCTGTGAAGCAACCTAAGAAACCATCAATCAAATCCTCCCCCGTCTTCCCCAGGTTTGCTCTACTAGCATCCCAACATGGGACTCCCTAGTTTTCCGCAAAAATCCAAACCAACCCCAACTCGCCGAAAAGGGTTATGATCACGATTTCAAAGTAAAGATACGATTTTTGTCCTTTTCTGTTGTTGGGTGTATAAGATTTATGGTTTTCTCGGGAGGGTGTGTTTTGCTTTAACGCCTGCTCATGGCGAAGCTTTGTTTCTTTTCGGGGGAGGAAGAAAGGAGGTTGGATTTGGAAAGTAAATCAATGGGAATTATGGGATGAATTGACTTAAAATCTAGATAAAAAGGGATTGATTCGTAAGGGGGGAGTTCAGATTTTTGGGGTTTGGTTGGTGGGGAGAGATGTGGATTTTCTTGTTGGCTTTCAACACAAACTCCTTTCTCTTTAGTTTGTGTGTATCGAGGAGTGGAGTTGTGTCTCTGTCTGTGTGTCTGCGTTTGGGCTTTCCCATGGGATTTGTTTATTTGGCATGTTTTTCTTCTTATTTTTATTGGTGAGAGGTATTTCTGAAAATTCTTATCCCCGCGGTTTTATCAAGGAGAGTCGGCGGGAAGACGATCACATTCGAAGGAGCAGCCTTTTCGGGTGCGGCAGCCGGTCCATGGAATGCGCGACTCCTGTGAAGGGGACACCACGGAGCTGATAAGCGGCCGCCATGTTGGGGGCATTAGCCAAAGGCCTCGGCTGCGAACGAGGAGCAACCTTCCCCATCGAGGAGTATCTGGTGTCTCGAGCCATAGTGCCCGATCCATTTCACTTCTCCTGGGAGGAGTACATCACTTTTCGCAAAAGACGTCTTAACTCATCATCTTCTTCTTCTTAATCTTATTCTTACCCATTTGGTTTTGTCAATAAATATTGCACAAGGCTGTTCCTCATTACATTACTAACAGAAAACAGGAGTCTTGCATCTCCATGTGTTCCCCACCACAATTTCGAGTGGCAGACGTTTGAGCTGCCACTGACTCCTGATTCAAGACAATCTGATGATATGATCTGCTAACACTAACTGGATAATGTGACGCTAATCCCATGTTCATTTAGGAGTTCATACATCGGGACCATATAGAAAGGTTGTTGTGAAACCTCGCTACTTCAGGATAAACTTGAAGGTGCTCGAACATCCGACAGGGAATGTCCTGTCGGGATGACTCCCATAGCATTTCTTGTTATGGTATCCTGGATAATCCCATTTGGAGAACCCCACTTCCTCAAGAAGCTTCAGTCCGACCTCCTCGGCCAACTCCTCCACCTTCCATTCGCTGTACGGATGACCCGTCTTCGTTGTCACATGGATTTCTCCATTCCAACGCAGCAACGGGACTGCATTCATCAAGAAACCCTTCACCAGCTTCCTGTGTCTCCTGAATTTATTAAGAACATAACAAGTTTCTGTTACGACAGCAGAGACGAAACGATGCGTGTACGGAGTTTAATGTCAAACAGGCACACCCACTCACTTGATCTGTAACTCACACCGCTCATCGATGTAGTCGGAACCACACGCCGCATGAGGGAAGTTGAAGACAATCATGTCGAAACCCTTCGGTTCCAGGTGCCGGTCCATGGAATTCACGTCCACTCCGTGAAGTACGGTACAACCGTATTCCTCCAGCGTCTCGAGATTTTTCTCCCCCTGTCGGTACTTCCGGACCACGGAGCTTCGAGAATCAAGGGAAGTGGCCACCATGTTGGTAGCATCGCCGAAGGCCTCGGCCAGGGAAACCGCGAACGAGAAGTCCCCTTCTCCCACGAGGAGTATCTCGTGCTTCGAGCTGTAGTGCATAATCCATTTGGCGTTCTTCTTCTTCCTCCTCCCCATTCTCCGAATCCCTTTCACTAAAGAGGGTGGGGGTAACTTCTCAATCGTCTCTATCTTTGCCCTGTCCACTTCAATGCCCTTGCTGGAGATCCGGTGACCTAAAACAATGCCATCACGAACCATAAACTGACATTTCTCCCAGTTCAGGATTAGGTTAGCATCCACACAACGTTTTAGAACCTTAGTGGGGTTCGACAGACAATCCGCATACGATGCACCAAAAACAGAAAAATCATCCATGAAAACCTCCAAACCATTTTCAATCATATCAGAGAATATGGCCATCATGCATCGTTGAAAAGTCGCAGGTGCATTACACAATCCAAATGGCATGCGGCGAAACGCAAAGGTACCGAATGGGCATGTGAACGTTGTCTTTTCTTGGTCCTCCGGAGCAATCAAAATTTGATTGTACCCGGAGTATCCATCCAAGAAGCAATAGAAATCCTTACCTGCCGATCGATCAAGCATCTGATCAATAAAGGGTAGAGGAAAATGGTCTTTCCTGGTGGCCTTGTTCAGTTTACGGTAATCCATGCAAACTCTCCACCCGGTTACAGTACGAGTCGGAATCAACTCATTCTTCTCGTTCTTGATCACCGTCATCCCTCCTTTCTTCGGGACGCACTGTATGGGAAATAATAAAAAAAGGTAATAAAAGGAAATGAGTTGTTCAAGGTAATTAACCCAAGTAAATGCTTTGGCATCCAATGTTTACCCTAATGCAAAAAAGTGAGTACAAAAATGGAAGAAGACAAAGAAGGAAGAGGAGGAGGATGCCTTTTTTATTTGTTGTAAATTTTAACTAATTCCTTTGGATTAGAAACTTCATTTGATTTTGGTTACCTTTTGCACACTTGATGCCTTGATTGACCCCATTGATATATCAATCTCTATCAAGTTCTCCTCCTCCTCCTCCTCCTCCTCCTCCTTCCGGCCACAGCAGATAAAATGCCCGGTCGGTATCGCGATCTCGATCAAGCTCTCCTCGTCCGTTATCGACCCGTCTTCCGACCATTCCTCCTCGCTCGCCGATGGGTCTACGCACTCTCTCCCAGCAGAGGACGACCCCGGTGAAGAAGGCTGCTGCCGGCACCCCACGACTTCCGTCTTCACCTTCGTCACCTCCCTGGCGACGACTGCTGAGGAAGCCAAGACGACGGCTGCCGCTACGAGGACGGGCGTCGAGAAACTACCGACGAGCTCCGGGAAGCGACCCAGCACCCAGGAAGAAGCAACAAGCAGGGCTAGGACCCAAACAAGGGACTCCTTAAAGACACGTAAGGAGATGTCCCGGAAGGACTTACAAACCACCATTTTCTACACCCTACCTACACTCCTATCCTCAAACAACACAAAAAAACTCTTGGGGGTTGTTGTAAGAAAATCTCTGAAACGCAAGTCCTACCAACAACCTCGTTGTAAAACCCTGTGGAAATCAAACTGATTTGTTTTGTCGATTTCCCAGCCCGGGGAAGAGAAAAGGGATTCCCCCAAAGGGGAAAGTGAGAGTGAAGAGAGAGATGGCTTGGGGATTAGGGGTGATGGGGTCATGTGCTCTTTACAAATAATAATAATAATGATGATGAAGATGTTGATGATCTTGTATTGGTTTTTGTGTTTAGGTACGTACATAATTAAATAAATATATCATTGGTAATTGTTTTTCAACTTAGTTTAAGGTAATAATAATCGTTGCACTTTTAAGAGGGGATTGTATAATTTTGCTGCCGGCGGATCAAATGATGACCGAAGATCATTATGACAATGGCAATGTAATGATGATGTGTAATGATGAATGTCCCGGATTGTGATTGTATTCGTTATTATTTGAGTAATCTTTGTTTGTTGGGGCCAAACATTTAGAAACTCCGACGGTATCATGGGAATTGTAATGTTATTTGTCATGATAATTCTCTCTACCCAAACTTAAACGATTATAAAACGGTCGATCGTGACTTCAATTGCAGTTGATCGTTTTATTCAGAAAAAGTGCATAAACAAGCTTTCATGTAAGATTACAAAGATGTCTGGACTGTAAGGGTTCTGTTCTATTATTGCAACAAAGAGTGATTCGTACTCGTGTAATGAATTTTGGGATGTTCGCACTCCATAAATTCGTTACGAACTTTTTTTTTCTTTTGTAATAATTACGTATATATTCGTATTACAATAAATTTCTTACTGGAACCTTTCCGTATGAAATTTCCGTAAGAACTTTCTATCTCCCCCTACCCCCAGTGCTGTTATCTGTCACTTCTATCCAATTCTTCCGTCAAATCTCATGCCTCCCACCCCCCATGAGGATGATATGTGACTGTAGGGCTTCCCCGGTTAGAGTTCTCCAAGCTGGAGCAGCTGTTAATTCTCGGTGGATCGACACTTAGATCTCCTCATGGATGTCACAAGCAGTACATGGCGAACATGGGTTCCCCTGCGTCTCTGGTCATGTCCGTTATCATCAATGAGGATGAGGACCAAACTGAGTTCCAATCCACTGATCTTGAAGAAATTGTGGGGACTTGTCGTTTGTTCATACTAGACCGCGCGGTTTGTGCCATTTCCTCTAAGGTACGCCTGCGAGTTCTTGATTCAGGTCAGCGAGTTGGCTGCTCAAGCGAGAGAGAAGCACGTGTTGAGGACACAAACCGTTCCCAGTGACATGCTCCTTAGAGATGCACCTAGTTAAGTGCGATTGGAGCAGCCCTGTTCTACGGGCAGAAGTTTTGGTCACTCGGGGTTACACCGACAGAATCCCAGATTCAGGAGATAGCCAATTGGCTTCTAGAGTATCACAGTGGTAGCACGGGATTAAGTATGGATAGTCTTGCAGAAGCTGGCTATCCTGGTGCTTTGACTCTTGCGGATGTGGTGTGTGGAATGGCTTCCACAAGGATCACATTGAAGGAGTTTCTTTTCTGGTTCAGGTCTGTTTCCGCAACGGAAGTGAAGTGGGGAAGTGCAGAGAACGATCCCATGGAAAGAGATGATGGTAAACTGATGCACCCACGGTCTTCTTTTCAGGCTTTCCTCAAGGTTGTTAAGCAGAGGAGTGTACAGTGGGAGCACGTGGAAATGGATGCCATCCATTCCCTGCAGTTGATATCGATGGATTCTTTGCGGGACAGTATTAATGATGACTCCAAGTCCATCCATTGTGAATGTTCCTTCGGCTGGCAGTGATCTTGCCGAAGGTAGCTTGCGAAAGGTGGATGAACTGAGAAAAGTTACCAATGAAATGGTTCGTCTCATCGAGACAACTGCTGTTCCGATATTTGCGGTTGTGTATCCGGTAGAATCAACGGGTGGAATGTAAAACTACAGAAAATCACTGGGCTGTCCATTCATCATGCGATGGGCAAGCCAGTGGTTGATCTCACTGAGAGCAATTCGATCGGAAGAGTAAAGAGACTGATTTCTTCGGCCCTGCAAGATTTTAATCTGCAAATCTGGGAGGTGCATGTCGAACTGCAGGTATTGAAGAGAGAAATACGGAACTCGGCCTTAAAACCTATGATTCACCAAGCAATGACGTTCCGGTGGTAGTGGTGGTCAATTCATGCTGTAGCCGGGATACAAAGGAAAATGTGGTGGGGTATGCTTCATCGACGATGACTCCACAGGGCAAAAGCTTATCATGGACAAGTACAACAGCATCCAGGGAGATTTCGTGGGTATAGTCAGAAACCCGTTCATGCACTGTAGATTCATCTGGTCGCTTCAGTAGCCTAATCCCCTAGTAAATTTTTGTCTCCAGCAGATTCCCCGCCAGTCAGAAAAAAATTGTGGTTGGGACGATGATCACCACCGTGTGCCTGAACTGTAAATCTGAGCTCGTGGAATGGAATCGATATGTTTCGTTTTGTTGGTATAGTTTCTTGTTTTTATGGCAATTCTTGTTTTTCTTACCACAAAATTTGCCAGTAATAATAACAAAATTAATATCAAACAATCTGCAACAACTATCGAATCAAACCAAGCTCTTGCTTGTTTATAAACTCCTCCGTTCCCATGAAGAAAGGAAAGATCATAGACGACAAATATGGCTTCTGATTGAGGCACGGTTTCGTGGGTCAGTGCCATCATCATTCTATTCTTCTTCAGTCCGCCACCCCCTTGGCAGTGAGATACTACCAGAAAAGCTGTCCTATTGCTGAGGTGATCGTGAAGGAGGTGGTGGAGGTGGCGGCAGTGCACTATCGTGGCATCCTGGCAGCCCTGCTCAGGATGCATTTACACGATTATTTCGTCAGGGTAAGAGAAAGTCCAGTCCAAGGAGAAAACAGGGCGCGATTTGTATTATGGCAACTTGATGGATATTCGCATCGAGGTTTGTAATTTTAGGGCTGTGTCGAGTCGGTCCTGCTGAAGTTTCCTAATGGCAGAAGCACAAAGAGACCACCGTAAGAACAGCGGGAGCATGAGAGGGTTTGAGGTACTTGATCATCCTGGGTCATAGATCTCGGTATTATATATGGATCAACGGTCCAAAATACACGCACAAGGCACATGAGGTTCAGTAAGGAGGTGGCCGTGGAAACACACCAGGCGAAGGCTTGCGAGTGAAACAGTGACCAAGCGTCGAGGCTATCAGGCGACAAGGGTCAGTAAGGTGATCAGGCGGCAGTTAATTGGACGAGCGAGGAAACTCTACAGCGAAGCCTAATGGGGGTACGACCGATCAGTGGCTGTCATGAAAAGATTTCGGACAATCTCGAGACATGGAAAGAGATTGTTACCAAAGCTAATCAAATGGAAAGGAGAAATTCTATGAAAACTGGCAACATAGACACGTAATATATGTATAACATTTCATTTCGATATTCACGTAGGTCTAGCATAGTATAAATAGTCGTTCTTAGGCACTGTATACAGACACCTCTTTACAGATGATATAGTCTTTTTAATCTACAAGCATTCAGGCGTTCAAGCAGTCTGGCGCCCTTGCGATCTTGTGCTCCTGCGATCTTGTTCCTTCCGAAGGCATCGTCGATGACATCCGTTAATGCTTCTGCTTAAGGGTGTCGTTCCGCTGCATTTTCCTCTTTTTCTTCATTTATACAACGACCAGACTTCAACGAACCTTCGAATATCAGTTGCTCGTAGTACTAAATATTTCCGATGTATTTAGATTCGGCTTGTCTAGCGGTCATTTCCGGAGCAAACACTCGGATCGAGGCTGCGTGCCCAGGCATCATCTCTTCCACAGACATCATCGCTTTCACTGCACGTGATGGTGTGCACCTAGCTGGGGGAGTCTACTATGACGTTCCATCCGGGCGACGTGACAGCGCTGCCGAAGCCGGACAGATCCTACCATCATCTAGCTCCAACGCTCAGCAACTCACTGAGTTGTTCGAACAAAAGGGACCGACGATGGATGAGATGGTGATCCTATCGGGAGCGCATTCCATTGGCATTATCCAATGCTCCGTCCTCGCGGCCAGTTTATATCCCTTCCCTGGTGGAAGCGGACAGGGCACCACGAACCCTTCCCTAGAACCCACGTACACGGAGTATTGAGGAAGGCCTCCCCTTGGCCACAGGTAGGGGTGAGCATTCGGTTTTCTAAACCCGAACTACACCAAATACCAAAATTCCAAACTTCTAATTATTTGTCCTCCAAATACCGAACCGAATTTCAAAATTCCAAATATCGAAATTATTTCGATATTTCGTTCAATATTTGGATCTTCTGAATTTTCAATTGTGTAGATTATGGGACCAAATCCAATTAAAAAAAATTCAATCCAAGCCGACAAATTTGGAAACCCATAAAAACTAAACATTCAAGCCCTTCATTTCAACAATCTAAAAAACAAATCAAACAACACCCAGAAGCAAGGCTTCCTCAAACACTAACATTGCGGCCAGGTGCGACACTATGAGCCAGTCCTTTTCCTCACCCGAAAATGTAAGTTTTCCCTGAGAGGTGCTCGTCGAGGTGTTGAGGCCAGACTCTGTGATCTGACGCTAGCGATGGAGCAAACGCTTTCTCCGACTATGAAACCAAACACCTTGGGGTCGACGGCCTCGACGACACCAGAGTAATTAGACTCAGGAATAAAGGGGAGGGGAGCTGGACCGAACAGGAGCGAAGCTGTCGCCGGAGCGGAGCACTTACTGGAGCGCCATCGAGTTGGGATGGACTGAGATTGAGAAGGAGGAGTGCTAGCACAATCCTAGGCCGTCTTGATAATTTCTGTGGGCCGAAGACAAGATGGGCTTGGGCATGGACTATGGGCCAAAAGCCCAAACGTGAAATGAGCCCGATATTTCGGTTTATGTGGAACACCGAATTAATTATCCTAAAATACCGAAATAGAACCGAAAACCGAAATTTTTCATAAACACAAAACCAAACCAAAATCCGAATATCAAATACCGAAATGTCAAAACTTCAGTTTGGTATTTGGAATTCTAAACTTTTTGCTCACCCCTAGCCACGGGGAACGTGACGGTCCCCAACTCGGCAGTGTTCCTAGAAAGCAAGACCCCCCCACCTGCTCGACAATAAGTACAATAATGAACTGGTTAACAAGAGGGGGCTGCTGAGGTCGGTCTAGACCTTGCTGGACACCCGAGCACTACCCCGATGGTCATGACCTATGCGAGGAATGATCGGTTGTGGGCCGAGAAGTTCGCACGAGCCATGGTCTGCATGGGAAACATCTGTTAGGATTTTGTGGCTCGAAGTCAGTTATATTGCAATTTGGAGAATATTAGATTGACTCGTGAAATATACGGAAGGGATGAGATATATTGGATGATATTTGATTATATTACGAATATATTTCCCTGTCAGACTTTCGATATATGTCGGGTATCCTTAAAGCATAGAACAGGAATACACGAGTGCAAAGGGTGCGATGGAAAAGAAAGGGTGTGTGTTGGGGAAACACGGAAAACACTTTCGGGATTATTTCTTACCGGGAAAGCGGGATTTTGTACTCGGGTAGATCGAGAGGGTTACAGGGTTTCAACCCAAGTTTGTACTCCATTGTTACAGTGAAATCTTCTTATCCGCCCTGGACGTAGGTCGATTGAACGAACCACGTAAATTTTTTTTCTCCTTATTTTTCGTTAACTTCCGATCAAGAACTGGATCATGTTCGACTCGCTTTCAAGGGCTTCCGCGTGCGCCAACAATTGATATAAGAGCTTGGTTGTGTATAATCGAGATCCATGACTGGTGACAAGTTCGAGATCGAGAAGTTGGATGGGAGCACCAAATTCGGCTTGTGGCAAGTCAAGATGAGGTCGCTACTAGTACGGAGTGAATTAGAGAAGGCTTTTGCAGATCAGTCAAAGAGCGCTTCGAAGTTGACTTTTGACTAGTGGGAGGAGATGGATACTAGAGCTTTATCGACGATTCAACTGTGCCTATCCAATGAGGCTATGACGAACGTGCTCAAGGAGACGACAACGGCCAAGCTTTGGAGTAGGCTGGAGGGTCTGTACATGACAAGGACTTTGAGCAACAAACTACTTCTCAGACAAAGATTTTTCATGCTCAGAATGACGGAAGGTATGTCCATTAAATCCTACCTAAATAATTGGTTGTCTGCATTTTTGGATTTGGAGATGATTGACGACAAGATCGATGAGGAAATCCAGGCGATACTGTTGTTATGTTCACTGCCTGTTTCATACCAGAGCTTCAGGGAGATGTTTTTGTATGGGAGAAGTGTTCTCACAGGGATGGGATATATTGGATGATATCTGATTATATCACAAATATATTTACCTGACAGATTTTTGATATATGTCGAATATCTATTCTATAAATAGGTGTCATAGAAAGTGAATGAAAAGACGATAGAGAGAACAAATCCTTAGAGTATAGAAGAGGAATACGCGAGTGCAAATAGTATGACGGAAAAGAAAGGGTTTGTGTTGGGAAAACACGGGAAACACTTTCGGGGTTATTTCTTATCGGAAAAGCGGGATCTTGTACTAGAGTAAGACGAGGGGATTAGAGAGGATCTCAACCAGTTTGTACTCCATTGTTATAGTGAAATCTTTTTATCCGCCCCTGGACGTAGATCGATTGACTGAACCAGGTAAATTCTTTATCTCCTTATTTTTCATTAGTTTCCGATCAAGAACCGGATCCGGTTCGACTCGATTCCAAGGGCTTCCGTGTGTGCCAACAATGTCGATGTACTGAGCAGGACTCAAGGCGAGGTTAGGAGGAGCTGCAGCGCGGTTAATAACTAAACTTTTGAATTTGACTCCAAAACTTAATTAATTATTCCGTTAAATTACCGACAAATCGAAAAGTAGAATAAGGCTTCCTCGTTTTATACTAACGAAGATATCGAACTCTTCGCGTCCCTTCGTTTCCCCCCCAGTCTTGGAAACCAGCAAAGCTGATAAACGTTTCAGGTGCCAACTCGTGACTCTTGGTTTAACAAGGACGTCTGACTAATTGGTCTAATAATACTAAATGATGTTTCCTGTGGATAAACAATGTTGTAAGAATAAAAGAAACAGCAGAAGGAAATTCACCTGTCAAGAGCTAAAGAGAATGGTTTTGATAATACAACCCAGAAAGTAACTAAAGACCAGTCTGGAGTATCGAACAAAGGCAACCACACACGCTATGATCCGACGGAATTCGCAACCAGATGCCTTCAAAGACTTCTTCATAGCACTGGGTGCCTCCGTCCTCTACAAAGACAGTGCGATTCTTTGAGGAATGTATGGTTTTACTTTTAGTTTGGTAAAAAAAATTGCAAAAATATGGGAAAAATTGGTGATTTAGTTCCCCTACGCATTCACACAATCATAAAAGAAAATTTCTTAATCTAAAATCGAGGTTTGCAACTGCCACTTTACTTAATTGTCGTGATTATAGACTGAGATTTTTAAAAAGTTAGGAAAAAATATTTTTTCTTAAAATTGTGATTTTAGATTACTTAGAAAATTTTTTTAATTGTACCCGTATTTAGTCAAATTTTTTCCAAACAAACGGCAAATTCATATAAAGCTCACGATTCTTTCTTTTAACAGGAATTTTTTACTTCCATCATCCAAACAAACGGGACATAATAGTTTCTAGCCGGTACGAAAAGACGAGTCACGTTATTTGAATTAAATTTTATTTACTTCATTTTTCTCGAGGACATTTTCAAGGTGTTAATCATTCAACGTAAAGTCGCGATTTCAAGTGAAATTTAATAGTTTTGTGACTCCGAACCGTCACTTTTTTGTATTTTCAATGTTACAGTCCAGAAAGGCGACACAATGACAATATTTTGGTAATTTTCTAAACTAAAACCGTATTTCACAAATTATTTTAAAAATAACCGGATTTTGGTACGAGAATGAATTCACGGAAGGTAAAACTCTGGATATGTTCTTAAAGAGGGCCCTTATTACTTGCCATCCCCGTGCCAACAAGTGAGATCCTTTGCTCCTTCCTATTACTCCTGCAAACGCCGCCATAAAATATGCAGCCATTTCTACATTCGAAGAACAGGATGGCCTTTGAATCTCTTGCAGCTTAATAGCCCTGAATTTCTTTATCTCGGCCGAATGCCCTGACGCTCGTAAATCAGATTCAGCACCATGATCTAGACCTAACCTTCCTTAACCCATCTGTTTAATCTCTCGCAATGCTTTCCATAACCCACAAATTAAAACAAAACAAAGTTTCAAACTAAAACAAAAGCTAAAGCTAAAGCTAATTGACAGTAAAGCAGGCCAAAAGCTAAAGGAGAAGCTTTTTGAAGTGTTCAAACCAAAGCACCACTTGAATCTTCTTTTTTAGCTTTAAAGCCTCAACTATGTCACCCCTGCTTTTTAGACTCGCGCTACAGTCCCCTGATTGCAATTCCTATCAGAATCCCCGTTGCCCACATCAGCTACCATAATTGAATTAAACTAGTCAGAATCAGACAAGAGGAGGGCATGCATCATCACCAAATAGGTATGAGAAATAGTTGTTACCCTGTTTAGACTTGGCTAGTGCCTCTGCTACGGTTCTCGTATCATCCAAATCCATCTCTACACCAGCATTGAACAATGCTCAGCTTATAATAGGAGGATCAAAAGGCATTTAGCAAAGATAGCATTTTATGAAGCACCCACCTAAAACTCTTCCTTCAAGGACAACTGCAGCATGACGGTTAATATCATGGGATAATGTCCTCCTATACTGCTCGTACTGTGATTCACTTGCTTCTTTGCCATCATCGAGAAAAAAACCATGATCCTGAAAGTGCAGACACGAGATATTAAAGGACGCTTCACTAGATTGAAAAGACGCTCGTATTCTCTGCTAACTGAGAACCTCCCACAGCAAGTACATTATATACAACTAAAGCATAAATCTAGAGTCGCAAAAAAATGTCCTGATGCAGGTAATTTGGTAACAGTTCTCACTCAGAGTGATGGCTGGGTTAACCTGCCTTTGATGAAACTATTCATCACTGGAACAAATCTCGGTCAAATAACAAAAGGAAATTTCATAGACCTGCTTGCCAGACTTAAAAGCAGCGTGATAATTGGAAGGCATTCTCCGAACATTCTACCTTTCCAGACACTTGATAGTGCAATTAAAAGTCTTCCCAATTATTAGATCCAAGAAAGAGCAGAAGTCATACTGGCAAGTGAGTGTAATCATCTCCTATGTCGGCTTCCATGTTCACCGTTGGATCCACCTGCCTGATCTGCAAATAAAGATTGTCACATGAATGCCAAAATGGACAACACTTATGAAAGCAAGCGATGAGAGAATTTCTTCAAATAAGAGAAATGAATGAAAAGATCCTATTGTGCTTTAATTTTCAATCTCTGGGGAGGCATTCCAGAAAGATAAAGGCTGAACTTCCAATTTCTAGGTGTTCAAAAGAACTATTTACATGGGAGAAGCTTCCACCCTAATTTTCAGGGAAATCAGAATTTGGATATCTGTACTTATTCACCCTATTTGAACTACTACTACAGCACCTTCTGCCGAGCTTCCTTGGCCAATATGTCATCATTCTTCAGAAAGATGGCAAGGTCTTCGTCTTCCGCAGCCTCAGCAGCTGCAGCAATAGCATTTCGTGTACTATGGATGTATTCTGCCTTGAAATAATTCGTCCAAAAATCTTTCTCTGTCATCTAAATGGAATGAGAAAAGATGCCATGTAAGGGAGAAAAGATAAAAAGAAACACAATTCCAAGGAAAAAGCGAGTTTTGAAGGCAGAAAAGAAAAACTTATAGAAGGATATAACAAGAGAACAATAACTTTCTTACCTTGCTCGGAACTCTAGTTAGGAATGCAGCATGCACAGCTGGTCTCTCGGCAAAAATCTGTGAGGAAAAATCATTACTTTTTGTAACACAACCAAGATCTAAAAAATCTAGTTTGACTGACCACGCCAAAGTAATATAGGCTAGCGTTATCCCAAATCACAACCGATATTATGAGATCATAAATCTGACACATCAAGAAAATCTCAAACACAATTATCTCCCCTAATATGAATGAGGCCAGAAAACCATCCACACACAGAGAGAGAGAGAGAGAGAGAGAGAGAGAGAGAGAGAACCTGAAGGATAATTTCTGGCGTCAAATTGAATGTAACTTTATTGGTCTGCATCGGAGAAGAAGAACTGTGAAAATTAGAGAAACATACCACCACGAAAGAATCAAAAGAGGAAGAGAACACCGCCATGTTTCCTAGAGCAAATTATTCAGTGAGATTGCAAACTATATTACAGTACCAGACCATCAGTTGATGGTTTAATATCTGAAATCATGGCACTTTTGAAGCCCGCTCGTTGCTTTGACTTTTTGCTAGATTCTTTTTCCAGCAATTTCTGCAAATAAATAAGAAACACCTTCAGATGACTTAAAGATCAGAAACAATATGCTCTCAATCAACATAATTTTGGATAAAATTTTGATGTTTGAACTAAGCATTATTTAACTGTTCTCGTTGCCCAAAATTCAGCTTCTGTCAAAATACCACCAATGACAAGTTGTTTATGTAGTGCCTGCAGCTCCCTGAGATGGGCAAAAATTTCACATATCAGATAACTCTAGAATTATATGCAGAAAGTGCAGGTATAATTTTTTACGTTCAGTGACTTAGAAGAAAAAAAAAGTCCAAGTTATTGATAAAGAACATTTTCCTACATCGAGAATCTTGATGACTTGAAATGTGCTGGAAAAATAACATGAGCCCCCTACCTATTTTCTCTTAATAACTTAATCCAGAGCTCCATTTCCGAAGTGCTGATACGTTCATCTGGGGGTATGACAATGGATCTTCCTGAGGCAACAGCCGGTGTATCTCCAGATCTCCCAAGGGCTTTCCCTGACCAAGAAACACCAATCAATATCAATGCAATAAAGTGAAGAAAAATTGAGGGGAAGATTCTCATGCTGCTAGTGGGGGCAACATAAATGTGAACAGGTAGATGACATGATGAGTAACAAGTAGAACTTTTCCTCGAAGCTTTGTTCTTATCTTTTTCAGGTTCAAGCTTACCAACAAAATCTCTGCAGACATGCAGATCAGAGTAACTGTCAAACTCAAAAATGTAACTTCCGCCCTGTGCAAAGAATAGAACAGTCTATAAATAGCACAAACATGGCAAATTACAACCCTCCTTTGCATAGAAAGGCAAATATTTGAAAGTGAATACTAGGTTCACGTTAACTCATGCCTGGTCGTTAGTGAGATTGAGCCAGGGCGGTTTGTTCGATCCCTCCTTGGTGTTTTTGTAGCCTGAAGGACAATATTTTAGTAAATACAAGAAGAATTGTCAATATGTCGGTAGCACATATTTAGCCACAAAACATAATGTGCTTAGACTGTTCTTCAAAATCACTCAGAGAAAAGCACAGGACTTTCATAGTCTTAATCGATGCTTCTACAGCACATCCATTCAAAGTTACGATTTTGGATAAAGAGGATGACAAGGAACAATGGCAAACGGTCTGTCATTTAATATGAAAACCAAATCAAGTACCTTTGATAGACTTAAAGGAGACATCAAGCTTCATAGCAGAGTTAGGGTTATTAGGCACAAGAACAAGTTTATCCCAAGTCTGCAAAATCAGAAAACTTTGTCAGGAAAAATAGATCGCCTCGGATACCACAACCAACAAAATGATGCAGACAAAATTATTCAATAATTTGCATCTCCAAACACCTAAACATCACGGGTTCTTCAAAATACTTTTACTACTTAGGCTAGGAACACCCCGTGACTCAGAAAACATCACAACTCTCACTCCCAATCTCAGTGCATTCAATGGACTACTAAAAAGGAGTGTTCATCCTGAAAGGAGCACTCCCCACAAGCAAACCAAAGAGAAAAATCAGCAAATTTGCCCAATTCAAACGACCCTATCAAACATCAGGCAGCTCCAGCAGTAACTAGGAGATGAAACAACCACCATCCACATTCATCAAACAGTGTTCAACCACAAACCATCCCCTCCCAAAATTCCACACCCAAGAGACCATCCAATCGCTCCCATTCGACTCTGTCAATACCGTCGAGAACTTCCTGTATCACTTCACCGAGCTCTAAACTCAAACAACAAAGGAGAAAAGAAAAGGAAAATTCCACTTGCACGATCAAGCAACAATAAACAGCATTCTACGACAGAGTAATAATCATAAACCTAGCGATTGGTCTTGGGAAGAACAAATCCAAAACTGTACAAATATCAAAGGGAGAGAGACATGCATGAGCTGGGGATCGGAAATTAACAACGACGGAGGTTAAATTTGTACACTCCATCGCCGCTTCCCCAACCCCATCCCAATTAGGGCACGTACGACCAAATACCAAGACGAATCGCCTCGTCCTAAAATACCATCTTAAGAACGCCGGGAGTGCCGGGATCCTTGACGGAGGTCTTGTACTTGGCGCGCTTGATCACTTCCCCACTCGCCATAACTCCCGTCCCCGCCGCCCGAACCGAAAACAAAATCCTCTAGAAGCCTCCCGAGAATCAATCCGCGCGCGATTTCCAAGTGACAATCCCCCCGGGTGACGATCCTCCTCGCTGCGAAGGTTATGGTGGCGATCGAGGGTTTCTAAGCTTGGCAGCTGACGGCGACGGCGGGGGGAGGAGAAGGAGCGACGGATGACCGGCGAGGCTGCTCCGGCGGTCACCTGAGAATATCTACCGGGAGTAGTCTTCTCGTCATAAATAAGTTAAAACGGCAAATCTCTAATGCAGCCTTAATTGTAGTAATTATAAATTTATAATGTTTCAGCAAATTATTTACATTTTTTTTTACCCAAAAAAAAAATATTTACATTTTCTCCACTAAAAACATTCCATCATCAAACCGAAGAATGGCACAAAATGTTTTGTGCAAGTAACAGGATTTTCAGGACCCTCCCCAAACGCTTAGGACATCGTCGAAGACCTCGGGCACGAGTTCCCGGTCCGCAGTTTTCACGGTAAAATCGTCCCGTACCACCCGGACTTCAGCTTGTCTAAACTAAAGAGGCGCGCGTATTGGAGCCTCCCCAGCACATTTGTTGTGTCGATATCCTCTAGGGGGCTCTCGTGGCAGGCCTCTTTCAGTTACGAAATGTTGTACTTGTCCGCCACCCGGAAGGGGGATCGTCGGTGGGTTAAGAAGCCTCGCATGCCGCGATCGACATGTCGGGTATGTCTATGGCGGGGGGTTCCTCCTCTTTCAGGTCGTACGAGAACATGCTGCGGAATACGGGAGATCTCGAGGCCAACACGGCTCGATGAGCTCCAATGCTCCCGTCGGAAGCATTGACAATGATGTCCGTGTGGATGCCTTCCTTTAGCATCCTAGCAAGCGTGGACAGGGATGACTCGTTGGACGTTTTCTGGGCAAGTCCTTCGGCCCAAATCGAGCAAGGTTCAGCACCCTGCATAACCATCCACAAATCCGCATGCTTTCGAGGAGAGGAATTTTCATAGAGCGCACTCAAGCATGAGAGAGATTACCCATTTAGATGCAGCTTTTAGGTCGAGGAATTCTACGTCGATGATGAGCCTTCCCCCTCAGCGGAACATCAACGGCCCAGACGAAGTTGTCGCTGCACTTGATCTCCATATCTGTAACCTCTGTTGACGAGTTAACAAAGCGTAAGACTCTTCCGATTTCCGGCGTTCACAAAACCCATGCACACAAAAAGCAGGGCAGATGAAATTACCAGGGTGTGTCAACGTCTTCCTATCGCCTCCGGCAAGCGAAACGACTCCGGGTACAACTTCACGTACAGTACCCTGTTCTTCTCCACAAATAGATGCCTTGCCCACCAACACCATAAAACAGAAAACAGAGACCAATAATCAAAAGACAGAGCAACAAAAACCAACGTTGTCGTCGGTTACGATCTAATACCATTACCAGTTCCAGGGGCCGAGCTTGAAAGGCTCGGACTTGAGACAAGTGTAGGTACAGGAAAGGTCGTTGATCCGCCACTGGGCGAGGCGAGAAGTCGTATCGACGACGAGGTTGGGGACAGAGTAGTAATTCATCCTACCGGAGAGAGCGATCGCGACCTCTGTGAAGCAACCTAAGAAACCATCAATCAAATCCTCCCCCGTCTTCCCCAGGTTTGCTCTACCAGCATCCCAACATGGGACTCCCTAGTTTTCCGCAAAAATCCAAACCAAACCCAACTCGCCGAAAAGGGTTATGATCACGATTCCAAAGTAAAGATACGATTTTTGTCCTTTTCTGTTGTTGGGTGTATAAGATTTATGGGTTTTCTCGGGAAGGGTGTATTTTGGGACACACGCAAGTGCTTGCTTTAACGCCTGCTCATGGCGAAGCTTTGTTTCTTTTCGGGGAGGAAGAAAGGAGGTTGGATTTGGAAATTAAATCAATGGGAATTATGGGATGAATTGACTTAAAATCTAGATAAAAAGGGATTGATTCGTAAGGGGGGAGTTCAGATTTTTGGGGTTTGGTTGGTGGGGAGAGATGTGGATTTTCTTGTTGGCTTTCAACACAAACTCCTTTCTCTTTAGTTTGTGTGTATCGAGGAGTGGAGTTGTGTCTCTGTCTGTGTGTCTGCGTTTGGGCTTTCCCATGGGATTTGTTTATTTGGCAAGTTTTTCTTCTTATTTTTATTGGTGAGAGGTATTTCTGAAAATTCTTATCCCCGCGGTTTTATCAAGGAGAGTCGGCGGGAAGACGATCACATTCGAAGGAGCAGCCTTTCCGGGTGCGGCAGCCGGTCCATGGAATGCGCGTCCACCCTGTGAAGGGGACGCCACGGAGCCGAAATGTGGCCGCCATGTTGGGGGCATTAGCCAAAGGCCTCGGCTAGGGAAACTGCGAACGAGGAGCAACCTTCCCCATCGAGGAGTATCTGGTGTCTCGAGCCATAGTGCCCGATCCATTTCACTTCTCCTGGGAGGAGTACATCACTTTTCGCAAAAGACGTCTTGACTCATCATCTTCTTCTTCTTAATCTTATTCTTACCCATTTGGTTTTGTCAATAAATATTGCACAAGGCTGTTCCTCATTACATTACTAACAGAAAACAGGAGTCTTGCATCTCCATGTGTTCCCCACCACAATTTCGAGTGGCAGACGTTTGAGCTGCCACTGATTCCTGATTCAAGACAATCTGATGATATGATCTGCTAACACTAACTGGATAATGTGACGCTAATCCCATGTTCATTTAGGAGTTCATACATCGGGACCATATAGAAAGGTTGTTGTGAAACCTCGCTACTTCAGGATAAACTTGAAGGTGCTCGAACATCCGACAGGGAATGTCCTGTCGGGATGACTCCCATAGCATTTCTTGTTATGGTATCCTGGATAATCCCATTTGGAGAATCCCACTTCCTCAAGAAGCTTCAGTCCGACCTCCTCGGCCAACTCCTCCACCTTCCATTCGCTGTACGGATGACCCGTCTTCGTTGTCACATGGATTTCTCCATTCCAACGCAGCAACGGGACTGCATTCATCAAGAAACCCTTCACCAGCTTCCTGTGTCTCCTGAATTTATTAAGAACATAACAAGTTTCTGTTACGACAGCAGAGACGAAACGATGCGTGTACGGAGTTTAATGTCAAACAGGCACACCCACTCACTTGATCTGTAACTCACACCGCTCATCGATGTAGTCGGAACCACACGCCGCATGAGGGAAGTTGAAGACAATCATGTCGAAACCCTTCGGTTCCAGGTGCCGGTCCATGGAATTCACGTCCACTCCGTGAAGTACGGTACAACCGTATTCCTCCAGCGTCTCGAGATTTTTCTCCCCCTGTCGGTACTTCCGGACCACGGAGCTTCGAGAATCAAGGGAAGTGGCCACCATGTTGGTAGCATCGCCGAAGGCCTCGGCCAGGGAAACCGCGAACGAGAAGTCCCCTTCTCCCACGAGGAGTATCTCGTGCTTCGAGCTGTAGTGCATAATCCATTTGGCGTTCTTCTTCTTCCTCCTCCCCATCTGGTCTGGCCCAGAGAATATCCGGGAGGCTTCCTCGTTTTATACTAATGAAGATATCGAACTCTTCGCGTCCCTTCGTTTCCCCCCCAGTCTTGGAAACCAGCGAAGCTGATAAACGTTTCAGGTGCCAACTCGTGACTCCAGGTTTAACAAGGATATCTGACTAATTGGTCTAGTAATACTAAATGATGTTTCCGGTGGATAAACAATGTTGTAAGAATAAAAGAAACAGCAGAAGGAAATTCACACCTGTCAAGAGCTAAAGAGAATGGTTTTGATAATACAACCCAGGAAGTACCTAAAGACCAGTCTGGAGTATCGAACAAAGGCAACCACACGCTACGATCCGACGGAATTTGCAACCAGATGCCTTCAAAGATTTCTTCATGGCACTGGGTGCCTCTTCGCGTCCCTTCGTTTCCCCCAGTCTTGGAAACCAGCAAAACTGATAAACATTTCAGGTGCCAACTCGTGACTCCTGGTTTAACAAGGATATCTGACTAATTGGTCTAATAATACTAAATGATGTTTCCTGTGGATAAACAATGTTGTAAGAATAAAAGAAACAGCAGAAGGAAATTCACACCTGTCAAGAGCTAAAGAGAATGGTTTTGATAATACAACCTAGAAAGTAACTAAAGACCAGTCTGGAGTATCGAACAAAGGCAACCCACACACGCTATGATCCGACGGAATTCGCAACCAGATGCCTTCAAAGACTTCTTCATAGCACTGGGTGCCTCCGTCCTCTACAAAGACAGTGCGATTCTTTGAGGAATGTATGGTTTTACTTTTAGTTTGGTAAAAACAATTGCTAAAATATGGGAAAAATTGGTGATTTAGTTCCCGCATTCACACAATCATAAAAAAAAATTTCTTGATTTAAAATCGAGGTTTGCAACTGCCACTTTGCTTAATTGTCGTGATTATAAACTGAGATTTTTAAAAAGTTACGGAAAAAATATTTTTTCCTAAAATCACGATTTTAGATTACTTAGAAAATTTTTATTGTGATTGATTAAATGTTGCGACTCAGGGACAGTAAATAAGGAAGTTTTTTAATTGTAGTCGTATTTAGTCAAATTTTTTCTAAACAAACGACGATAAAGCTCACGATTCTTTCTTTTAACAGGAATTTTTTACTTCCATCATCCAAACAAACAGGACATAATGGTTTCTAGCAGGCACGAAGAGACAGTCACGTTATTTGATTTAGATTTTATTTATCTCATTTTCTTCGAGAACGCATTTTCATGGTGTTAATCGTTATTCATCGTAAAGTCACGATTTCACGTGAAATTTAAGAGTTTCGTAGTCCTGGACCTTCACTTTTTTGTATTTCTAATGTTACGGTCCAAAAAAACGATACAATAACAATATTTTGGTTATTTTTAAAATTAAAACCGTATTTCATAAATTATTTTAAAAATAACCATATTTTGGTACCAAAATGGATTCACGAATGGTAAAACTCCGGATATGTTCTCAAAGAGGGGCCTTATTACTTGCCATCCCCGTGCCAACAAGTGAGATCCTTTGCTCCTTCCTATTACTCCTGCAAACGCCGCCATAAAATATACAACCATTTCTACATTCGAAGAACAGGATGGCCTTTGAATCTCTTGCAGCTTAATAGCCCTCAATTTCTTTATCGCGGCCGAATGCCCTGACGCTCGTAAATCAGATTCAGCACCATGATCTAGACCTAACCTTCCTTAACCCATCTGTTTAATCTCTCGCAATGCTTTCCATAACCCACAAATTAAAACAAAACAAAGTTTCAAACTAAAACAAAAGCTAAAGCTAAAGCTAATTGACAGTAAAGCAGGCCAAAAGCTAAAGGAGAAGCTTTTTGAAGTGTTCAAACCAAAGCACCACTTGAATCTTCTTTTTTAGCTTTAAAGCTTCAACTATGTCACCCCTGCTTTTTAGCTGATCTTGAGAACCATAATCTCTCTCCCCCCAACTCATCCTCCACCGGAACCCTTCTTTCTTCCTTCACTCACAAACCAGAAAACACAGTCTTGTATTTCCCAAACACCAGTTAACTCCTAAACAATGCTCACCCTCTCACCTCCCTTGCCACCATCACAACCACCACTCAAACTTCCACCCAACAAGCAGAGCCGCGGCCCCACCCCACTTGATCTACCAGAGAAATCTTTCGAAACCCGGAAGATAGGGCCTGAACTCACCCTTCGGCATCCACGCCGTAGCGAGAGGAGCCTGTCCGTGTGGTGTAGCGTGATAATCTGCTTTGTGTTCAGCATCTTCCTTATCTGCTTTGGGGTGGCAACCCTAGTCGTGTACCTCGCGATAAGACCGAGGTACCCAACCTTCGACATTGCCGCGGCCAGCCTCAACAACATCTACTTGGATCCGTCAGAATACTTCAATGGGGACATCATCCTTCTGGCGAATTTCTCGAACCCGAATAGGAAGATTGAGATGGTGTTCGAGTACTTGGACATAAGGCTGTACTTTAGCAACAGGTTTATAGGGACTCAGGGTATTCAGCCCTTCTCTCTAAAGCAGGGACAAAGGAGGATGGAAACGCTTCATCTGGTGTCCAGCCTGGTGTATATGCCTCGGGATCTGGGGGTCCTGCTCCAGAAGCAGGTCGAAAGTAACAAAGTGAGCTACTATGTGTTGGGAACCTTCAAGGTGAGAGCATCCCTTGGTTTGATTCGCTTCTCCCTCTGGTTGCACGGCAGATGCCAGTTGTATATGACAGGCCCGCCCACAGGAATCCTGGTCGGCCGCAGCTGCAAAATGAAGAGATGACGAGTATAGAATGGTTATTCATATCAGGCTCCTGTGTTTCTGCTTTTTCCGTTTTACTAGGCTCGTACGAGCTCGTGGCAGAAAACTTTGGCCAGCCTAAGCATGGATGATTTCTTCCTTTCATTCGAAGGGTGATCAAATATTACTTTTTTTTTATGTAGATCAACCTGATGAATTTGGTACTCAGTTACTGATAGCTATCAAAAGAGAAGGTCTAACTTGTCCACCGAGTACATTTTGGTCTGTAATGCTGTCTCGCTGGTAAGTTCTGAAGGTGCAACTGAGAACACGTCTGGTAAGTCGCCTGGTCGATGACAACTATTGAACCAGCAAGACAGGACATTACACGGGATGGGGAAATATGTGAAGTCCGTTGATTTGCAAAATTAGCAGAGAAGAGGTCAAGATCATTTATGAACAACGCAGTAACTGCTGGCGATGAATTTGCTGTAGAGCAGGCGACTTTGGTTTCATTGCGGCTATCGAAACAGCAAATGCAACGGCAATCCAATTCTTCTGATCATTCACAAACAATCAAGGCTCAATAACTGACATTCGTAGTATATACACAAGGAGAGTGTTTCCATGCTGCCAACTCTCATGCTGTCAAAACGAGTTGAAGTAGGTATCGATCCAAGAAAGACCTTCGTAGAGTCTTGTCGTCATTACATTGGTCGAATTTCCACCGGAAGCCAGCTGATCAGCTATCCTCGCAGCAAATTGTAAACACCAAGCTCTTCCCTTGAAATCCGCCAGTAACAGGATGATACTCTTGGAGTTAAAACGCGTTTCCACATCAGGTGATCAATCCAAATTCGGGTGTAACAAAAGATTACCATTAGGATCGTTGTTATAGTATGTCAAAACTTTTCTACAGCCTTATCGCCAACAACATATGCTCACAAAAACAAAAGATTATATATATCAACCGAAGTTTTTTTACAACCATAGAATCGCAGAGATTAATTAAGATTAGGAGATTGAGATTGAGACAGACGGGGCATTTTGATTCCTTAGCACGCTCAGTACTTGTATCCCTTCACATGGAGGCTCTCGCCTGCCAGTCCCCCTCCTGCACCCCCCTCGTACTTCCCGAGGGTCGCACCCGAGTTCGCCTTGCACCTCAACAGGAACACCTCCTGAGCCTTCCCCACGTTCTCCTTCTTCCCTCCCCATGTCTTCAGCGTGCTCTGCTGCAGTGCCCTCCCGAATGAGAAGGACAGCGTCCACGGCTTCAGCACCTCCAGCTTGTTCATTGCATTTAGGTTCATCGATGCCTCTTCCTCACTCTGCCCTCCCGACAGGAACACTACTCCTGGCACAGCCGGGGGAACGGTCCTGCGAAGGGCCGTCACGGTGTACTCTGCTATCACCTCTGCTGCCACCTGCAAGGTTTTGTGTTAGTTGCCATTTTAGGGAGCACGATAATACTAGACCGGCGTTGGTCATTGTTACCTTGGGGCTGTCTGAACCGGGGGTGACCATGTTTGGCTTCAGGAGGGTCCCCTCGAGGAGGACGTGCTGTTCGTTCAATGCTTTGTAGACAGCAGCCAGCACAACCTCGGTCACGTACGCGCACTTCTTGATGTCATGAGCGCCATCCGTCAGCACCTCCGGCTCCACGATGGGCACCAGTCCATTCTCCTGGCAGATGATGGCGTATCGCGCCAGCCCCTGCGCGTTCTGCTGTATAGAGAGCTCGGAAGGCTCGGTGGGCCCAATCTTCAGCACGGCGCGCCACTTGGCGAATCTCGCCCCGGCCTTGTAGTACTGCTGGCAGCGAGCCCCGAGGCCATCGAACCCCTGGGTGGTGGTCTCGCCATTGGTACCAGCGAGCTCGACGGTGCCCTTATCGACCTTAATACCGGGGATGACGCCGTGGTCCTGGAGGACCTCGACGAATGGCTTGCCATCAGATGTCTTCTGGTAGAGGGTCTCCTCGAAGAGGATGACGCCAGAGAGGTACTCGAGGGCGTGAGGGGAGGTGAAGAGGAGCTCGCGGAGGGACTGGCGGTTGGACTCGATGTTCTCGACGTTGATGCTAGAGAGGCGCTTGCCGATGGTGCCGGTGCTCTCGTCCGCTGCCAGGATGCCCTTCCCTGGGGTGGCTATGGACTTGGCTGTCTTGATTAATTCATCTAAACAAACAAACACACGCACACAAACACACTAAGACAGTGCAGCTCTTCAAGGTCTTATTACCACAGTACATGGAAAAGAAGGTGGCGTTCGCGTTTATTACAGTTTACCTGCGTACTTCCCCACGAAGGCAGACATTGCTACGTGCAGTTAATGTTTTTAGTTAGGGAGTTTGGTGAAGAGGCAAAAGCAGAATGCTCTACGGAGGGAGACGGAGATTTTATAGACAGAACAACATCGGGGAAATGGGAATATTCGGGTTTTGTAAGAATCCGCCGTGTCAAGCTTCTGTCCCAACGAAAGTTATCCGGTCTTGGATAAAGCAACGAGTGATCCCCCTCCTTTACACGTGGAGCTTCCAGCGCTTGCCACATCCTTTCGGACCAAAAACTCCCCATAGTTTTGTGTGGAATGGAATTGGGATGAAAGTGGCCATAACTCTCGACACTCCCAACGCATTGTCTCTTTTCCCCGGCCAATGCCAATGACGACGAGTTTGTTTCTTTAAGACATCCCTCGGTGAGTTTGAACAGTTGAGTGATTTGAACTGGGCGAAGTACTTTCTGTCGGACAACATGCCGTGAAAAGTTTACAGTTCGAGAACTACTTAACAACACTCGGGAAATGGGGATTATGTACATATAAAATGAAAGAGTTGGAAATTACGTAGTTTGGGGTGTTGAAACTAGAGGTTACTGTAGTTTAAAAAAATTTACGAATACTGTTCGTAATTTTAAATTATGTAATACAATGAATCATCGTTTAAAATAACGATTTAAATAAATATTATTATTAAAAGTTTTTTTCAATGAATTTTTTAAATATTTTTTTTTAATTAAGACGTAAAACTGTCGTTGAAACTAGGGCTCGGTTCTGTCCCGATGCGTCTCAAGATTCGATCTTAGATGCCAAACTTGCCGGCAGTCATCGCCGGGAGGATGACGTCGATGGTTCAGCTCCAGGGCAGTGGCGTCTTCTCCCTTCCACGGCAAGTTATTTCTTTCCCTGCTCAATCCGTGCTTCCCACTCTGTGTTGTAGCTATGATTGATTCCGCCGCATCAATCTGCGTGGTTGTTGATAATACCCAGTTTGAAGAAACATAAACAGCCTCTTTTTTTTCGTTATTGGGTTAGGTTAAGTAAGGGAAAGGATGGAATTAAGTGTTTGGGAAGGAATTATGGTTCCTCTGGTGGTCCTATGAGGTACATTCCCAAGAAAGGTGTGAAGAAAGTTGAGGAGGACCCGGAGAGCTCGTCTGCTGAAGCTGAGGTCCCGGGTTCAATGGGAATTCGGGAAATTCCGAACGGTAGAGCGATGGCATTTAAGGTTTTGCAGAAAGAAGTTGGTGTTGGAAGTTGGGTTCAGAAAGGAGAGGTTCCAGGTCTGGCTGAAAGTCGGAAAATTCCCGACTTAAAAGCAAAGACAATGAAGGTTTCGCGTAATGAAGTCGTTGATGGAAGAAGTTGGGTTCAGAAAGAAGAAATCCCTGACTCGATAAAATGTCGGGAAATCTCTGATGGTGAAGCGATGTCAGATAAGGTTTCACGTAAAGATGTCAGCCGTCGTAGTTGCGTTCAGAAAGGAGAGGTTAAGGGTTCGGCCGAAAGTTGGAAAATCTGTGATGGGGAAGCAATGAAACGTAAGGTTTCACAGAAAGAAGTCGGCATTATAAATCGGGTTCCTAAAGGAGAGGTTTCAGGTTCGACTGAATGTCAGAAAATCTCTCATGGTAAAGTAATAACATTGGGAGAAGAGGTTGGCAACAGAAGTTGGTATAGGAAAGGAGAGGTGCCCCATTTTAACAGTGATCGTGTGCCCGGCAACAATGTTCGAGCCCATTCCTTAGCTTCTCCTGGTACAAACAACAATGAACTTTTGTAGGGGTTTATTTTTTATTCAATTGATTGCTCAATGGATGGTTCATGTTGAACTGCTAGATACATGGTCTGTTTGGCATCAGGGGTCATAAAACATCCATACAAGCATGATTCAGCAGCTGAGGGGGAAATAAGTCCAGTTCTGGACGAGGTGGATGATGATTACGTGGAAATGCCTGTGCAAGATAGCGAGGAGATTGTTTTTCTGTCTCGCAAGGTTAATGACAGGGAGGTACTCATGAGTGGAAAAGGGAGAATTGACGTTGAGGAAAAAGCTATTCAGTTGCTTGCCAACAGGTTTGGTTGCCTTTTTTGCTATTAATTTTCTCTTGAATATTCAAGCACTAATTTAGCTTCATGTATTTGCATGACACGAGAGCATCATTTACAAGAAAATACATATTACATGAAAGAATCTAGAGATTGCCTGTTCCACTGGATCCACCTTTTGTCTCCTTGTCAGGAAAATGCTAAAACATATTGAAGAACCTCTGCAATGTCAATGATCATGGCCATGATGAAATGCATATAACATTGTTTTGGGTGCTTCATGTCATTTACATTTGGGACGACATATTACAGGGCATACACTGCAGTAGAATTGAGGAAGAAGCTCTGTGGCAAGCATTTTCCTCCCGATATTGTGGAACCTCTGATTAATGATTTCCAGGAAAGGTACAGAACTCCCTATTTACTTGAAATTTCTACTTTATTGCTTCTGGTGTCAATTTGAGATGTGGATGAGTGACACTTTATCATTTTCAGTTTGACAGTCATCTACCTTACCATTTTTGCAGAGGTCTTATCAACGATAGCTTATATGCTGAGGCATTTTCTCGGTCTAGATGGTCTTCGTCATGCTGGGGCCCAGTAAGAATAAAACATGTACGGAGACCACTTTTGGCTTCAAGCATCGTCTCAAAGTTTGCTCGATAATGCCAAAAGTGCCCTTTTTCTGCTTGCTTTGTGCTTTGGATTTGTATCCTCTCATCATTTCCTGTTAAAGAGGACATTCTCAATCCCTTCCTTCTGCGGGATGAACAGTTTTTTAGTAGGGAACTTGTCATTACACATTTTCTGCAGCAGATTTCACTTTCGAAACTGGTTACCTATTTGAGATTGAGAGATCCTCTTTTCACTTGACACAGTTCTTGTTTGCTCAGGAACTTTACAAGAGGGGAATTAATCGGGTTGATGCGGAGAATGCCGTGAAGCTAGTTTTTCAAGAGAACGACACCCGTGGCGAAGAAGAATCTCCTGGACAAGCTTTGTCGAAAATGACGCTAGAGCACCTGTATGCTCAGGCGTCGAAGCAGTGGGTCCGAAGTCAAGGAGCGCCGATCGAAAATCGAAAATCACGACTTGTCCGGTGGCTGCAGTATCGTGGATTCACCTGGGGTGTGATTAACATCATACTCAGGAAATTGGAAAGCCAAGCTTCATCCGGGAGGGAATGAAGCTTCTCTATATATGGAAGTGACAGAGATTAAAGGTCCGAATGTTTCCCAGTGCTCATGAAATCGGATCTGGCTCATAACATGGGACATCGAGAAGTTATGGCTGCCGCAAGGTGTTGCAAAATGAGTTCTCCGTGGAGGGTACAGCATGCGAGATATATTGAATCCCTTAATTTCTTCGATATGTGGCCCGGCGGAATCCTAGCGCTTATCGAGGGTAGTTACCGGAGTTATCGGAGAAACATTTCCTTCCTGAGGACGTTTGTCGAAGTCGACAAAGGTTGACATGTGATAATACTTTGGTAGTAAAATGTTTTGTTAATAATCAGATCAGCTACTTTATTCAGTTAGTTAGTTCCTCTGTTAATGAGCTTAGAGATTGAAGATGAATAATACCACTCACTCGTTTCAAAGACATGCTTAGAAAGCTTTTCCTTAAAGACACCGAGGAAAAAAAAATCAACGGGGAGGAGAAAGAAAGGAGGAAAGCCCAATAAGTTTTCGGACAGGCCCGTGGATTGTAAGAATTGGGCTGGTTGGTCGGCGAGGGTTTTGGCTTCAGTTCGGGTCGGTTGTGTTCTCCGCTCAATCCGGGGATTAAATCCCTTCCTCGAAGTTCAAATCTTTTTCTTCGTCTGATTCGTGGGTCGCGGTTCTTTTTGTTCAAGAAAGGCGGGTATTTGTTGGGCGGATTGCTTGCGTGGTTCGGGAGTTGGGAGAGAAGAAGGGGGGCAGGAGAAGGGAAGTGGGAGAATGGGGAAGAGGAAGGAGCGACGGCTCGCGGCCATGAGCAACGCCGGCCGCCGCGTCAAGCTGGATCTCTTCGCGGAACCCTCCGGTAATATAATTTATAGTCTCTCAATAGAAAATTGTTCCTTTAGATGGAGATTGATTTCGCTGTTTCTTTCTGGACTTATAAGGCTTCTTTTAGGCTTTTGGAAATGTGGTAAGGTGATATTGCGGGCAAATTGGGTAAATATTGGATCTGGATTTTGGATATGGAGGGGATCGGGGAGGATGGAGTATCCATCTTACGTCCCTGTAGGTGAAGGCCGGGTTAGCTTGTCGTTCTAGGAAATTGGTATCCCTTCGTGAAGTCGAATGATATCGGGTTTAGTGACCTTAGGAAGGATCCGTAGCTGGGGGATGCAGCTATTCTTTACTGTTTATCTTCCTTTTTATCACTTTCCATTCAATCCACTAATGCTAGTTGTAGATTTACTGAGATGTTGTCTTGGACATCTGTAGAAGCAGTAGTAAAACCAAGGTGAATTTCTGAAAGTTTTTGGTTTTGGTTTTCTGTAATTTCCAGGAGATTTGACTGGCTCATCTGCCAAAGATAAGGTTGATGAGATAGGAAATTCGGAACATCTCGATGGGTTACCCAAGTCGCCATCTTCTTCAGGTGGGTTCCGCAGTTTTTTTCGAAAAAGAACTGTTTAGGGGAGATATTACTGCACGGCGTTGTTTGGTGGATCTTTGTGGGCCAATGCATAGAAGCGGTGTTATGTTTTTGGTTCCCTAAGTTCTCGTTCTCAGACTGTGAGGTGGCCATGGTATGGGATATTCATTGTTGGATCAGATCGGGGCCCTTCCACAGTGAAATATTGAGTGCCTCAATATCTCATGCTCTTTTTCCTGAGCCGTAGATCTGTGGAGACGAAGGGAGGATCCTCATCGGTTCGTATATCTCTAGCTTTTGTTTGCTCTCTTGAGGTGCCAATAACTTATTCTTTTTCTGTCATTGGATATTTTTTCTCAATCTCTTGTTGTAAGCCTGAAAAGTGTTAAAATCAATTACGTCAATGAAATTCCAGTTGGCGTAACAATGATTCTTGATGGATGAGTTATTGCTGGAATAATGGGGTGACATTCCTTTATGCATTTCAGGTCAACAGTCTGTCAATCCTTTGCTGTTACTTGGGCAGTATAGTGATGATGAGACAGAAGACAGATCAGAAAAACCCTCCCATGACAAACCCTCCCATGACGGTCCCGATAAAAGCTTCTTGGCTGATAATATAGATAAGGCATGTTATAATACTTGGTTACTGCTGTGGTCAATATGTGAGATTTATACACTAGTTGAATCATCTTTCTTTGAATGTGCTTAAAGTGCTTTGATTCAAGGTTTAAACGATATTGCCTGGTATCATAACCCCGGCCTGATTGAAGATGGGGACAGTCATATTTCTTTCCTTTTGAGTTTACGTGGATTGTAAGTCTAGCTTGTAGGTTTGGGAGTTTGCATTGTCGACCCCTGCAAAACTTTTCCATACCTCCCGCTTTTATTTATCATTTCATTTTCACAGGTTGAATCGCCTGGTTTTTGTGAAACTGTGGAAGTTTACCCTGATAATGATTTACAAAAGCAGAAAGTTGGAGAATTAGAAGGAATCAGCTCAATCTGTGTGGATGATCAGCATAAATTAGCGGGCGGGGATGCGAAGGAAGCCAACCTTACTGCACTTAAGGAAGCTGATCCAGGAGAACCTTCTCTTTCGGCCAGCGGGTCCGAAGGTCAAGTTGTCGGGGATGTAAATTTGGGCTGGAAGTTGGTAATGCATGAAGAGAGCAATCAGTTTTATTATTGGAATACAGAAACTGGAGAAACATCATGGGAAGCACCTGCTGTTTTCCTTCAAACCGCCCAACCCAGCGCACAGGAGTTCTCTGCACCTCAGTATAGTGGTGTTGAATCAAATCTCGATTCCACTTACACAAATAGTGTTGTGCAGAACTGCTCTTTTCCTGTGAATGCATCATTTGAAATTAAAGAATCTGCTGGAGATTATTTCCATACACAGAAACTGGTTAGAGGAGGTCGTAAATGCCTGCATTGTGGCAAGGATGTGGACAATGGTGAGTTGTGACGTAATGCTCTTATCAGACTAATTACATTTTCTTTGGCTGACTACTGTGTATTGACAGAAACCGTAGATTATGAATCCGGGAACAACTCATTGGCTGAAACCCTCATAAATCAGAGTGAGCATTTACTGGAGAGGTTAAAGTCACTTAAAAGGTAATGAATGCATCCTCTCATTTTGGAAGTCTTCGGGGAAATTCAATTTGATATGAATTACATATTGTTTTTTACCTTTTTTATAACACATTAACACTGCATGTTAAATGTGTCAGTGCTAATGGCGCCCTCCTTGCCGAAGACAGGATAGCTAGCTATATGGTGGAACTCGAGATTAGGCATTCTGATTTGCAGTCACTTGCATTGTATAGCTCATCTTTGCATCCATTTTGGTTGCATTCCGAGGTGCAGCTTAGACGGCTTGAGCTTGCTATCAATGACATGATTTCTAAAGCAGACAAATATAATTCCAGTGTTCAAGTTGAAGTTTCTAATGGAGACGTCCCAACAAGAACCAGGAAATTAGAATGTGGTAAAGAGACTGAACTTACCCAGGAAAACAGAGTGGAAGAAGTTTCTCCCAGCATGGAAAATGGGTCCTGCGAAAATCTGACTGGAAAAGCTGTAGTAATGGCAGGAGGTGGCTTTCATGAAGGGTTAAACGACGATGTGGGATCAGATTCCTCCTCCAAACGATCTGGCATTGGTTTAGAAGAAGGTGAATTGATTGAGAATGCAGAGCATCCCAAAAGTTCGTCCCCCATATCTCAACAGGATGGGGAAGACATTGATATGGATGTTGATATGGAGGTTGAAGACACAGTCGCTGTTGGAGGAGTTGTTCCACCCCCCTTGGAATCCTTAACTGTCGCCACAGAGGGTTTCTTCACTGCGCCGCCTCTGCCAGATGATGAATGGATTCCCCCTCCACCTCCAGAGACTGAACAGATTCCACCACCACCTCCCGATGAACCTCCTGAACCGTCTTGTCCTCCAATAACTTATCCCACAGCAGGACAGTCCTTCACATACACGGATTACTCTGTGCCCTACAACTATACTCCTGGTGGTATAGCCGGCAATAACTTCTATGTGCATGGGGAAGGAGGTCAATTTATTCAGCCCGACATGTCAATTTTGTACGGAGCAGTGCCTAGCATTTATGGTGATGCTGCTCATATTTCTGTCAACTCCGTTGGACCTGTTGTATATTACGGCCTTCAAGATGGAGCAGTACCACCGGTTGATGGTGTTATGCCAGTGGAATCTACTCAAGTTCAGCTGCTTTCTGTGCCATCCAGTAACAGCTCCCTTCTCACTGAAAACAAAGATTCGGATCCTCCTACTTCTCTATCTGTGATTTCTGCATCCACATTTGGGGGAGAGGGCATGGCAGCTTCTCTAGGAAACACAGTTGCTGCAACCGTCACCACCACCTCCACGGCAACATCAACGGACCAAAAGAAAGGTAATAGGAAACATTTTGGAGGGTGAAATGAGCTTGAATTTTTCTCGTAGGGAGTTGATTCATGTTCGTTATTGTAAAAAGTTCCTTTTACTTTTTTGTTGTCAGTGTCACGGAGTAAAAAGCGGACAACCGCCGTTGTCCCCACATTGTGGTCCAATAAGAAAGTATCTAGCTTGGTGGATAAGGTAAACCTCTTTTTAGCTATTTTAGGTTATGCTTTGCCGAATTGATATCGGATCAGATAATAATGCTAAAGTTGGTCCTTGTGTTCCCTGTTCCTGCATTTGACAGTGGAAAGCTGCCAAAGATGAATTGCAGGAGGAGGAAGAGGAGGAAGATGAAGCTAAGATTGCTCTTACAATGCTGGAGAAGAAACGTCAGAGAGAAATAGAGGTCACTTTTGTCTTTCCTCTCGTGAATCCTAATTAGTATCATTTCCTTGTGCTTAACTTCAGTTGACAGCAGGAATGGCGTGCTCAACAAATTGCTAGTGGGGAAGCCAAGGACAATGCCAACTTCCAGCCTCTTGGTGGTGATTGGTATTTTAGCGACTTTTCCATGCTCAGGCTCCTTCTCCTCATGACTGTTTTACTGCAAATATGATTCAGGAAATTAACCTTTACAGGCGTGAGCGGGTAAAGCGCAAGAGAGCTCAAAGTGCTGGCAAAGTTGTCGATCGTAAGGAGATTGAAAGTGCAGGAAATCAGCAGCCTGATCTTGCAGAAATTTCTAGGCGACTACCTTCTGGATGGCAGGTGTCTGGAGATGATCGTCTGTCATTATATCATTAATGTGCTTATGCTAAATATTGAATCCTGTGCAAAACTGCTCAAAATCATGGTTCCTGAAGTGCTCGTAATTCACCGGTGCTCTTGCCTTATCAACTTGCAGGCATATTGGGATGAATCATCGAAGCGAGTTTACTATGGAAACACGATCACGTCGGAGACATCCTGGACAAGACCTACTTGAAGGGCGGTTGAAGACCACTGGGTAATACCATGTCCATGTTGGATGTGTCAGCGAAACAAGTTTCCTAGGGGAAGTGCGGACTGCAGGCGAAAGACCACCAGGAGCTAATGTGTCACTCAATTTTGATCTGTACAGCATTTTGCTGCTGTAAATATAACGGGTTTGCATGACCTGCTTTAGAGATTTAGCTGGGGAAATATCTCAGGCTCAACTTTTTTCTTGTATAAACAGTATCTTTTGAAAGCCAATAGCAAAACATTTAGAAAAAACAGCACGAACATATATAAAAGATTTGAGCATAAAAGAATTTGCAGAAACGCTCTTTGAAGATTAAGGCGAAATGTATTTACAGTCGTTTTTCTTTTTCTGCTTTTATTTGAGGAAACGGTCTCATCGGACAGGATCTTTCAACGAGAACATGTTACCCTTTGAATGTTGATCAATGGCTTCCTACTGAGCCTGCAGGGAGCTGCTGATGCCGCCCGACTTCGCAGCCAACTGGTTCAAATTAGATCCAATTGAGCCCCTGCGTGGGATGCCAGGATTGCGGTGGAAACGGCAACGGAAAGAACCAGCATGAGTCGTCGGAGAGCACAGGCAACTCATCTTATGTGGCGAAGCCTTGGACGAGTCCCCATCTGTCCCCCGGGGTGACAGCATGAGGTGGGACCGGTCCTGGATTTCGGTGATGGACACTGGAGGCAGATCTATCTTCCGGGTGCGATACTTCTCGCTGTTCTTGGGCGGCTTTTGCGAGTCTTTTCCTTCCATAAGGTTCCTGTCTATAACAAAAATGATGCACCAACGACATTTTCATTGACATCAGATTTCATCCCATATATTCATTCATCCATTCATTTATCTTTGAACCCGAGAAATCGTCGTGCGAGCCGCGAATGAACGATTCTGCAGAAGGCGCTTAGGCCGCTTACCTGAGAACAAGTTATTCAGGTGGAATCAAGGAGAGAATTACCGACCGCAGCTGGGGGAAGGAGGACAAGGTTAAAAAGACAAAAGGGGGGGATTCAACAAATAGGAGGAATGTAATGAAAAGCGGTTGGAAAGGTTTTCCTTTTGCCTTGTAAGAAGATTTTGGCTGTTAATGGTGGTTGGTTCCGTTTTTCTTTCCCTCCTACGGTTGGAAAGATTTGTGGTTAACTGCCTTTTAACTACCATCGAAACTGAATCCTTTGATTAGCATTTGCCTTAGATTAGTAAATTTTTGGGGAAATTCTCATGGCTCATTTCCCAATTCCCATGCTCAAAACTCGAATAATATCCTCCTATAACCTTAAAAAGAACATGAAAACATTGCGAAAATATGTAATTTAGTACTGTGTTGGTTGCTGGTGAACACAATTTACAGCATCAAAAAAGCTCACTCGAGTAACCACACCACCCCCTTTTTTTCTCTTTACAGTATTATATCACACCATATTTTATCTTTAAACACCCAAAAGAAGAAAAGAATTATAAATAGAGATGTAGTTTTCTTGTTCTGTCTTCTACCTATCAAGCTCTTTCTTGCAAAGTGGGCAGCAAGATATGATCCAAAGCCACTGATCAACACACTTCTGATGGAACACGTGAGAACACGGCAACTCCCTCACTTCTTCCTTGTCCTTGTACTTGCACAGGCAGATGCAGCATTCCTGCGAAGACGGAAGGATCAGGGACCTAGTACGGTTTAAAACAAACGAGCGCTCCAGTGCAGATTTACACGCAGCTTTTATCCATTCCTCGTGGAGTTATGTGATTATTACCTGATAGTCGTTCCTGGATATTGACTCGCATTCGGTGTCTTTTCCGTTATATGGCTCGCGGGTGCTTCCCTTGTACTTCCTGATCGGAAGCCTGGAGATTTGGTCCTCAGATGCTCCCTTCTCGACGGATGCCATGTTCATGTTGTATCCGAGGACGGTACTCACGAGGGGCACGAAGCAACAGAGCAGCAGAAACAGAAGGAAAGGGAAAGAGTAGCTGATTGCATTCCATGCCAGCAGAAAGATGCACAGCATGTGGAGTTTGGGAGCTCGTTGGAACGATTTGAAGCGGGAATCAAACACCCAGACGTTTCCCATTACGAACCAGATTGCGAAGAACAGCTCTAGAGATGTCCTGCACCTGTTCGTCAAATGCAAGCTCCTGCACAAAATTTCGCAGCTACTTAATTTAACATACAGGAAACATGCAAGATTATAACCGTTCATGGTATGAAACAAGCAGGATACCTCGAATCTTCTGTACTCCTCTGTTGTTCCATGCCCAGAAGGTTATAACCATCTCCTTGACTAGCATACACGTACTTGTAGCGCCCGTAAAGCAACAGCAAGCTTAGAACACATCCGATATCATAACCAGCAATCCATATCCGCATTGGCCAAACAGGGCTCTCCCGCTTTGAAACCGACAGCGTGAAACTCGTCAAGGTTATCTGACCCACCAGAGCCATGAGTTCCAGCAACATCCATGTTCCGGAATTAAACGGGTTCGACCCAAGATCAAACCTCGGTCCGTTCTGGTAATGGAACACCCTCCTCAGGAAGCTAAACCACCTCGCCCGAGAAATCCTCATCGCTAACCTCACCAAAACCGAGGACGAGGATACTCGGGAGGAAGTCCTCCCCTGCGAGTTCAACCCCGCCCTATCATCTCCGGACGAAGACAAGCTCGAGGTATAGGCGATTGTTGCGGACAAACCGCACAATGAGTCAGGAGGGAAGAGGCACCTGGTATTCGTGCTCGTACTCATACTCGCAATCAACAATATGTACAAAGCTCACAAAGCAACTGAAAAAACTCTCCCTTATAAACAAGACCCGGAACAAGGCATGGAAAGATCGATGCAACACGCGATTTTCACCCACTAACTCTTCATGAAATCCTCGAGCGAACTAATCCACCAACCATGAACCCATCAATCCCATCACAACATTCATCCACCCCTTCCCCCCCTCAGCAAAACCACCACCCAAAAAACCGAACTTCTTTACCGGGAACTGACAGGGGAAATACCATGAGCAGTTTGAGCACGCAACCGGGTTGATTTATATGGGGAGGGAGATGTGATCGATACTTATTTTGGTGAGAAGCAAAATGAAGGGGGGGGGGGGGGGGGGGGGGGGGGAAGATCAATCTTTTTTCTAGTATGGTTGGCTCCTCCTCCTCCTCCTTACTTCCTTGGATTCAAAGACAACATATAAAGATTCGGACAATGGTCGGCCTAACTCTCATACTCTGCAATGGAATTACATACATGTACTTAGCTCATCATCATACATCATCGTTATCTTCATCAACCATAAAAATGCAAGATTGATGATTCATTTCTTGTTACTGATTGCAGCAACATTGAGTTTTTTATTTGGGGGGTTGATGCAAATATAGTTAGAGGTGGGCAACCTGCTCTCTTACAATCAATCACCAAAATATAATTGGGTTAATTCCCTTAAAAGAAAGTGATGTTAGGGGGGGGGACATTAATGGTGAAATGAGAAGAGATAATTGAGATATGAGAGAAGGAGGTCTTGGGGTTGAAAGGTAACTTGGCATGAAGACCACAACAACATCACACCCAATTTCTGGGAGACAGCGGCCCTCCCCCCTGTTCAGACCATCCAAGTTTGTTGGTGTGTCATTCACTGGTTGTTAGAGATCTGATTGTTAGTAATCTTTTATGGCAAAAGTAGAATTTATTTACAAATGATGGTTAGGCTTTTCATGGACCGCCATCGTCGTCATGGTCATTTAATACACGGATTCGACCATTTTTGCACCTCAAACAATCTCCTTGAACCATAAAGAGTCACACGTGTTTCCCACGAAAAAAAGAAATTAAATAAAGACCGTATATGACAATCAGTTAGATTATCTATTAGCTTGATTGAAAAAATATTTCATTTTTACCGCGTTTATTTTCGAAATTTTGTAAATAATTTGATGAGCACGATTTCATAAAATTCGAGTTCGCTTTTTAAGGAACTCGATTTTTTTTATAAGAGTTTTGAGCATTGTCTCAATTTTTAAAAAAAATGAGTATCTTAAATCGTAAAATATTTTCAAACCTCCGATAATATACGCTCATGAAACCTTTTTTGAATCGTGTTTAGCAACATAAATTTTGGGCCATAGATCTCGACGCCATCTGTGGATCAACGGTCTATAATATAGGTCTGAAGTGTGAGAAGCCCGTTAAGGAGGTAGCTGTGGAAACACACCAGGCGAAAGCTTGCGGGCGAAGCAGTTACCAAGCGACGGGTGCGACGAGGGTCAACGAGGTGATCAAGCGACAGTTAATTGACGAGCGAGGAAACTCTGCCAGCGAAGGCTAGTGGGCGATCCGGTCGTTATGGGAATATTTCAGATGATATCAAGACAAGGGAATTGTTGCAAAGGTTGCTCAAATGGAAATGAAAATTCCATGAATACCTGTAATAAGGACGCGTAATATATGTATAATATTTCATTACCGTACATGGGTCTAGTCTAGTATAAATAGTTGTTCTTAGGCATTGTACAAACACCTCTCTAGAGACGGACATATAGTCTTTTTTATCTTTAAGCAATCCATTAAGGGCGTCTGTTCGCTGTCTTCTCCTCTCTTTCTTCATTCATACGACGACCACACTATGAACCTTCGAGTACCAGCTTATTTAGCGATCACTTTCGGAGCCAACAAATCGAAAAAAGAATTCGATAACCAAAAGGGTGTTTCCTGGAGCAGTTGCTGACGTGGCATTATCCCCGACGAACAGCCGCAGAAAAGTTCACCGTTGGCGAGTCATCTGATGGCAAAGATGTTGTCAAACACGCGTGTGGGCCAGAATACTCTTTTAACCTTATCCCCAAAACCTTAACATATCCATCGGATGGATAATGACTTTCACCCAAATCCAGTAACACTGATTGAATGTGGTAATGATCCCAATATCTTGTTCATCTTTGCTCAGAACGGGGCCTTCCCATGAGGCCCAATTTTACGGGCCCTTCGCTCGAAATTCCACCACCACGGAGTTTTGTTCTAAAATATCGCTAGTAATAACAGGCCCTCGAGACAGTTTGGTTGGGAATTGGCTGATAATTTCATCTTTACAGCGGAACGTCTTTTTGTATTGCGTAGTACATCAAATGATCTTGTTTCCTTTAGGTGGCCCAACATCAAATAGATTGGAAGGACGTTCGGTCGAATGACCATCAGTCAAGAGCATTGACATTCTGTTCAGTACTCAGCAGCACCTTACTGTGCTTAATGTAAGACTTTCAGCAACAAGCTGTTTGATTCAACAACAAGCTGTTTGATTCAGCAACAAGCTGTTTTGGTTCAGCAACAGAGTTCTGTACTAGCAATCACACAGAAAGCTTTCCAGCAAACCCGCTCTGATACCAATTGTTGGATCGTTTATGTACACTAAGAGGGGGGTGAATTAGTGTTTATCACTTTTTCGCCCTTTCTCGGTGTAAGCGGAAGCGTACTGTATCACAGCAGAGCGTTTCTCAGAATGAGAAATGGTTCCTGGCATAGTTCAACGGGAAAAAGTGCCTCTTTATCGGGTATTTTACCCTGAACGCATTGACATATATTTTCCTTATCCTAAGGGTTATAGAATTCCTTACTTCACTTGCTTTTTTAGGAGAAGTAGATATGACCCTAATGGATCATATCACCCATTTTACCCATTAGGAGGGTGAGGCTTTGAGTAATGATTACTTGAAGCTTCAATTATTCCGTAATTCTCTAGTTGGCACTAGTTTCACTTAGTACATCAACTTTTCCTCCAAATTCAGCAGCGAGATCATGAGACATACAAACACAAATCATGATTGCATTGTGAAACTAGATTTGACTCGAATGAGGCAAGACGATCAATCTTTCCTCCTCCTCCGCAACCATCCGCTTTCCTGCACCCTCTACAGTAAGGTTTCCTCGAGCTTGTAACAGGGCAGGATCTCCCCCATTATGCCGCCATAGCTCACCTCCCTTGCCTCAGAGACGTTATCCGTAGGCAAGGAATACATGAACATCACGACCAGGAAAGAAGGCCACGCCTTTCGTCTTATCTTCATGTCCCGTCTCTACGTCTCTACGAGTTCCGTTCAAAATCATCGATATCTGAGGGATGATTCGTGATTCACGATTTGAAACCGAAAATGGTGCATTTTATTTAGTGTCATGGATAAGAGGCCAAGTGGCTCTTCGGTTTGACAGTTTTTCTTATTATTTGCGATCGATTAACTGCATTCGACGTTATATCTGTGATGTCATATATTATTGAAAAATAATTTTAACATTTTATGTCGATGGTTAGTATACATATCAGTGACCCTTTGTGGTTAAATTCATTGGCTAAAGTATACATGTAACAATCTTTATTAGGTGAGAAAGATTAATGCCAATGGATTTTTCCTCATTAGGACATTATCAATAAGACATTGTTACAATACGCCTCTTATTCATAATACGTAATATTATCAAACAATCTTATTTTCTTCCCGTGGCCTCGGAGATTAGAATGGAGGAGGGGGAGTTAGTTCTGTCGCTTCCCCTCTGCATTCTTTAGATTTCTCGCATCCTGGACGGTAAGGGTTCGACTTCCCTGGAAAACACGATGGTCCATGGCAAGGAATTTCGCCTTTCCCTATGGCGCCGTAGCTGAGGCCAGTAGCATCCGCAACATTCACGGACAAGGAACACACGAGCAACGCCACCAGGAAGAATGCCGCTGCTTTCGCCATCTTCCTCTCTGGGTTTCTCTCGCTTTGAAACCTCGGAGATAGGAAGGGATGGCTTGAACATATTTTGAACATGGGGGGTTACTTATATAGGGTTTGTAGATAACCGTATTCTCCTATAATATAATTGTCAAAAGTACCATATTTAGGGATTTCTCCCCGGGTTCTGGAGCAAGAAACCGTATCGGTTTAGATGGACTCGCTGTGAAGATAACAAACACACTCCGATTTAACCGTAATTATCCCATTGTTTTATTATAATTAAGTAGTTTTTGGTCGGTTCAAAACTTTGCCTGACTCAAATTCAGTCCTTTTTTGGATCGTCTCGCAAGAACCTGTAATCGAGGACGAGAGATCCACTTATGCATATCTGGCGAAGTTGTTATGGTTTTTTCTCTCCATATCGGGCCTTACCGTCTTTCAATTAGCCCAACAATTCACTGAACAAACCGCCGATGGCCAGCCAATTCCCAACCAAACTGTCTCGAGGGCCTGTTATTACATGGCGTGATTAGGACACATTGTTTTCCAAACCATGTGAGCGCGAGCGGACTTAAGGTGGTACAGAGATATACACCGAAGGCAACCAAGGGAGATCAGAACTTAACACATCTATTTAATCGCTAGCCTAGAGATAAGGATCGATTATTTAGGTAGTTCGGCGGACTTTGAAAGGGGCGTGATAACTAGGAATTTCAGTTTAGTAAACGAACAAGGAATTGAGATAGGGAGAAGAAAGACATGGAATAGTACGAAACAAACGACGGATTCATAGTCCAAGGCATTCTCTCACTAATATCATTTACTTTGCTTTATTACTTGTTTTTCTTATTTGCAATCTTTAGTTTTACGGTTTTTTCACTATTTTCGGCTAGGCTTTAAAAGAATGGGTACTAGACGATATTTCCGTACCAATTCCTCGTAAGAATGATACTCCACTTACTATATATTACTTGATGCGACCCATGCATTTACGGATTTAGCGAACAGTAAGTACGAAAATACCCCACCACCACCACCTAGTGATGCCCGACGTCGACTCCTGCATGCTCCTGCACTTCAACTTCGGGGAACACGATCGGGACCCTACCATCGCAACTCACGAAGGCAGTGGCTACCAATCGCTTGACGGCATCGCAGAGTTCTCCTATCCCATCCAGAGATCTCAGGCAGGGGAGGGAGGAACCGGGGCAAGGGTAGAAACGTCAACTTATTTATGAGTGATATGAATGATGATGCTATCAGATGTCCACAAGCTCAGACATTTGCTCAAACAGAAATACCTCTTTTTAGTTTCTCTTGAGGATCACGGCATCCGATGCAAGGTCCATAAAGATCTCCCCGGATCATCTCAGACATCCTCGTATCTGATGCTCCTGATGATGATGATGATGTTGTTGTTGTGCCTGTTCGGTGATGTGTGCCTTCTCCTTTACCAAACAGACAACAAAGCCTTAAAATCTACTCCTTTTCTTTTCTTACACCCCCAACCCCAATAATAAACAACCAACAACCGAACGATCGTTTGACGATTGCTTTCTCTGTTTAGGCTGATTATGCTGACAGCTTAACCTTCTCTTCTTCCCTGACCGACCCGCATTGTCTTGTTGATAATCCGGAAAGATTGATTGTCGAGCGCGTTCGGGGCGATGCTTTGAGCGGGAGAGGGGTTTTTCATCTTCGATGGGAATCCTCGTTTCATTTTTCGGACCGGACGCGAGGCGTTTCATCAAGAGGAAGGATAGTGATGCAGGGGAAATAGGTCGGTCGGTGGTTGTCCGTGGCGATTTTAGCAGTTTCGTTTCCTCTGTTTCCCTTTTCCTTTTCGGCATTGCTGATTGCTGCTTGTTTTTTCCGGGGGCATTGGATCTCGCTGTCGGGTGGTCATCTCTGAGGGACTCTTTTGTTCTGTATTTTAGGCCGTGCTCTGGAAGAACTCAGGGGTACGCTTCACAATGATCTCACGACGTCGGATGGAGCCAAGCGACAACAGCAGCGGATTTGTGGACCTCTCGTTGCAATGTCATTCAATTTCACAGTCGCCGTCGGCATCATCCTAGCAAATAAATCGGTTCGTTGGCAGTTCTTTCCCATATCATATGATTTACATTGTGTGCCCCTCGAGGACGAAAAAAATTGTCTATCTCGGATGCAGGTGATGGGAAAAGTCGGGTTCAATTTCCCGATTTTCCTCACATTCATCCACTACGTCACTGCTTGGGTCTTGATGGCGATTCTCAAAGCGTTGTCGGTGCTACCCGTCGCTCCTCCCACTAAAACTACTCCCTTCTCATCGATTTTCACCCTCGGTGCCATCATGTCCTTTGCCACCGGCCTCGCAAATACCAGCCTAAAGCACAACAGGTTCTCTCCTCTAAACTTAATCGAGTTGATCTTCACATTGTCCAGCTTTGTCCGAGTGATTACGTCCTTGTAGTAGTAGGATAGCATGCCCGAATCATACTGTAACAATTGATTCGTTGGGATGTATGCAGCGTCGGATTTTACCAGATGGCCAAGATTGCCGTAACCCCAACAATCGTTCTCTCTGAGTTTGTTCTTTTCCAGAAAACCATATCCTCCAGTAAGGTAAAGCAAAATTCTTCTGTCGACATGTTTTCCGAAATTTAACCCGACTATTAACGCTGGTTATAATCATACAGGTCTTGGCCTTGGTGGTCGTCTCGATAGGAGTTGCAGTTGCGACAGTGACAGATCTCGAGTTTAACTTTTTCGGTGCTTGCATAGCGATCATATGGATAATTCCCAGTGCCATCAATAAAATCCTGTGGTCCAATCTACAACAACAAGGCAACTGGACTGCTTTAGCGTGAGCGACCCGATTCACTCCTAGTTGAATAGGCATGTCAGAGCATCCCGAATATCAATTCTCAGTTGTTTATTTGTGCAGGTTAATGTGGAGGACGACTCCAATCACGATTTTCTTCCTGTTGCCTCTGATGCCTCTGCTTGATCCTCCAGGCGTGTTGTCCTTCCCTTGGGATTTCACCAACACATCCGCGATACTAATCTCAGCCCTCCTGGGCTTTCTGCTTCAGTGGTCTGGCGCACTTGCACTCGGGTAATCTAATATAATCCGAGACGATTCCTCCCCCTCTGTCGATTCAAAATGTCAGTGATGAACCTCCCCATGCAGAGCGACTTCAGCGACGTCTCACGTGGTACTAGGCCAGTTCAAGACCTGCATGATCCTGCTCGGGGGTTACGTGTTATTCGGGTCTGATCCGGGCCCAGTGAGCATCGGTGGTGCCCTGGTGGCCCTCGGCGGGATGTCCGTGTACACGTCGCTTAATCTCAAGAAAGGGACAGGCGACGGAGCATTGGAGAAGCATGAGATCGACAAGGAGACAGATAGTGATCCGTTTTTGACAAGCCAAACAAGTAGCAGTAGCGAAGATGACTCGGACGATGTTGCCAATTCTCATGTCCATGAGAGTATTGCATAAATTTAGCAGAGGAAAAGAAAAAGTTCTTGCACATAATTTTCCCATTCTTTTTTTTAACAGAAATTCGGTATAGGCTTTATGGCAGGACCAATCTTTAAGGACTTAGATCAGCTTATGCTGGATTAGTGGTTAATCACATTTGGTTCATATGTTAGTGCAACTAAGCTTAATACTCTTATCATTTCAATTTTACCTGTCATTAAGCCTCTCGAGCGGGGAAAAAAGGTCAATACACTCCGACGTTCATCCTTATAAATTACTTCCCACTCAAACTGAACTGAAGTACTCCTGCCGCGCAATGAGTTTAATCGCTATCTTGGGTTGCCGGTAAGGGTTGGGGTTTCAGATTGGTCGTCCCGACTCGTACAGTTTCTGCAGTTGGCCTTTTCTTGTGGTGTTGCTGGAGTTGGGAGATTCTGATCATGTTTACATATACATTCTTTAATTGTTAAGGGTTGTTGGTGGATGCTTCTTTGTTTCTCTTTCTCTTGGGAGGTTTTCGGAGCAGCCGACCTGGGTTGTGGTTTTTGTTGCACCATAATTGTTCTTAGGGGAAGCAGGTTTCATGTTTCGTGAGACCCGTGCTTCATACGGGGAGATCAGAAACTGTTGTGATAATGAAGGATCGCATGGCTGCTGGCCGGTGAGGATTTGAGGATTCATCACCTTTTGCCGATCCTGCTATTATTGCAAAGGCCATCGAGAGGATATTCATATTTCCTATGGAAATCAGGTTTGTCACCTTTTTGCCAATCCTCTCGCGTTTCCTGAGCACTTTTGCAGCTTATTCTGCTGCGGTTGGTCTCAGAAAACTCTCTGCTGTCGTCATCCTCTGCATTGAATGAATGTTCATGCTCACATCAAATTAATCAGTCACAATGTTAGAGTTTCACGTACTAGTTTTGGGTTGAAACAGGTTGAGTTCAAAAGATCCATTCCCAAAGCCATGGCATCCGCACGCGCGACAACGGTCCAAGGAATTCGAGACGACTGACGAAGATATTTGTCGGTGGGATACGGCCAGTCTAATATACCAAAGCTAGTTGAGGGTGGTCATTTCGCGGCTTGTCTATGGTACAGTTGGTCTTGCTTTATGCCCTATGCTTTGGGATAAACTCATTTTTGCAGAGGAATGGTTGGGCGTTTAAGGTTGTTTTTGGTTGGGCTTATTAGGTCCAATGGGCCGGACTAAGATGGGCTAATGCTTGGGCTTTAGTTTTAGGGCCGAGTCCAGTTAAGACCGAATGAGCGGAAGTGACGAGTCAACATGATCCGCGTCCATTTTGATTGGAAAATAAACAAACAATACGAATTTTTTTTTTTTTTTTTTTCACATCGGACAGCAACGTCGTACTTTGTGCTACAAACAGATTCCACTGTCTGGTGTCGTTTTGCTAGGCTGAATTCGCACGGTGAAGTCGATCTCCTCACCAGAAAAGCGGCGGTCGGCGATGGGCAACGGTGACGATCAGCCGCGTTACGAAATCTCCCAGGTGGCCTACATCAAGCTCGTCCTCCACGCCCTTAAGCACCGCACCTCCGCCGTCAACGGCGTCCTCCTCGGCCGGCCCTCCTCCTCCGACGGTTCCCTTACGGAGATCTCCGACGCCGTCCCGCTGTTCCACTCCAACCTGGGTCTCCTCCCCAACCTCGAAATCTCTCTCATCCTGGTAAAGAAGTTTTGATCATTTTATTTATTTTTGTCTGCTAAGCAAAGCCCGGATCTTTGTTAGGGTTTTGATGCTGTCTCGTGTTAATGATTGGATTTGAAGTTTCGTTTGCTTGGTTGAATTGGCGCTGCAGATTGAAGAGCATTATGGAGGGAAGGGGTTGAGCGTGGTGGGTTACTTCCATGCTAATGAGAGGTATGATGATTCCGAACTTAGTGGAGTGGCTAGGAACATTGGGGATCATATCTATCGGGACTTTCCGAACGCGCCGATTTTGTTGGTAGGTGGTGGTGGAGTTTCTCGCTTGGGTTGTTAGTGTGAAATTGAGCAGGCAAAAGTTTTTCTGATTCTTTGTTTGTTAGTTCAGTTGGATAATAAGAAGTTTGAAGCTTTGGAGAAGGGGAAGGATCGGTCACCTGTTATGCAGGTATTTTCAGATCCATTGAGCTTTGGATTTCCTGTTTCGTGTTACTTGCTTGGGTCACCAAGAATTCAGCTCATGCGTGCGACAAGAGGATACTGTTGATCAATCTTTTGGACTTGGAAGGCTATCTATGGAAAAATGTTCTGGAAGTTTGTTGGGAATAAAATCGTATTTCCAGATATCCCTATGGTAGTCCTCTAGTGTTCATCAGTCTTGAATGTTAGCCTCAATTCCCGTTGCCCCTGGTTCCTCTGTATTCGCATATTGACAGCCGCAGGTTGAAGCCTTTTGGTTTGGCATGTCATGGGACCCTTTCTTTAGCAACATGAAAATTTGAAAGATCTGGACCAATAGAGATAGATGGCGAAGGAGCAGTCGGCGATTCTGGGACTCTTGCATTTATGGTTCTTTACCAATATCCATCATCCAGTTTAATGATTTCGAAGCATCTGGTCCTTTTGATATGGTGACAGTAATATGAGACTTAGGATTTTTAGCATATTTTGGCTATGGCTGTGGTCTGTACTGGAATTAAGTTTAACCAGCTGGCAAACCTATGGCCTCATATCTGACAGATGGCTCGAAGAATTTTACTTTAATTTGACCAGGATGGCAAATGTGGTATCTCCTTTTTTTTCTTTGATAAGTGGTACCTCCATATCTTGCCGAAAGGAATTCATGTAGATTAAGTTGTCGAGTTAGATTCTTTGTTCCGTCCTTTCATATTTGGTTGTGTTAAATAAGTTCTACTGCCATGTTAAATTTGCATTGATTTTGGTTTATTAAACATCTCTTAACCCTGTTGCTTGCTCTTCATCTCCTGGGCCTAAAAAATGGTGAATCAGCTTTACACGAGGAATGCATCCAAGAACTGGAAGTTGTCGCCAGATGGAGGTAGCCGTTTGATTCTCAAGGAGCCATCGGCTAATGTTGTGCTGATGGACTACATTTCATCCGAGAAATGGCGAGACATAGTCGATTTCGACGACCATCTTGATGACATTAGCAAGTGAGCAACCTCTAGACATCTTCCTCGCTCCTTCTGATCAGTCACCTTTTTGCAAGACCATGAAACTTCTCAAACTTTTTCACACAGGGATTGGGTGAACCCAGATCTCTTTAAGTGACCATGCCAAGGGAGGCTCTAAGATACCGTGAATGGAACGAGGCGTCCGTGGTGGTTCTTTTTTGGCGATCGTTCGAACACTTTTACTTGATATATTTCTAATGATGATGAGAAATTAGAATATTTCCCTCTTGGGACGCTCCTTAGTGGAAATTTCTGCTTCCGCAGTTCGAAAGGAAATGATTTTGTTAGTTAATTGTTCAAAATTCGTGTACGCAAATTTTTCGGAATAAAGCAAAAATGGACCCCTTTCAGAAGATAATAAATCCGAAAAAAAAGTAGTTTATGATTTTAAAGTAAAAGCCCAACCCAAATTAGTCGTGAGTCTGACGTAAACCTAAGAGATTTTAAGCCCACCCTTTCTCTCCTCTTCTCCGCGCCACCGAAACCCTCCCCCGCCTCCCCAAAACCCTCTGTTGGAGCCGGCGGCTTTTAAGGCACCGTTTCTTCTCCGGCATCACCAAAACCCTACTCCGGAGTTGGCTGCCTCTAACCCTCAGGTATTTATTTATGCTCGTTCTTGGAGGGTTCCTGGGTTCTTTGAGGACTTCTCGCGTTGTTAGTCTGGGTAGCAGAAGGATGGTCTAATATTATTCCCCTAGTCGTGTAAGTTTCACGAGCGAGTTTTGCTAGTGCTTAGTGACATGGGTTTTGAGGGCGAGAACCACAGAACCGTTTGTTGTGTGCTTGAGGTGCGGAGTCTAATGCCGCGAAGGGTGGTCGGGCACACAAGTCTACTGCCCGTTTTGGCGTTGGCCTTGGGATCATGTGGCACTTCGGGGACGCCTTTGTTGTTCTTCCTGAAGGCTTCGTTGGTTTATAACTTCTGATTGGATTGCGGCTTTTCTTTTCTTGAACTGGTTGGGCAGGTTGAATACATGGTTGCCCTTAAAAGTAAAAGTAAACTGAAGGGTGGTCAGGCACACAAGTCGCCGCCAAAGAAGAAGCTGAAGAATGATTTGTTTGCGAAAAAACAGTCAAAGAATGATGATCTTCTTGACGAATCTGAAGGAATGAGTGAAGACATAGAAGAGCAGGAAGATTTCAGCGACGGGGAGATGGAAGGACAATCTGATTCTGGGTCAGAAGCTTCTTCTGGTGACGATGATCCCTTGGCCGATGACTTCCTCCAAGGAAGTGATGATGAAGGTAATAATTCAATTTAATGGGGTTCCGCGGTTTGGTTTTATGGTGGGTCTTTTACGTGGCTGTAATTCTTGTAGGCGATGTCTCCGATGGGGATGAGGATTCTGATTCGGGTTCAGATTCTGACGGGGTTGATCCCGAGAAACTTTCGAGAGCTCTTGATGTGGAGAGGGCTAGAGTAGAGAGGGAAGCCAGAGATGAATTGCAACTTAACATTAAACAGGAGTCCGACGAGTTCAGATTGCCCACAGAGGAGGTTTGTTTTAATCAGGAATTATTAAGTTGTCAGAAATAGGAAATTATTGACATTTAATTCCTGTTAATTATCGTTGCCTTTTTGTTGCTTCATCTTGTTGATAATCCAGGAACTCGAAGAAGAGGCCCTTAGACCGCCTGATCTTCAAAATATCCAGAGGAGGATTGCAGAAAGTGAGTAGAAATATCTTCTTGCTTAGTTTGTTTTGACCATTTTGTAACTATTGCATTGATAAGAGCTTCAATTTTGGTTTTAGTTATTGGAGTACTGTCCAATTTTAAGGCCTTGAAGCAAGATGGTGTCAGAAGAAAGGACTATGTTGAACAACTAAAACGAGATTTAGCTTCTTATTACGGTTACAATGATTATCTCATTGGTGTACTGGCAGAGGTTAGTATAATTCGCTGATTTTCTCATCTTTTTCCTGTATATTACTCTTTAGATCTATTGCATAAATAATCGAGCTTCTTTTTCCTGGATTTGGTGGTTTTAGATGTTTCCCCCCGTCGAGTTGAAGGAACTCATTGAAGGGTTCGAAAAGCCTCGGCCAGTATGTCTACGAACCAATACCCTTAAGGTGATAATTGTACAAGAGGGGATTTGCTTTACTTTTTCTCCTTTTGCTATGTGCAGTTGTAAAGATGTATGTTCATGGTAATTCTATCTTTGCCACAGGCTCGGAGGCGAGATTTGGCTGATGTTTTGATTAACAGAGGTGTAAACCTGGATCCATTGGCCAAATGGTCAAAAGTAAGAGAACCTTTGTAGCCGTCGTGCTCCACTTCTTATGTATATTGGAGTAATTCTTCATATTAATTCTTGGTTGAAGAACATATTGTTTTGAACTACAGGTCGGCCTTGTGGTTTATGATTCACAAGTGCCCATTGGTGCTACTCCTGAATATATGGCTGGATATTACATGGTATTTCCTGTCCCTCTTCATCGAATTGCAAATTTTCTGTTGTGCGGGGATCTGGACAGGAAGAGACAGCCCCCATCCAGACTTAAAGATGGTCTGGAGACTTGATGAACTAGAGTAACTTGTCCTGTGGCCACTAACATCAAGGGCCTGTGGCCATTGAAAGGCCCAACGCCATAGTATGAGTAACGGTGGAGGATAGAGTAGTAAATAGACTTAAAAAACATAACCAACAGAAATGGGACGGATGTTGTTATATAGAGAAGTGTGTTGTAGGGTTGGTTAAAAATGTGGAAGCTTTTCCACAGATCGGAAAATGCTCATACCCATTTTTCCATTCTTCTCCTGTTCACATTCCTCGCTCCCCTTCCTTAACCAACCCGACGATACGCTTCACTATACAACAAACTTCGTCCCCTTTTTGTTGGATCTTTTTTTTAAGTCTATTTACTACTCTACCCTCCGCCGTTACTCATACTATGGCATTGGACCTTTCAATGGCCACAGGAATAGTTACTCTAATTCTTCAAGTTTCTGGCCATCTTTAAGTCTGGATGGGGGCTGTCTCTTCCCGTCCATTTTCTTACTTTAATTTAGCGATTCTTCTTTATCTTATGTCTACTTCTTTCCATGCTTAAGCTGCAAAGTGCAAGTTCATTCTTGCCCGTGATGGCCCTGGCTCCTCAAGAAAAGGAAAGAATTGTGGACATGGCGTAAGTGAACCTGTAAATATTAAGTTCATTTTTGTAGTTTGGAAAATCAAGGCCAAGATTACTTGAGAGATTAATCTTTATCGAAGGAAAATGTATTGTCCACAGAAAATGATGTAAAAAAGAATGTTTTTATTTTCTTGTAACCTCTGTTCTTGAAGTGGGTCAATAGCTTCGATGATTTTGGGTGGTTCTATTGCCCTCCGAAGTTGATGCTGGTTACATACTTCTTTATCTGACTGTTTACTTGATGCAGTGCTGCACCTGGTGGAAAGACAACGTACATTGCTGCACTAATGAAAAATAGTGGTAAGTTCAAAAGGTTACATCCATTGAATGTTTAAATTGCTACTCTAGTTTGTACTCATTACCGCATCCTTGATATTCTATCAGGGGTGATTTTTGCAAATGAAATGAAAGAGGCAAGGTTGAAATCACTTACTGCGAATTTGCACAGAATGGGGGTAACGAATACTATTGTATGCAACTATGATGGGAAGGAGGTGGGCCTTGTCACTCGTTAATTTCTGCTAAATATTACTGATATGGGGTGGCTAAGATGCTGGTTCTTTGTCTAGACAGAATTAAAAGGTGTTTTCTTTTGCAGCTTCCAAAAGTTTTGGGTCATAATACCCTTGATAGAGTACTGTTAGATGCCCCTTGCAGTGGAACTGGGGTAAGCAATTCTTTATTATGTTCATGAATTGTTACAGTTTCCCTGTCCTGATGCCAAATCTGAAAGGGTAATATAATGCCTTGAAGGTTATTTCTAAAGATGAATCAGTTAAAACCTCTAAAAACCTTGAAGATATTCAAAAATGTGCATTCCTGCAAAAGGTAATCCTCTTCTCTTTACAGTAGCAGAAAGCTTAACTAATTAGTCAAAGTGATGGCGGCTGTGTTATTTGATCGTAATGAGTGTAATACTGTGCACTGAATGATAGTCTGATCTTGTAGCAATTGATCCTGGCGGCAATTGACATGGTGGATGCCAATTCTAAATCTGGGGGATATATTGTTTATTCCACGTGTTCTATCATGGTTGCTGAGGTATGCTATACTGATAAAATAAAATTCACGTCCCTGTTTAATTGAAGCTTATTTCTTGATAGTTTCCAATCATTTATACAGAATGAAGCAGTTATTGACTATGCACTGAAGAAGAGGGATGTTAAACTGGTGCCGTGTGGATTAGATTTTGGGAAACCTGGGTATGTTTAAATCTAATCTCCTCTGCCAAAATGATCAATTCTGTGACTGATCATATCCAAACTTGTGCAGATTTGTTCGGTTCAGGGAACACCGGTTTCATGTGTCCTTGGAAAAGACAAGACGCTATTACCCCCATGTACATAATGTGGATGGATTTTTTGTTGCAAAGGTGCGGATAGAGTAGTTAATAGTATTCATGTTACTAAATTTGCTTGAGATGTACTGGATTTAATTTGTTCGCCTAAAGAACCGTCTTTGGTGTGATATGACCCTTTGCAGTTAAAGAAAATGAGCAATGCGAAAGCTCCATCCTCTACGACATTAGAAAGCGTCGATCCCGAGTCTATGCTTGATGATGAGAGCAATGAGGAGAAGACAGAGGTGGAACATCAGCATAATCAGACTAAAGATCGCCAAGATAACTCCATGGAGAAAAGAAAGGCAGAAGAAAATGGTCATGCTAGAAATGACAAACCTAAATCTTTGTCTGGCCCTAAGAATGCTGAGAAGAGGAAGAGAGAAAATGAGCCTGAAGAGGGCCGAAAGCTTGCCGTGAAGAAAAACAGAGAGAAAGAAAATGGTCATGGTAAATCTGACAAAGCTAGATCCCGACCTGGCCCTAAGGAAAAGAAGAAGCAACATTTCTCTAAGGGGAAAGAATCATCAAAAATCAGGTGCTATAACTCTCTGAGAGCTGACACCTTTTCAGTTGAACATGTAACTGACTATCGTTCAATCTACTAAATATCAATGAACTGTTTGCTGAAAGCTCTTCAAATTTCCAAAGCCTCCATTGTGGAAATTTACTTGCTGACCTTAATATTGCTTCCTATACTGCAGAGAGGAGGAGAAGAAGGAATTTAGGAAAAAGAAGGCTGCAAACAAGAAGGGAAAGTAGTCTCTATCCTTTATCACTAAGATATTTTTTATCAGCTGTCTTTGTGCTGAAATTGTACTAAAAGGCAGAGGTAGCTCGATCAGCTGATATGGCATCACTCAAGAAGCTAGTGGAAAACTGGGAAGCTTCTCTCTTTTCTGCGCAATGGGTGGTCCCACACAATTTTGTGCTTATTTAACAGTGTTTGTGCATTTTTGGATCCATGATCACACACCTTGCTTTTTTCCCCCAGAAAAACAAGATTAAGAGGTCTATTAAGCGTTTTTGGTGTAGAAGATCCTGTTTCTATTAGGGTGGTTGATTCTACCATTGTCGAGCATTATTACCTTGTTTATCATCCAGGAATCAGCCAATGGCCAGGAGTGGTTTCTTTCCCCTTTCCCCACGTGATCATGTGACCATGTGCTCTCCTCAATCTGACAAAACTTTTGGAAGTTGGGGGATGTGAAAGGGGAACCTCGTTTGTTTAAGGCATAATATTAAAATGGGAAGGTGAGGATTGAGGAGGATGGCATTGGATTCTGCCATTGCCAATGTTGTATCCTCTCATTAAGCCAGTCACCGCGGCAGATCTTGTCATCTTGCACTGATTGCTCCATCCGCGTTCTACAGATTGGAAGACTAGATTTGGGAAACTTTATATAGTGATTGGCATTTTTTGTACATGGAAGATTGAAAAGAAAAAGAACAGCGACAAACGATAAGAAGAGTTTTACTGCTTTAGTTTTCTGACATCATTATTATCAGACATTGAAACGCCGTTGTCGTCTTTCCACGAGAAAGCGAGAGTATCCCCCTTGTGTTCTGTCCTAAAAAGACTTCCACTTTTCTTATCGGCTTTGGAGAAATCCCCCTTTCACCTCCGGCCAAGTCACAAAATCTTAGCCTTTTTGACCCAAAACCTTTTCTTCTCTGATTTTCCTTCTTTCCCCTACATATACTCGATTCAGATTTTTCCTCCGTTCTATCTGCCCCTAAAGCGAGCGACTCGCGAGTGTGGCACTCGGTGTTCGTGCTTCTCCTTTCTTCTCCCTAACTTTTGGGATTCTGGGTGTGTCTACTTTCATCTAAAGTTCAGATATTTGACGTTTATCTGCGCGGTTGCGTTTCTGGGTTGTATTCTTTTTAAGGTGGGAGTTCTGGGTTTTCCGGCCTTTCCTGTCTTATGGTGGATTTTTAGGTGTTTTTGTCTGGTAATTGGATCGTGTTTAGGGGAATTTGTTCCTTTCCGTTTGTTGGATCTTGGTTCTTGTATCTGATGTGTCGAAGGGCTTTAGTCCAAAGCAGTACATGAATCTGTGTCTCAGGAGTTGTTTGCTTACTCTTATAGCAATATGGCTTTAGATTCCCTTGCTTCGAAGTTCATATGTATGCGTTGACCTCTGTGTATATGTGAAAATGTGATTCCCAAATCCAATGCCTGTGCATGTGCCGATTATGGAGCTACTCCTTGGGATGGTATGCTTTGGCTTAGTTTTTGTGGTTCTGCGGTAATGATATGTGGGAATTTGTTGTCGGGAAATTGTGCAAGTGTGCTTTCTGTGCTGGTTTGATCTCTTCATTTGTTCTGTCGGAGTGGTAGAAAGCTGTACTTGTTTTACTGATGTTTTTGGTTTTTTGTTCTTGTCACTATACACACTTTACGACAATGATGCAATTGGTGAGTTGACGTAAATTCACGTCATTAATAATCCTTTCAGGTTGAATAAAATCTTTGAATTGGAGGGACTTGTCTTCATAACATGGACGGAGAAGCATCCCTGTTGGGATTTTAATGCCTCATGAGACTACAGATTATGTCCTATGGAGAGCACATCAATCCAAATAGCTGACTTAGGGAGTTTTTGTTTAGAGGATTGGTACTTCGAGCGGTGACCATCTCTCGTCTGTATTGTTGAAGGTGTGGCTGATGGACACGACAAGGTCAGATGATCCTCATGAGAAATCGTGTCCAACTTCCAATCGTGAATCTGATGATCTGAATAAGCAGGTTAGTTGTTTGGGAATTGATTCTAGTTGCTCTGTGGAAAGCACCAATCAAGAAAAAATTGTCTACGAAAATGGCATTGGCACATCCGAACCATCTTCAACCAAAGGCAAAAGTAATGGTAGCACCCGAACAAGCAGTCAACTCGAAGTCAACAATAGCGCAAAAAGCAGCCTATGCAGAGGAAGTGTGGGAAGTGATATGAGTGATGAGAGCACTTGTAGCAGCTTAAGCAGCACTAACAAGCCTCACAAGGGCAATGACCTGAGATGGGATGCCATACGAGCCATCCGAGGAAACGATGGTGTTTTAGGCCTGAACCATTTCCGACTTTTGAAGAGGTTAGGTTGCGGAGATATTGGGAGTGTTCATCTTGCAGAACTGGCTGGTGCAAACAAGTGTTACTTTGCCATGAAGATTATCGACAAGGCATCTTTAGCTAGCCGTAAGAAGCTACCACGGGCGCAAACAGAGAGAGAGATACTTCAGTCCCTGGATCACCCATTCCTTCCTACTTTATACTCTCATTTCGAGACAGAGAAGTTTTCTTGCTTGGTTATGGAGTTCTGCCCGGGGGGCGATCTTCACATCCTTAGACAAAAGCAACCCGGGAAACATTTCTCTGAACAAGCTGTCAAGTAAGACCCTCTGCTCTAGAATTTTCCGATAAACTTTCGCTGTTAAAAAATCCCAAGGTTTATAACCATTTCTTGATTTTCATGTGTTGGTTTGTGCAGATTCTATGTTGCAGAAGTTCTTCTCGCCCTTGAGTATCTTCACATGCTAGGAATAATTTATCGTGATCTCAAGCCTGAAAACGTACTGGTGAGGGAAGATGGTCATATAATGCTATCTGATTTTGACTTGTCACTCCGATGTGCCGTCAGCCCTACTGTTATCAAATCAACCTCACTCGAATCCGACCCGTTGCGAAAGAACCCTGCGTTCTGTGTCCAACCAGCTTGCATTGAGCCTTCCTGCATTCAGCCGGCGTGCATTGCTCCCACGACTTGTTTTTCTCCTCGGATATTTTCCAGCAAATCAAAGAAGGAAAAGAAAACTAAGTCAAAGACGGACATTGGTAACCAGGTCAGGCCATTTCCGGAGCTTGTTGTCGAGCCAACTGATGCCCGCTCGATGTCATTCGTGGGGACACACGAGTATCTGGCCCCTGAGATTATCAAAGGGGAGGGTCATGGTAGCGCCGTGGACTGGTGGACTTTTGGGATATTTATTTATGAGCTTCTGTTCGGCAAAACGCCTTTCAAGGGATCTGGTAACCGGGCCACCCTGTTCAATGTTGTTGGGCAGCCCCTGCAGTTTCCGGAGACTCCGGTGGTCAGTTTTCCGGCAAGGGATTTGATAAGGGGACTACTCATCAAAGAGCCACAACACAGACTCGCGTACAAGCGCGGGGCAACAGAGATCAGACAGCATCCTTTCTTTGAAGGAGTGAACTGGGCCTTAATCAGATGTGCCAGTCCGCCAGAGATACCAAGACCCGTTGAGTTAGAGCTAGCTGCGGTAGCTGCATCATCAAGCTATGGAAAAGTCGTAACCGCCTCTAACGGAACCCAGGGAAGTTCTGGAAGTTACCTTGAATTCGATTTTTTCTGAGTCATCATCGTCCTCAAACCTCCTTATCCTTAGGAAGATGCACTTGTGTGAAGGGGGGCAGTGCATCGGTTGATAGATTGAAGAAGTCGGACTTAGCGAGACGTAACCGTGCTTAGCTCAATCCATCAGTTCCAAAACCAAGTGTTCATAAAGATGTGATTAAGATTTGTATGTTTTGACTCCAAAACTTTCACAGACCTTCCTTTGTACCGGGGAAACTAATAAGAATGACTCAATTCCACGACCAGTCATATCGTGCCACGTCAACTCTCTTTTGAATGGGATTCGGGTTTAGCTCACTCTCTCTACATGTGACGTAATGTAATCAAGGTCATGAGTTGAGTTTGAAGAATCTACTGCAGTGGGTGTCTGTTGGGCAAAACACCGTCGATCGGCGTCCCTGTCAAGGGAAAGAACCACCCCACCAACAAAAAAGATGGGGTCGCTGCTTGGTCTGAGAATGGAAGCACATGCAACTTCTTACAAAACCAGACAAAGATTGGGAAGTGAGGGAACTGTAAACAGAACACATGAACAGGTGAAGAGCACATGGACAAATAATAATACACGACTGCAGGTGGAATTTGCAAGCCAACACCCCCCACCCCCCATGTGATCATTTCCCCCTTTTAACCTTAATTAACGTAGAGATGGGAATGTAACTACGGTTTCTTTCGCGAATTACTAAATATTTGTTTCGTAAAAGGCATTCGTACGAGATTCATATTTTTTTACTAAACCTTTTCCGCTGTACAAAATGATCCGTATAAATTTACGCAACTCATATTAATATTTCATAATATATAATAGAATATATTACATACATTTGACTATGATGAATGTGTCTTCTAATAAAAGTAGCTACATATTCGAGACATCGAATTCAAACTTCTTATTATTTATATCAACCCTTTCATATTTGACAAAACAAAAGCCCGTGTAAATTTATGAAGCTCATTTATATTTTACATAGGCCAGTGCGATTTTACAAAGCTCATTCATATCTTACAAAACCGTCCTACAATCTTATATATCTAATTTTAGGCGTTTTTTTAGCCTATTTTTCTTGTTGAGCGGCTAACGGTACGTGCACGTAACCGTTACGTTGTTTACTAAAATATACTTTTTTTTAGTAATCTTTACCAAAAATCGACGTTTTTTTAGTAAAATCGTTAGTAAACTGTTGTAAAAAATTGTAAACCGTTACTAATTTTTTACTGTTTGAGTATTTGAAAAGTTACTAAAACTACGTTTAGTAAATCGGAGGACAAATTTATTAAAAAGTTTAGTAACCGGTTACTAAAAATATCGGTGATTTCGGTTTTTTTGGAAACCGTTACTAAAGTTTCACTGTTCAAGTTTAGTAAACGGTTACTAAACCTTTTAGTAAATTTCACCTCCGATTTACTAAACGTAGTTTAGTAACCTTCCGAAAACTCAAACAGAAAAAAATTAGTAACGTGTTCCCAATTTTTTTAGTAAAATTTCTATTTTTAGTAATTTTCTCGATTCGCCGTCGAACGATTTTAGTAATGCTTTCCTAATTTTATAAGCAAAATTAGTAAATTACTGTGTAACATAGTAAAATCGTCTGTAAATTACTAAAGTCGTCATTTTTTTTCGTAATCGTTTACTATTTTTTGAGCAAATGTGCTAAATATTTAGTAATCGATTACTAAACTTTTTAGTAATTTACTAAACAGAACATTACATTCCGAACCTAAAACTGAACCTATTTTCTGGGTGAAATTACTATTTTACCCATGCGGTAAAATTGCCTCCTATTCTTCAACGAAATCTGTCCAGCATGACCCTTATGTCACTGGGGTAAAATAGTAATTTCACACTGAAAATAGGTTCGGTTTTAGGTTCGGAATGTACCGTTCTGTTTAGTAAATTACTTAAAAGTTTAGTAATCGATTACTAAATATTCAGCACATTTCCTCAAAAAATAGTAAACGATTACGAAAAAAATGACGACTTTAGTAATTTACTGACGATTTTACTACGTTACACAGTAATTTACCAATTTCGCTTATAAAATTAGTAAAGCATTACTAAAATCGTTCGACGGCGAATCGAGAAAATTACTAAAAATAGAAATTTTACTAAAAAAATTGGGAACCCGTTACGTTTGAGTTTTCGGAAAGTTACTAAACTACGTTTAGTAAATAGGAGGTGAAATTTACTAAAAAGTTTAGTAACTGTTTAATAAACTTGAACAGTGAAACTTTAGTAACGGTTTCCAAAAAAATGCCGATATTTTTAGTAACCGGTTAATAAACTTTTTAGTAAATTTGTTCTCCGATTTACTAAACGTAGTTTTAGTAACTTTCCGAATTATCAAACAGTAAAAAATTAGTAACGTTTTACAATTTTTTACAACAGTTTACTAACGATTTTACTAAAAAATGTCAATTTTTAGTAAAATTTATTAAAAAATTGGTTAATTTTAGTAAATAACGTCACGGTTATATTTTTTTTTGCAAAAAAGTAAGAAAGAAGAAAGAAGGAAATTCCAAGATTCGGGGGTCGACAGGGAAGGGTGTAAAAAGGTAAGAGAGTTATTGCGTCTGTTTGGTGACACATGTGATTTCCATTTAAAATTTTTTAGATTAATGGAAAGTTGCTTTCCCTTGTTTGAGTAAAATCTTTGGTTTTGGTTTGTTTTCGGTTCTATCTTTTTATTTTTTTGTGGGTTAGTAAGAAACAAGGTTGGTTGCTTTCTTGAAAGTGCCGAAGCTCATCTTCTCTCCGATGCTTTTCAATCAATCCCAATTCTCCCTTTTCTTGTGTTTTCCCACCCTCCCATACTTTCTATGTCGTCTCATTCTCTATCCGTAGTTAATGGGTTGTGATGGTAATGGGGAACACGCCCATTTTTGTTTTCTGGGTCTGATTTTGATTTGCTGAAAATTCCTCGTTTTCAGTGGTAAAAGTGAGATCTTTTGTGGAAAACACCAAAACCCAGTGCCCGGATCTTGCCAGGGGTAGTGGGGGGACTTTTTGGAGAAATGGGTGTTGATTCTCAGGAAGCCGTCAGGCAATTGCAGTCTTTGATGAGAGAAGGTTAGTTTGTCTTGAGAATCATTGGAGGCTATAGTTAGTTAGATCCTGTTTTTTTCAGCCCGATCTGTTTTTCTTATTCTTTTTCACCAATTAACTTGATTTCTGCTGCAGTGGATGGGCCGCTGAAGAATACTTTTCAGGTCAGTTCATGTGAATGGGAGAGATTTTAGCCGCTTGATAATCTGCTTATTAGGTTTGAGCTCTGGAAGTGATTCAGCCTGTTCCACCTTGTTCGTTTGCTTAATCAGTCAATGAGACATATGAGGAGGTTAGGAGGGAAGATGGCGATTATTCATGTATGGTATTAACAATTTTAGGAGTTCCCGACCCCGTGTTTGAAAATTAACCTTGGCCTTTTGGATAGTCGTGGTTTAGATTATTGTCCTGCTTTCATTCGGGTTTTCCTTTTGATTTAGTGCCTTTTCTGGTGATTAGCGGCAATGTTTTAAGCTCTTTTCAATCTGGAAGAAACTCATGGGTGGATGATTCATTCTGATTTGCTGCAGAATGTCCATCAAGGATATCCTTCGGAAAACATGGTGCGGTTCTTAAAAGCCAGGGAATGGAATGTTGAAAAGGCCCATATGATGGTCAGTTCATTTTTCTTGGAGTCCATGGTGCTCTGCCAAAATTTCCAGTGTGCTAATATGGCTTGTGCTTGGCAGTTGATGGACTCTCTCCAGTGGAGAGTAGACAATGGAATCGACAATATATTGACGGTAAGTTGTTCCCTGCCTGTAATTGTATCCCATTCATTTCCTCCTTTTTGGAGCCATGCGATGCACCATAGCGGCAACATCACTTTCTTGGATTCAGAGTGATGAGTTGCCAGTAATCTTTGTTTCAGAAACCAATTATCCCTAGTGATGTATACCGAGCTGTGAGGGATTCTCAGCTCGTGGGAGTGTCGGGTTATACCAAACAGGTAATGGCTTGTATCTAGAACTCAAATATTTTGTCTAAATGTTTCTTCTAAACGAGGGATGTAAATATTCCTGTCAAAGAGTTGAGATCACAGACAAGGCCAAATGAGATATTCAAAGAATCAAATAGGGAATGCAATCATTACTTTGATTTTTCAGGGTCTTCCAGTAATTGCGATTGGAGTTGGACACAGCACTTACGACAAAGCATCTGTAACGTTTCTACCTTAGCCCACTTCAATAATGCATGTTTTACTGAAGTAACTGATCGCAGTGATCTCCCATTGGTTTAGGTGAATTACTATGTTCAATCCCACATCCAAATGAATGAGTACCGAGATCGCGTTGTGCTGGTATGGGCTCGCATTTTTCTCTGTGTTCCTCCTCTATTCCATGTTATAGTTCTCAGTAGGCTTATCTGATTTATTTCTCTTACTCAGCCACAAGCATCAAAGAAGCAAGGGAGATATATTGGCACTTGTGTGAAGATATTGGACATGACCGGATTGAAATTTTCGCAGCTGAACCAAATTCAGGTAAAATTTTGTTTTGGGATATGTTCTTTCTTCGGACTGCGTTATCTTATTCTGCATACCTTGTAGATCAGAGACCTTGTTGAGTTTTCGTCAATCTATTCCTTACTTTTCCTTGTCGTTCACACAGTTGTTGAGTGCTATATCATCCATCGATGACCTTAATTATCCAGAGAAGACGGAGACTTATTTCATAGTGAACTCCCCTCGAATTTTTTCTGCTTGTTGGAAGGTCAGGAGAAATTCTTATACTTAGATGCCTTGGACTGCTTGTAGCAGTCATCTCGGCTCTCTTAATCTCGTTAAGTGCCTATGGTTATCCTCAGGTTGTGAAACCTCTTTTACAAGAAAGAACACGGAGGAAAGTTCAGGTGATTTACGGGTCGGCGAAAGATGAGTTATTAAAGGTTAGCACTCTCTTGAAGTTCGTTGCTTATCAAAATTTGTGTCAAAATCAGATGTTATACTGCATCCTTCTTTTCCAGATAATGGATTATGCCTCGCTCCCCCATTTCTGTAAAAGAGAGGGCTCTGGATCGTCGCGGCATTCGGATAATGGAGTAGCTGATAACTGCTTCTCGATGGATCACGCTTTCCATCAACAACTCTACAACTACATCAAGGAACAAGCACTGCTCTTGGAATCCGTCACTCCGATCAGACAGGGATCTGTCCACGTCACCATCCCCGAGCAAGACCCAGAAGAAGCAAGAATCAAGCACCAAATAGAATCTGAGCTCCACAAACTGGGGAACCAAAATGGCCTTGTTGGATCAATGAATGGGATGACAGTCAATGGTAACTGAAGGTCAAGACCTAGTAACTATGCGTGAGATAGCGGCGAGTTATGTAAGAACTTCCCTGGAGTTGATGCCCAGAATAACAGCTCTAGGATCATGTAACGATATTCGATAGATGATTAGATCATCATCTTCATTAGGCCTTTTGCTTTCAAATCTAAAGCTTTTTAACCGCAATCCCAATACTTTCCCCCACTTCCATTTATACAAATTCAAGCAAGTCAGATCATCGTCAAGGCCAATTCCACTACTAAGTGCAAGTACTCACCGAATATACCCAACCGGAATGAGTGGAAGTCACACAAGCTTCGCCCCAGGGAGATATGAGGGTGATCCGCCCTCAACCTGGTTCTTCTTCCTGTTGAAGATGCCGCTGACCATGGGCACTAGTGACTTCTTCGAGGCGGTCTTCTCCTTCTCCAGCTTCTTTACCTCGATTATCTTCTCCGGAGTGGGGTTTGGCTTCTGGATCCCATAATTCTTAGGAGACGTTGAGTCGTATGACTTCCCTACGTCGGCTAGGATTCTTGAAGCTACTTCAGTAGCCTTCTTCTGTTCTCGCTCTCGCCATCTCCTGAGTTCTCCCTCCACGGCTCGCTTAGCGGCTTCTGCCATCTCAGCCCTCTTTAGAGCTGCCTCGGTTTCTGCTTTCATGTCTTTGATCTCCTTTTGGGTGGCCTCCAACCTCTTCAGCGCCTCAAACTCGCTTGCCTTTATGGCTTCCACCTGAGCCAAGGCAGCCGCCACCTTCATTTCAGCCAGCATATCTGATTCTTTGACCTTCCTGCTCAGAGACTCAAGCTCTTCCTTCGAGATTGTGATCTTGTCAGACTCGGATGTCGAAGCACGAGCAGTGGTAGTTCTCACAGACAAACTCTTGACCTGGTCCAGAGCGCTCGCCTCTCCTGCTTTGGCTGCCTCTGCTTCTTCCAAAGCCATCCTCAGGTTACTCTCAGCCTCCTTCAGAACAGATCTCGTGGCTTCCACTTCTTTCCTCAGTTCTTCTGACTTGGTCTTCATGTCCTCTGCTTCCCGTCGTGCTGTTTCAGACTCAAATGACAGCTGCTGAAGTGTCGCAACTATTTCATCACAAGCGCCTCTTGCTTTGGACTCTCCTGCAAGGCACGCCTCAAGCTCGGACTTGCTCTTACTGAGCTGGATGTGCAGATTCCCAACTACCGACTCTGTTTCTGCTTCCTTTTCCTTTAGCTCCGCATGTTCCATCTTGACTTTCTCCAGCTCTTCCTTGAGTGATGCCGCCAAATTCAGCAGAGAGGTCTCCTCTTCGGCGACTTTCATTAACAAACCCTTGGCCTCATCGAGTTCCAATGTGACGAATTTTACAACTTCAATATCCGAAGCCCTTTCACTTTCCATTCGTTCATTTAGAAAGCCGATCTGATTCGTTGCCTCTGCCAACTCTGATTCGAGTTTCTTGGCGAGTTCAGGGTCAAATTCATTCTTTAAGACAAGCAGCTTCTTGGCATATTCGTCCAAGGCAGCTTTGCACGACTGCCTTTGGATGTCTTTCTCAGCGAAAATCCTTGCTTGCCCTTGTTGTGTATGCAGGGTCGCTAGCTTTACTTTTTCAATAGAATCTTGCGTGGCAGATATTTCCTTGGAAAGCTCGCTAGCTCTCTCCAGGTTTGCTTTCATGGCCTCATTGGCTTCTTCCACTGTCTTCAATGCAGAGAGTTTAGACTCCACAGTAGCACTACATTCCTGGCGAATTCCATTCAGCTCTTGCTTGGATGAAGCAAGCTCAATACTAAGGCTACTGTACTGCTCCCTCACACTCTCAACATCTTGCTTCCAAGTGCCATTACTCGTAGAATATCCGGCAGAGTTTGTTTCTTCTAGATGCTTTGCCTTATCCTTGGCTATTTTCATTTGTTTAACAGCCAGTTCCCTGGACAGTCTAACTGAACTTAGCTTCAGCGTCAAATCCTCCACCGCCTTCTTAGCATTTTCAAGCTCCTCAAGCACCTGAGCCTTTGTGGTTTCAGCAGTCTTTACCTGTTCCTTCAATTTGTCGAGCTCCTTCTGGGCAAGTTGAAGTTGGCTCTCCTTGGCCAACACTCTCTGAACGCACGAAAGGAGGAAAATGTAAGGCGATGAAACAAAAAAAGTACTTAAAACAGAGGCGAACTAATGAAACTATAGCACAATAAGTGCAGCTGCGTTCATGCATCAAAACACTCCAGAAAAATCCAAAAGTTTTGTCCATGCCAGCCTTTTCAGAACATCCTAGATACTTATGAGTTTTCCATGAGAATCTCTTTCTATCGAACAAGACGAAAAGTCTAGGCAAAGTAAAAAAAAAAACGGTGAATCAAAGTGCACCTCTGTGAAGTGGGCTTTGGGCTTATTGATGGCAGGTTTCTCCCCAGAGAAAGCACCTTCCCCGAACAGGGTGACCGCATCTTTCACAGATTGAAATGGGGCACTGGTGTCTATTTCCCCCACCTCAACTTTCGGGGATCCAGTGAATTTCTTACTATCCTTCGCAACCATTTGATTATACACGTGGTATACTAAAAGCGACAATAGCCTGTCCAAGGATTTCAAAAGGAACAAATTAGTGATAAATATCAAACAATGAGAATAATGAGAAAAAGCAACGAGCCTACCAAACTGAATATCAAAAAGTTTAATCAAGAGAGCATCCTTAATGCAAAAATGGCTACCATGGGACCCAAAATTTCTCCAAGAGGCTCAACATTCGGTATTCAAACATTCAAAGGAAGAACACGAGAGCCACCACTCAAAACCATCCACCGAAATCATTGTCTCGCGAGTTATTATAATTGACAGATCAAAGATATAGGAAGTTGCCGATTGCTTACCCTGCATCAAACAACAATCGAAAGCCTCACTTCTTTGATCAACACAAAACCTGCAAAAGCAAGCATCGGTCACATCTTCCATCAGCTAAACCGCTCCATTTGACCGAGTCCTAAGATAAACATCACCCAAAGTCTCCAAAAGAGAAAAACTCCAATACGCTCAACCAACGAACGAACTCACAAGCAGCCACAGAAACTGCTAAAAAAACAGATAGAGCCATTCGAAACGCAAGAAAACAACCACCGGGTTAACAGACTAACAGACTCATAAGGAGGCGATCAAAACCCCGCGGTCACCTCAGACCACCCCAGAATCATCCGGAAACTCAAAAGATAGACCCCGCCGCCGGATGGGGCTAGTGGGGGGAAGGGATGACTGCGTGGACTCCGGTGCTTTGGAGGGGGAGAAAGATGGAAACTTTGGGAGAGAAGAGGGAGGAGGAAGGGAAAAGGAGAAGTGGGTCGTCGTCGGAAGGGTGGGACTCCCAACCGGGTGCCTCGAAATTGGAATGTCAAAAGTTTTAGTTTTCCCAGTTAGAGAGAGAGATGATGATGATGATGAAGAAGAAGAAGAAGAAGAAGAAGAAAGGAGGTAGGAAAGGAGAAAGGAGAAAAGAGGAGGATTGTGGGTCCCGCATTTTTTAGACCTGCTCCTTTTCTTTTAATTGTTCTCCACTTCTCTTTTCTTTGCTTTCTTAATGTTGTGACAATTGGTAGATTTAATAAATATTATCTTAAACAAAGATTCTCATAAAAGTGTAGTTTCTAACTTAGGGGGAATTGAGTTTGTTGAACCGGGGGGATTTATGGGTTTGATTTGATTTCATGGATTTTTATGATTTTATAACTAAATTATTTTCGGTTCAAAAGTTTTATCCGATTCATGCCCACCACATCTAATGATGCTTTAAAACACTGCTAAAATTTGAACCCGATATAATTGTAAGTAAATCTTCGGTTGTCTGGGATTAATACAAAATAAAATTGTCTATTTTCATATTTTGTGGGGATACAAGTTGCCAAAAAGAACAGGTTCCCCCTTTTCGTTTTTTTTTTTTTTTTTGGTGGGCAACAGGGAATGATTTGTCACAATTTTCTCGAATAAATTGAAGACCCCCCACGTGGCAAGATGAGTCTTTTTTTTTTTAAATGATCACAATATGATTGGGAGTGGCAGAAATTCTCCTAAATATTTCATAATTTCAGTACGAATCTTATATTATCGACTGATTTCTCTACACGATTTCAGATTATGATAAGACACTTGTCCCCACAGCAGATAGGGGTGGGGGGCGCCGGCCAAAACTAGTTTAAGGGAAAGGGAGTTTGGTGGGTGGGTTGGATTCTTGTCACCCCGACAAAGAAAATCTCATAATATATATGTGTGTATGTGGGGATGTGTTAGGGAGCTTGAGCTGATCACATGTCTTGAAGACAGCATTGTGAAGTGAATCGGATTGGTTTGGTTGTAGACATCGATACGCCCTTTGACCTTGTCGTGAAACTCAACTTAACACCACCAAACACTAAACTCTCGGTCATTTGTCTCCTCCCCTTCCTAAGTGGATGGATGGCCGAGTTTTATGAGAAATGGATCGGGCCTCGTACTGTGAGTTGGGCCCAATTAGTATATGGCCCATGATATCTCAGGCCCAATTAAAGCCCTCTTAATTTTTAAGGGCCCACTTGTGTTATTTAGTGTTTTGTGATATCTCATCTAAAAGATTCTTTTGGGTTTTCGAGAAAATTCGATATAATATGATTGTTCACTGTCAACTGATCCCGTCATATCCCATCGATTCGAGATATCAATCACCGAATAAAATAATGTTCAAAAAGACATCCTAAGAAACTGGGTCGAACTTAACACGGTATTACGTGTTTTTTGTACTTCTCTGTATTCCGTCGGGGGGTCAAACTCCGCCGACTTCTTGTTCAGTTCGGAGTTTAAAAAGAAAACCCTCGGACCTGCTGCATAAAGCCTTTCCTCCTAAACCTCGTACAGGAAACACCTGCGCGGTTAAAGTAAGTATTCAAGGTGTGAATTCTGTCGGGTTCGTCTTTACAAACGATATCCCCACGATTCGATTTTTTTTTTAATTCGCGGGGGGTTTCTGGGTTTTGATCAAGGAAGTTTTTTTTTTTTATGTAGGAGATGGATCGATTGTCCGGGAGATGTTCATGGGTTTCATTGATGGCGGTGGTGGTAGTAGTAGTAGTTTTATGTTGTCTCCAAGGGGCTTCGGGGATTAGGTTCGTGATTGATAGGGAGGAGTGCTTCTCCCATGATGTCAAGTACCAGGGAGACACGGTTCACGCTTCCTTCGTCGTGATCGACTCCCACTCCCCCTGGCACTACGACGAAGACAGCGTCCGCCTCGTGGTTTGGCTGTTTTTCTTTTTCTATGCTTTCGTGTTTTGATTAGTTGAATCCGGCCAAGGCTGGTTAGGTGCGAGAAAGGACTTGGGGGTTCTGATAACTATGTTTCCTGGATGACACAGGTGAAGGGACCAACAGGAGAGCAGATCTACGACATCCGCAACAAGATCAGCGAGAAATTCGACTTTGTTGCTCGTAACAAAGGCGTCCACCGTTTCTCCTTCACTAACAATTCCCCCCATCACGTAACCGTCGACTTTGATGTGCACCTCGGGCATTTTTCCTTCCGTGGGAAGCATGCCAAGGATGGTATCAACTTGCTTTAGCCCTTTCTCCTCTTCGGGTTCCAGGAAAGACTCTGGCGTGTATTAATTCTCGTCTGTTGTGTGGTCGGCAGAGCATTTTAATCCCTTGTTGCAGCAGATTGAAAAGCTAGGAGACGCCCTTTACAAAATCGAGTTCGAGCAGCACTGGCTCGGCGCTCAAACCGATCAGCAAGTAGGAGGTGGGCATTGTTTTAGATATATTATCATATGAAATCCCGAAACCTCCTCCAAGAGATCCCTGGTTAGGTCGATGGCTTCCATCTAACCTGTACTTAGAAAGATCTCCTCACTTGCATCATCGTACATTTGACATTATAGGTTGCTAATTTGATTGATCTTTCTACTCATATTTTGTGTCTGATGATGCACGATGCAGTGAACGAGGCGATGGGGGCAAGGGCACTCAAGAAGGCCGTGTTAGAGTCGGGGGCTCTGATTCTAGCGAGCATACTCCAAGTTTACCTTCTCCGCCGCCTATTTGAACGGAAGACCCGGGTATGCTGGGTTTAACTCCTCCAATGATTTTGTTAGGGAACGATTTCTTTCTTAGATCAGATCAGGCATTCTTTAGTACAGAATCACTGGCTCCTTTCAAATTCATCGATCTTAGTTATCTCCAAGATATTTGTCTGAGGACAACATTAGAATCGTCGGAGATGGATCAACCGGGCTTTTCCCGAGCTTCATCAGGTCGAAAGTAAAGGAATTCCGATTTTATTTTTTATTTCTTTAAAGAAAACATCCGCACAGGTTTAGAAGCGAACCAAAGTCCAAATTCATGCAGTTAAAAAGATCAAGAACTGAAGCTTTGTTCCTTCAGTCCGCGTCAGCCATGCACGGCAGCTCCTGCATGCTCCGGTCACTAGCAAGCACAAAATCCTTAAAATTGCATTCAAATGAGCTTAGCTAATGTAAAACCATCAAATGAGCACCCGAACTTGATATCTAGCACTTCAATGGTGACAAAGGTACATGAACTTCATAAAATTCAGCAGCAGTATCAGCGAGAAATTATTTTTGTTTGCAAAATCTAGTTTGAGCGGCATTGGCTCGATAACCGAACCAATCGGCAAGCCGAAATCTTCCAGAGAGAGTCCCAGATGGTAAGTTGGAAATACGATCTTTTGCATGTAGTATTAAACCGAAGGAATGACTTATCAAAGTCACCAGTGCTGGCTTTCTGATCTGCCACAGTTCCTTAGTAAATAAGAGTTTACAGAATGAAACTTCCATTTCCTTTGAATCATCCCTACAATTGGTGGGAGCTTCTGCTTCGTCGGGGAAAGCTTCGTTTAGGCAGTTTGGCAGTTAGGCTGGGGAATGGGGGTGAAGGGTTCTCAGACAAATGGGATTTGTGGCTTGGAGAATAGAATTTAGGGTTTCGATAATAGTCGAATCCCGAGTATTTTTGTACGGACACCCTCCTCATTCTCTACTTTATTATTTGGGCTTGAGATGGTGGACGCCTTCTTATATGGGCTTATAAGATGGGGCTTAGTACTAGGCCGGTCTCAGTATTATGGGCTTCTGCTTCAGCCCAATAATAAACCTTTTTAAATAATAAATAAAATTGAAAGCCGTCCGACAAAAGTTTAACCCATTTTCGAAATCTTTCTGTTATTTCTTTCTGGTCGGCCGTTAACTCCTGAGTGCTCGGATCACGAGCAAACTCAAAAATCGGTCTACGGAGAAAAAGATCCAGAAACTGGGATGAGGTAGAGATCCCCGCAATGCAACTTTCTTGCATTCCCTTTTTAAGCAAGTGCAAAATCATCGAAGGAGCATGCTAACTTGATATCTAGTGCTTCAAATGGTACCGACGGTCGTCCGTTCCACAAAATGTGAAATGTATGTTGAAACTTCATAAATTCCGAGACAAGATCAGCAGGTGATTCTTTTTGTAAGATTTATCTACGTGGTTGGCAGATCATATTAATCCCTTGTTGACGCAGATTGGAAGAGCTAGAAGATGCTCTTTACAAAAAATCCAGTTAGAACAGCAGCAGCAAGCTAACTAACCCAACCGACAACCTACGACCAACCCCCCACAAAAGCAGGAAAAGGCGGAGGACTGACTTCAACTATGTAACTCGAAGTGAACACGAACAAACAGGGACAGAATTACCAGAAAGAGACAGCAACCCCAATCCTGTCATGCGACAGCAGACGATTCCCCACACTTACTTTTTCTCAAAAGACAGTCCATAACTGATACAACTAGCTCATCAGGCTGTTTCCCGCTACTTTCTTTTTTAAAACACAGATTCTGCCAGCCCCACCGCTACCTCCTTCGTTCATTACACTCAGCCGTCAGGGTTAAGCAGTACACTGTCATAGAGAACGGTTGTGATTATGATTATGATTATGAATGATTTGCCTGGGCTAATTTTATTTCTCCCGAATATGTTTTACTATTAACCTCTCCCCCCCCCCCCCAAAAAAAAGAACCTACAACATCCCCACCCACAAAGAAAGAAAATAAAATGAATGCTATGTCTAATGTCCTTACATGGCCACCTGGGATGTCACTGCGACCCATCTTGCTCGCGATTGATGCTGCGCAACAATGCGAATGAGAATATGGGAGTACCAATTTCCACTGCTGCTGCTGCATGGAGATTTACACGATCCCTGATTCTCACTTCTTCTGCAGTAAGACATGACCGTTGCGGATTGGCCAGATGCGTACTGCCCGAGCATAAATGTCTTCCCCATGCTGCACCAGAGGCCTGAATTCCACAGGGATTAAACCTGCGCAAACTGTGAAATGATTTTACCAAATCAACCACTTACAAACAGTTGAACATGAAAGACAGTAAAAGCCCAGCACTCAGCAGAAACACATCAATCGAGCCACATGGAGAGACAGAGGAGCTGGCTAAATGTGTACCCCCAAAGCAACTGCAAAAATCGATACTCATTTAACCAAAGCCGAATCCTTCATTTGCCTCGTGTATAGCAAGGAGGAGCCGGTCTTGAAGCTGTTCTTTGGAGCCGTATTCTGGTAGGTCAAGCTGATTGAAACTGGAAAGCAACAGACGCCATTGAATAAAATTCCAGCAACACTTATTCAAGGTGTGACTCAATTTTTTTTTCGTTATAAAAAGTATTTACCAACCATGTATGTGCCGACGGCAAACGATTGGACGCCCCATAAGCCTTGTGAATCTGGAACTTTTGAGGGCCGGATATCCCCTGAAGGGCCCTGAAACCTTCTAGAGGAACCTGAAATATACTACTCGTCAATAATCTTACTCCGGTTAAATCAGGAGCCAACAGCCACCCTTACGTAATTAACGCACCATAAACAAAAATAACCCTATCATCCTCAAGTTACTCGTGCATGCACCAGGTATTGTTCAACAAATGTAATAAACTGAACTATTGACAGGGGTCTGTCTACTAACAAAGGAAAGATGGGCAAAAGGATCTGTCAGATCAAAAAAGTTCCGGCAGAAGATGCAACGAACCTTGGAGGTGCCAGTAATGAACTGCAACAGCCTCGCCATATCTTCCTTGTTGAAAGCTGTGACAACTTCCCAGAACCACTGAACAACTGGTGATGCTGCTGTGTAACCCGTGTAGTCGGTGTTAGCTTTTAAGTCATGCACTGCAAAGGAGCGGTCTCAATTGAATTGTCACAGAAAAAGATAAAACAAAGTAATTAAGATGATGAACTCGAGGAAAAAGGACCACAACTTACGATCTATTTCAGGAAGCCCGCTAATTAGCAGCTCAATTTCTTTCTCATGGAAGATAGAGATAAGCTCACGGGGTATCAACTCATTAAAACCTTTTAGGAAGGAGTTGATTTGAGGAGTGATGGCATTGGTTAAGATATGCTCAGCCACCAGGTCCACATATTCGTGCTTCGTTTCTTCTGTAACCCGGATATTCCTTCCTCCGGGTTTAAGCTCATAGTCAGTGACCTATAAGTAAAATTTGAAAAAGGAAGATGCATGGAGTCAATCAGCCTAATATCAAAACAAAAATTTTGCCAGAACAAATATGGGAACTTTTATTAGCCAAACATGATGATTGGATGACTTAATTTGAATTGAGGCTTACAGACCTCATTTTTCTCGTATAGGATGTGCTTCTCCTCATCTGCATCCATGCTGAATGTAAGATCGAGTATTTCACTAACATCATTCTGCAAAGTGGGGAACAGAGGTTAATAAATATAATAACAATAAATTACACCTCTTATCGTAAAGCTAATAATAATTTTCAGCAAAACCTCCAGCAGCCACTTAAGATTCTTGTAGTAGTCGGGATCAACAGCCTCAATATCATGGTAAGTAACCTTTATCCCCAGAATATGCTTATAAAAGGATCGGGTAAAGTGGACATCCAAAAGTTGCCCATCAAACAATGCTTTGGCAACCTGCGTAAATGACGAGCCAAATTAGTGTATAAAGGAGTAGTGAAGGAAAAAAGCACCAAGGGAACCCAAATATTGAAATAATTCAATACCACTCGGCCCACAAATTTGAAGTAGGAGAGATGTTCGGTTTGATAGACTGAATTAGGATTCGGCTGAAAGGTTGCACTGTTGCCCACAGCGGTGAACAACAGGGCGCCTCTGTCAAATATTACCCTTGACAACAGTTGGTACCATTCCCTTGTCAGTCCACCAGCATCAATGCCCTCCTCACCCTGAAATTGGACATTCAATCGGCCTCTGAGCTCCTGAGCAGAGCGCATGCGCAACTGATTATAAGAATCCTCCAAAATATAAGCACGCCTGACACTGATCCGCAAGGGACCTGTGATATGATGCTCATGCTGTTGCCTGACTTTTGATCGGAAGTAGGCCTTCTTGTTATCAAAGTCAACTAGCCTGGGTACCTCCAGCATCATAGAAAGTGAATTCTCCAATGAACCCGGGTTTTGTCTGATAAAGGCATTCAAAAGACGGCGATGCTTCTCAGCGAATCTTGTAAACATGACAGTACCATCATGCCTTTTTTGACAATCACCACTGGTCTCCCTTGATGGAGAAGTAGAGTTCCTAGAAGAGTCCACCTCTATGGCAGTGGCAGTAGGCTGATCCAATTGTGTGGTTAGCTTGCCGGCTTGCAACTTTTCACAAATGACAAAAAAGGCCTCAATGTATGGCAAAAGACGTTCTGTTCCCAGAGGAAGTTTGGATACAGCTGCACCCAACTGGAGATGTTCCAAAACATTTGCATTTGAGGCAGAGGCAGAAGAGCCCTGACCAAGCCGTGTTTCGATCATACTTATACAATTACTAAGTTCTTGCCACAATGCCTCAAGGGCAAGATTTAATTTCCACAAATTAGCTTGCTCCTCCTGATCTGTACCAGTATCAGAACACCCCCCACTAATAAGAGAGCTAAGTGCTTGAAGCACTCGCAAAATTGCAGCCCCTGCCATGGACCCAGCACTTAGGCCCAGCATCTGTGTATTTCTAAGGATACTCAGCTCTCGGACAGCAGAGCTGCTCATATCATTTGTCAACTGAGAAAGTTCTGAAATAAATAGTTTCCTAAGAGATGGAGTAACTAGTGCCATTTTCTTCAGAACATCCCCAGCCAGAACATAAGCCTTATCTGAAAGACTGCAAAATTAAACGCACAGTTCAATGTAACACTCTTTTGACTATCCAAACAAGGGAAGAGGTCCTAAAAAAATGAAAGGACAACCAGATGTACATGATGTACCCATATTTTTATTCACACGGACCAAGAGAAGAATCAAACAGTTTGAAAATATAAATTGGAAGAGGAGAGAGCAAAATCTTTACCCCTCATAACCAAGCAAATTGGACAAGTTTCGTAAATCAGATTGGGGCAATAGCAAGAATACATCACGGGTGTCCAAACTTCTTTTCCCATTCAAAGGTAGCTCAGCATTGGATAATATAGTTCTGCTATCAGAGTCCTCTAACAAATTGTCCTCCCTTTTCTCCTGTATAACTTTCTTCGGCAATTGAGGATCACGAGTCACCTGTGTCGAGTGTGTTTTTGGATCCAGTTTTGAAGCTGCATTGAAAACTACCACACGAAGAAGACCCAGTACCTATGGAATAGCCAACAAAATCTGTGACGAAAAAATAATTTTTCTGAAAAAAAGAAAAGAAAAAGCAAAATGCTGCAAACATTCACAATAATTAGATGGTTATGTCCAGCTTCAACCTGCTCAAAATGGCTCGTACTCCGAGAAACAAGTGACACGTTCAAAAGCTTCAGCAATATGATGACGGGAACACTCCCACCCTCAGAAGTTTCAATTCCGCAGAACATGGTTCCTGCTTCACCAAGTTTCTCTTTACCTTTATACAAACTTCTATCAACAGATATTTGACCCGCCATGTCAGATAAAGACACTGACTCTAAGCAGAAAAGCATATCAGCAACAGAGGAATGATTTGCTGCTAAGTAAGTCATTATCTCCAAAACCCGACGTAACACCACTGGTGGAAGGCCTGGTCAGAGGGAGACCAGAAAGCAAATGAGTCGTGATGGGATTTCACTTAGAAATCACCAGGTGAGTAAACAAACCAAGTAGCCAATGCCAGCCACTCCCCCCCCCCCCCCCCCCCCCAAACCAAAAATAAAAAAGAAGGATAAACAAGTACCATCTAACAACTGCGAACGGCTATAGACAATATTTGGCTGACACCCATAGAGTCTATTAGAATCAGTCTTCAATCCACTTTCCTGAATCCCAGCTTCTGGCTTGACCATGTTCAGAAAAAGACGAACTATATTGGCCCTTGTTATCCTATGAGCACACAAGTTCAGCAGAAGTCTCTGCAGCATACCCTTACCTAGGGGCTGATAACATTCAGAAAACTCAGAAGTTAGTCACTGGACGAAACCGCTGCTTAAGGATAATATAAAGAACTAATGTCACTCAAGCAGTCAATAGATAATATAAATAACTAATGTAACTCAAGCTGTCAATATAAAATCCATCGTGCAGTTGAGACTACATTACTCTCAGTAATCATAATCAGAGAATTACAGTGATGAAGCAACGTGGGACAAAATTCGCCTAGATTACCCTCCGCTTTAATTAGTTGTACTTACAACACTTAAAGCCAGTATGCTGGTATGCACGTTCCCACGCAATTCCATGGGCAAGGCAGAGACAGCATGTTATACGAAGAACTCATTAACAATGATTGAACAATGACAAAGTAATTGTTCTTTCCTACAAAGCAATAGCAGATAGCCTATTGTTTCCACATTATTGTGCCCTAGCATTGTCATTTCTGAGAAAGACAGATTACCTGTGCTAATCTTAGAAGATGGACTACAGCTTTCAAAGCATTCATGTCCAAAAGTTGTTCACCTTCGAATTCCTTCCCTTTCATGCTATTGGATGTAGATGAAATATTTCTACGGCCTATTGTTACACCAACACCTCTGTCCATTGCTGACTGCCGTTCGAAACCAAGACCATTCCTCCTATTATTCAGTCGGTGGATGCCTCCAAAAAGACTCCTTGCTTGGTAATGACTCATTGCTCGGTCCCTAAGTATATGTGCTTCAGCAAGCAGTGGTGAAGGTAAACCCGACAACACTGCTTCCGACGAAGTCAAAAGCACCTAAAATTACAGCAGCATGAAGAAAGCTTTAGTTAATGCTTAGTGAAGTACACAAAGAGGAATCCCAACAGTTAATACCTCTTCACGCAAATCATCTGGAAAGGTAGCAATAATTGAAGCATTGTCCATATCGACTACTGGCTGTGCCAGCTGTTGCCCCCTACGCACTCTTTGCTGTGCCAGGACTTCAGCTTGAATTTCTGGAGGAAGTGCAGCTAAGAACTCAGGATCAATCTCTTCAGCCGACGGTGGTACATAGGTCTGAGGCTGGACTGGCTGAGCTTGCTGGGAAGCTAGAACTTCTGTACGCAGATCCTCGGGCAATGCCTCCAAAAATGTTGGGTCAATGGTATTCCCACTCGGCCCAGAATTTGAAACTGCATGATCAGCTTGATTGCCATTCTGAGCATCTCCAAGATTTTGCATTGATGATGAGGGCTCACAAACAACATGTCCAGTATGAGAAACTGATTGCTCAACTTGATTGCCTTCAGAATCATAGTTGTTCATATCAACATCAGCATCAGTCTGCACAGTAGAAGCGCAAGCCTCGCTTGCCCTGCCTGGACAAGAAGATGCCGTGACCTGATTATCCGCATCATCAATGATGGGCAATGTTGGAGCAACATCTTCAGGTTCAAATCTTAGAGCATTTTCCACGTCATTATCAGATCTGGTGGATGGGATAACAAAGTCCAAAACCATAGCATTATCCCCACCAATCGGATCATCACCGTCATCGGTCTCCATGGTGTCTGGCTGATCAGGAGGGGAGTCAAATGAAATAGGCTCAATAGCAATATGATCTCTCGGAAAAGACTCCTGACAGACTTGGGCCTGCAAGCAATTGCTTCCAACTACCGTACCAGTTCCCTGATTTGCAATTTCTGTGTCGGTGGCTTCATGTACATTGTCAGTTAGATGGGGTGTGGTAATGCCATTCTGAACAGTTTGCTGACAATCATTGGTGGGAGGGGCAGCCAGTTCTTTTTCCTCTACCAACTGATCCTGTGATTGGCCATTAGGATTATTCCGGACTGGAAGATTCTGACGTAACTGAGATAGGAAGTGCTCTTCCATGGCCTGAGGTATGGCAATAGTTTGAGCTCGATGAGGCCTGCCATCATCAGCCCACCGCCCATCACCAGGCCCTCTCCGTCCTATCAACTGCATGGAATCCAAGTTTGTGGTATAATCAGAGAAAGGAGAATTTCTTGAGGCCCCGAGATGGTCATGGAAAAGACTGCGTGGCAGCTGACGACGAAGAACAGGGGCTTCCAACAGGAAGAAGTGAGAGGCATCAAAGCTCTCAGATGTCAAAGAATCCAAGTTCCTAGACGAATTTCTTCTGAGCAAAACTGAACCGATATTTCCTGAAGCATTTGGTCTCACTAACAGAGGATGTTGAAAACCAGAGGCTTCCACAGTGGATTGTTCAAAGGAAGATCTAGTTGCTTGGTGGCGCTGTTCAGAGCCTAGAGACCCGTGAAGGCCCAAAAGGTCATCCATGTTCGCTCCTTCAAAAGGTTCTGGTCCATCATCAATCAGGCTGCCTGTTGCTCCATGTTGACTGATTGCAGGCAAACGATGATCCAAACCATCCACGGGTTCCCTCCATCTTACTTCAATGACACGATTCTCATGAAAATCATCGTCTCCTTCATCAATTATCTCATCATTAGACTCATCCCCTAAACCCGTGTCATCGTGGTCATCAACATCAGTTTCTGCTAGAGACATCATTCTAGTGCCATCTTCTGCTTCATCCTCATCCTCACCGTCGTCGTCGTCGTCGTCATCTTCATCCTCACCATCATCACCTATGTCGTCATCGTCACCCATGTCATCTTCTGTTCTACCATCAACAATCACCTCAATATGGTTTGTGTGATGGGACACTCTGCGTTCTCTCATCTGATCTCGTATGAAATCCATTTCATGATTTGCAGCAGAGCTCGATATTATTGGCTCAGTCACTCCAACTCTCATATCAGTGTCAGCCCTGTGATTGTCATTCATAGCATGGCTGGACACTTGATGGAGGGATTCTTGAGTGTCATTCAGATCTGTATCTTCCAGAGAAGATCTGTTTGGGACTGGTTCTGCTACTTCAGCAGATGACACTCTGTTCAGTTCCTCAGCAACACTCACATTCAAGCCTGAAACTCTTTTCTTGTTTGAAGTATCTGGCTTGAGAACCTGCTCGCTCATATTGGCAGCTCGAGTGAGGCTTTCCAGAGACTTAACTATAACATTAACAATCTTGGGAGCATCAGGATGGTCCAGATCAATCACTTGAAGAATGCCAGTCAAGCAATTCACCATGCCACCATCTATCATGCTTTTGGCAATGTCCGGAGAGCACCCTGAAACAGGCAAGTTACCTGGGAATACAGTTTTTGACAAAACAGAGTATGCCAGCTCAGCAAACACAAGGATTCTTTTATCTGGCGACAAAGCAGATCTGCTTGATTTGCTTTTCAGGTTTGAAAAAGAAGATAATGTTTTAATTAGCTCATAAATTACTCTCTTACGCCCCTCCCCAGATCTTCCGCACAAAACAATAAGAAACCACGAAGACTTTTCAGACAACCTAGTTCTCCATTCATCAGGCCCTGCAGATTTTTCAGCAGATAAAGGTAGGAGGTGGTGCAGAACATGCTGCAGTAACCCAAAACTTGTAGAACCATCAGGTGGATTAGCACCCGGAACTTGACACATCTCAAAGTCACGCTTCAATAATACACCAACAGCATGTGAATACATGAGAAGAATTTCACCGAGAAGTTTAAGGACAAAAGTCACTTTAGCAAGGGCAGCTGATTTATCAGGTTCAGACTCACTTTTCCCACTATCGTGAATCTTCATTTTACCTTTTGTCTTGACTGAAGACCCATCAACATCCATGCATTTGGATTCGTACAGACAATCCTCCTGGCCATGTAGATGAAATTTCATTACAATATCAAGCAACTGATCAATCACCATTATGAGATTAGCAGGAACTTTCTTATGTACTTTTACGCATTTTGCTGACCCATCATGCCCCTTATTATCAGAAGCATGACCAGATTCAACAAGAACTACTCCAGGTTCACCAGCTAATGGCTTCGATCTTTCCTTTTCCTTAGACAATACTATGAAGTTGCGACCTCCTGACGCATCCAGCTGACAAACAGACACAGCTGCTTTCATGAAAACAGCAGGATCTCTCAAGGTTACGGGCATCATTGTTTCTAGGAAATTTTTTGGGGAGACATGCCCAGCATGCCTAGTTTCACTGATAGTCTGTCGAATTTCCAACTCCATAGCAGTCTGCAGGGTCTGAGGATCTTCAAGCAAATGCCTGATAATAACGGATGCAATAGTATCATAACCATGGAAAAAACACACTTTTGGAAAAGTAAAAAGGGAAGCCAAAACCCCTTTTTCAAGAAACTGCAAAGCCAGAGCATGCACTTTTGTCAATCGGGCACATATCTGCAGAACAGCTTGCATGATCAGGGCAGGAACATGCTCCTTAATTAGGTCACAACAGACTTCTAGCAATTTATGACTCTCTTCAACTGTCAAAAAACTAGTAGGTCTCCCAAACATCTTCTCCTCGGCAGTAACAGGTTTTATACCAGTTAGCTCCATGGCAGTTTTGTTTTCAGTGAATGGTGCTATGGCTGTTAAAGAAGCCTTTTCCGAGGAGGAATCAAGGGACCCAATAAAACTACCTTCAACAACATCAGAACGAACTCTCGGCTCAGACTGCAGCATATTATCCAGAATGAGAAGCAAGGCACTTGTACATTTTGGAACCAATGTCTCATCGGCCCACTCTTTCTTGTATTTGAAGTTCAACAGAATTTCTAATGCAGGAGAAACAATCCCATTTTCTGCAGCAACCTGTCGTGTATGTCGATCTTCAGAAAGAAGTGCAGCCAATATTCGAGAGATCATGCAAAGTGTATTTGTCTCCCCAGGAAATTCCAGCTGACAAAGCTTTAACTGCAGAATAAGATATCTTACCACCTTAGGACGATCGATTCCATTATTCCGGGTGCAGAATGTTGCAAAGAGATCAACAAAAGCAAATGACAGCACATCACTGTTCCCGAAAAACTTTGTGGAAGCAGAAAGAATATCATCAATGGGAGGAAGCTTTGTCACCCCATCTCCAGTCACATCCATCAGCTTGTCTACAGATTCAGCCTTACTGGAGTCAGATGAACTTCCGAGGGATAGAGCAAGAGCTCGAGCGAGCTCATCATCATCCTGAACAGGATCCTCAGCATGAGTGAACAACCATTCCATGGCCATCTCAACACTATTTGTTTCAACCCGTCTTAAGGCTTCCTCTGCTCTTGCCCTAGTAAAGCCCATCTCAATGATGGTGGAAATGGTAGCTTCATCAAGTGGAGGGGGTCGATGCCGGTGACCTATACCTCTGGCTGTACCGTCTCGGCTTTGTTTCAAATCACCAGTGCCAGAGTACACATGGGTCATAAGCGAGATAATAAAACTGACCAAAGATGGATCACAATTGGGAAACATTTGGTGGTTCCAAATGGTAAGTATGACATCCATAACCTGAGCCTGCAACATCTGGACAAAGACTTCCGGATCCCTTGGCAAAGGAAACAACCCGAGTGAAAGACCAGCAGAAGCTGGCTCAACGAGTAACAGAGTTTGGGATGCAGTGGGCGACGACAACAAAAGAGAAGAACTGACAAAATACTCCAGCTCACGGCAGTAGCTCAGCAAGGTATCAAACAACCATGGACTGCAAGGTAACTTCCTTTCATCAACTACCTTATCATGGTTAGCCCTCGAAGTTTGCACAGTATACGTTGGCGTCCAAAGCAACTGACTTGTAGCGTCAAACGTGGCGAGTAGCTCCTTGAATATCCCGTGAACATAAAAGTAGTTTACCATTGTTGCATTACAAGTTTGCCGCTTGCTGTCAACCGTAATAGCAGCCATATCATCAACAACTTTTCCAAGATAACGACACTTCACCGACAAAGACATGTCTAGCCCCTCCGAAGTTCTATGACCAGTAAAAGTAAGAGCCTCAAGAAAAATTTTGGCCAAGGCGGATCCAAGTACCTTTGAAGTTGAAACCAAAGAACCCGAGTCACCTCTTCGACGACTAGATGAGGTGAATCCCTTGACAATAGCTACAAAAAATGAACGCAAAGTCAATGCCAGTTTCCCCACAACTTCGTAGACAAGAACCTCCGGACTCTTCTTCTTCAAGTCCTGTGACAGTGTCTCAGGTGAAATCATTTGATCAGGAAAATCGACGTCAAAAGATTCCGAGTGCCTTCCAGCCCTGCCACCACGAATGCGGGTGAAGGCATAACGACTCCTCCTGCGCAAAGCTTCCCCTGAACGAACAATGGAAATAAACTCGCGTTCACCATTCCACGAAGACTGAGATCCATTCCTCAATGAAACTGGATTCATATATCTCATGGACGGAATGATTGCATTGTCATCACTTTCTGTTCCTACAGCAGCAGAAGGACAAGTCTCCAAATTCTCTTCCTCTAGTTCAAGATTACTCCTCTCTTCTACTTTGGAACTAGCACATACTGATAATTGCCAAATTATTTCCCTGTATATCCGGCCAATGCCCTTCAGAACATCAGCATCTGCAGCACCCACCTCAGAAAACAAAGCAGTAGTTACTTTCAACAGATAGTTGGAAAGAGACAAGGCACCCTCCAGGATGAAAAAATTACGCAGGACAGCTTCCCGCATGTTAGTTTCAGCAGTCATGATCGAAGGGCTGCCCACAGCCTCAAGAAGATCGTCAGTTATCCTCAATTGTTCCTTTATAAAAGAACATAGCGCACGAGCCAGAGAAACAGTGTGTTGAATAGAGAAGTTCTTAAAAGCAATTGACAAACTATAACCCAGTGAAGCTGATAATGGCATCACGGGCAATGTCAACAGCTGTAAAACTGCTTCAATGCCTTTCTTTTCGACAAAGGTACGACATGTTTCCGCATTCTGAAGGACTGTCTCAAGAAGATGAGCAATATTACTTACACAGTGAGGAAGGAAACCCTCAATATGTCCAAATTCATCATCCATTGATGACCCCGCATTGGAATCTGAAGTGTTGGTCTGGGGCAAGGAACCTTCTTGTGAGGATCCAGTATCAGTTTCCATTGGAATGGAAGTGGCAAGGGTCAATGAATCAGTGGAAACAGATAAACTAGAACATCCAGCCCGTGAACCAATGTTTGAAATTGTACCGAGGATCTCAATAAGCATGTCGACAGCAAGTCCACGCAAGGCTGAAGCATGGCGAAGTAATTCGTCCAGTCCACTAGACACGGATCCAGACGTATCAGCTGTCAAGGCACATAAATATGCCCTGGATGTAAATATTTTCACGAAGCACCTCAGAGCATTACGATCTTTCACGGCCTGGAGGCCATTATTATTCAGGCATAGGGCATCTAAACAATGAGGTATACAAGCTATTGCTTCCACAGAACAAACAACGCCGTCTAAGATAGAATCCAGAAAAGCAGAAGGAAGACCAGCAGCATCCAGGACAGAAAAACAAGTTGGATCTTTATGGATCAAGTCACTTGTGACAGTTGCCGCAAGTGAAAAAACCCCCCCACCAAAATCTTTTGCTCTGCTAAAAATTACAGACAAACAACGTGACAACAAACTGCCGAAAGAACCATGAATACTGGCAGTATCACCAGGTGCATATGTACCCAAGGATATCACACGCAGCAATGCTTTCATCAGCAATTTTCTATGGTGTGAGACCAATGACTCCGAATGAAGAGGCTGCCAATTATCAAGGTCCCTGGAAGTACCAGCATCTACTTGTGAATTTCCATTGGCAGTGCCATTTTCAATGTGTGACTTAAAGCCACTATCTACATGGGATACTTCTTCATTTAAGCGCACAATTATATCATCTAAACCACCCAATTCTCCAAACAATGCTGCAGCTGGATTACTATAATCCATGAATGCCTCTAGAATATGTACAGCAGTACAGACTAAGTGCAAATGTTGCAGATTTTTATCCTTGAGAAGGGGAAGCAAGGTAGCAATCAATCCAGCTTCCATCATGGCTGAACACCCAGTTGAAGATGTCACCAGAGAGGTGACAAGAGAAAGAAGGGCCTCAGCAAATACTACAGACCATTTTGATGAGCCACTTATGACAGAATCAATAGCCTTCTGCACCAGACTGGCAAGCATGCCACGATAACCACTGGATGAAACAGCGGTAAGCACAGCGGATTGACGGGATCGATCCTGACAAAGAGCAACCAGAGAAAGCAAGCATAAGATCCGAATATTTTCAGGAACTGCTTCTTCGTGACTCAATAATTCCAGCAGCTCATTGATGAATTCAGGCTCTGAGTTGAAGAAAGAAACGAGATCATCACCATCCGTGCTCACTTTAACAAGGACAATAAAAGCATACAAGCGAATGCATGTAAACTGTTGCCGAGAGGCTAAAGAACTGAAAGCCCTTGCAAAGCGTAATCTAGTTAATAAGGAAAATCTCAAACTACAAGGGACTTTGTATTCTTCAATCAATCGGCTGAAAAGTTCCAAATCAGATTCCAGGCAAGTATGGATGTCTGGAAAATGGAGAATGTGTAAGCCCTGGGTAGCCTGTTCCAGCTCTTGATGGGCAGAGAGTCCTTCATTCGCCTCATAAAACTCAAAATGGAGTGTGCACCCCAGGTCACAAGCGCTTTGTTCACACCCTCCTGGGGCAGCACAAGCAACTAGTCCAAGGCCCTGTTCCTTCCCTCCCCAACCTTGTGAAAGGGCAAACAATTTCGACTTTACAGTAGCATCCCTTATGGAACCTTTTCCCACAGCCTTTTTCAGGAAAGCAGCCAAGGTTTGCAGACAAGCCTCAACCACATCTACATCGGTCGAAGCTAGCAAACTAGAAAAATGTTGCTGCATACATGGGAGCGTAATATTAATATAATTTCAAATTAAAAACATAAAATCGCACAAAAGCACCATTCATTTTTCATGCTCAAAAAGGGACTTGTTGTCTGTATCCAAATGGATTGAAATTGAACCAAATCAAAGAAACTAGCATACGAAATTGCACTTGAAAAGGGGCCCCTTAACCCTTTAAAGTATAAATTCATGGAAATACGATACCTAGGAGATTAGATGTCCTGCAGCTAACTAGACCTACCCAGAAATTCTTAAGTAATTGCTCTAGTGTTTATTTTTGCCACTGCACTTGTTATAACAATAGGCAGTGTAAAATATCCAAACATCATTAAAACAGAGTTATGCACCTCATATGAACCACAGAAATGTTTGTTGGCGCAATTTTCAAGAATTATTCTGATAGCACGTAGAATCTGAAGAACAGCAGCTTTTGGAAAGGGCGGATCATGGCCCAAAAATTTATCCTCGAGCTGCAAATCTTTCCTGGACTTTACATGCTGTTCAAAAAATAAATCAAAATGGTTGAAAAGGTCAACCCAGTGGTGGAAATCTCCCTGCAAGATAGAAAAGTCGATCAACAAACTTTTCATTAAACGACAATAAGCCAATATACAAAATATGCTAAGTGCTCACCTTATCGAACTCCCAAACGAAACATCTCAAAGGATCTTCTATATTCTCAAGTGGGACAGCAGTAACATTGTCGATAAATGATCTGATTTTCTGAGGCTGAGAATAATCATTACAATTTACAAGTTAGTGAATCTAAAAGCATGGTGTACTTCAATCACTGAATCAGCAATCTTATTTGCCAAAGAAAAAAAGAGTTTCTTATAAAGAATTAATGAATCAACTGGATATTCGGGAAAAATTTGAAGAACCAATATAACAGGCTGGATTTCAACTGGAAAGTTGACTCTCTACCCTTCAACAACTTCTCATATCCACTCATATTTTGCACTTCAACAATATTCTCCTTATTTAGTAAACCTCAAAAGAGACTCACAAAATTCTTCCCTCTATAAGCTAAGGATTTCCAGTGAACCACCCCAGATAAGTCCAGCAAATTATTCTCAACATCTCCTCAAATGAAGTTAGAGGCAACATCGAGCCGAGGCTGACATATGAAATTTATCCTAATTTTGGTGTAAAAGGAAGTTCATGAGCAAAACAGAAATAGCATTCCAGCCCACACACCCAAAGGGGATAAAGATATGCAAAACATCAGTTAACACTGACAAAATTTAAGTTTTACCCACAAACCATGAATGTGTTCACCACCGCCACCACTAAACTTCCAGAAATTCGTCAACAAAAATCACCACTTACACAAGCCAATAAACTGCTGTTATAGAAATTCATTTTCGCATTATGAAGTTACATGTTTCTTTGCCCATGCATAAGCTGTTCTCTTGAGAACTGACACGAGAATATTATTTAAGTAGATTGAACAAGATGTAATGAATAGCAAATACAAAAAAAAACAAACAACAATGCTATTACTTCCGTCAATGTTTGCCCTCATATCTAAAATTCAATGGGGTCCATGGAGGCATGGCTTGATTTCGACATGTTTAAAGCATCTAAGACTCAAAGGAGAAAGTTGAACTTCGGACTCCAGGCTAACAAACAACGAAAAAGGGCACCCAAGAATTTGATAAATCGTTAAACAAGAACACAGCGCATTTCCAAAACTGGATGAAAAATCAATCAAAGTTCCTAAAAAGAAAAGAATCATACAGACGTCAAAGGACAAATCTAAAGAAAAGCAAGTAAAACAAACGATTCCAGAAAAAGAAAAGACGGGTACTCTGGTAGTCAAACTACTCCACCACACTCGCATAACCAAGACTCGTCCAAGCGACGGACAAGAAATCCAATGCACAGTCAATCGTCACTAACCACTTCCACAGCCTTCTGCTTGAGCTTCATCTCGAAACAACAACACGCATTGCCGGAACTGATCACACTCCCACACCGACCGATCAAACCTCACAGAGGGCAGATCAATCAAAAACACCAAACGGAACCGATACTAAGACTGATCAACTCGGAAAGGACTGGCCGGCAGATCAACCACAGATAGGGACGGGAGTGGCGATTGCGGCGAGCGTAGTTGGTGGAGGAGCGGCCGGAATGGGGTTTTGAGACGATAGGGACGGGTGAGGATTAGGGTTTTAGGGGTCCCGATCGATGAGGGGAGTGTTTTGTGCGAGTCGCTCTTGTTCTCGTTCGAGTGGCTTTTGGTAGGCGTTGCGTTCTCTCTTGGCTCTCTGTACAAAGGGAGAGACAAGCAGAGCCGGTGGCGGATTCTTTATGTAAAAAGTACTTCGCGGAGAAGAATGTTGAATTGGACAGGAAGCCATGGGAATTTACTTTTTTACCCCCCGTTGAAATAGGCTGGAAATGATTACCGCTGCCTTTTCAACCCAAGTTATGGCCCGACCCAAACGTTGACCAGGCCCAAACCGTAAAAACACAACCAGCGGCGCCGTCTCCGGCGATCTAATCCCGTTCCTGCGCCGCCACTTCCCGGGCCAGTTTCCACTCTAAGCCCTTAGTCCGATGCAGCCGCGCCATGTGCCGTCCCTTTACCGCGCGTTGACGCGGGCTATGAGCGCGTCATGTTACGAGCCGACGACGCCGTCCTCCTTCCCGTCGAAGACTGTCACGAGGTCCAACTTCGAGTCCTCGTTACAGTCCCTCAGGAGCCATGTGAAGGACGCCGACTTCGTGGCGATCGACCTCGAGATGACAGGCGTCGCCAGCGCGCCGTGGAGGGAGTCGTTTGAGTTCGACAGGCACGACGTCAGCTACCTTAAATTGAAGGATTCAGCGGAGAAGTTCGCCGTCGTTCAGGTCGGGGTTTGTCCCTTCCGGTGGGACTCTGAGCGGCTCGCCTTCATTGCTCAGCCGTGAGATATTTAATATCTTCCCTCCTTTGGATCAGTTGGACAGTTGATGCTTCCTAGTTTTGTGACTGTATTTGTGACCATTTGATTTTGCGGCATATGTGGATTTTTTTTTGTTTTGGATCATTACTTGTTTTGTTTGGATAATTGATTGACCGCATTGTGTGTATTATCAGGCACAACTTTTACGTTTTCCGGCGGAAAGAACTTCCCAGGGATGACTCATCTGACGAGTTCTTGTGCCAGACCTCCTCGATCAACTTCTTGGCTGAGTATCGGTTCGACTTCAACGCGTGCATACGTGAAGGTATGAAAACCCAATCTTTATATTGATGAAGTGGTAGGAACTTGATGATTGTCTTGTTAGTTTGAGTGACGACTGTCTTATTTAGCTTCTCAGAGGAGATATTATCGCCTTTTCTTGTTGTTTGTGATGCTTTTCTGGAATCAGTCACGAAAACTGGAAGGAAAAATAGTCAGGAATTTATATTTTAAATTGGCTTGAGACAACTGGGGGTTCTCGAGAATGGAAATGCATGCGTCAAAGTTTGTTTTGTGTGATGTTATTTTTTTTCTCTCTATTCTGAGAATTTAATCTACCAAATAATCTCAGGTATCTCTTATTTATCCAGAGAACAAGAAAGTAAGTTGTGGAGACAGTTAGACGAACCGTCACATTCTCGCAACTTCAGTAACTCCAAGGCCATGCAGACGGTCAGCATTGTGGATATGCTTTTCACAGAAAGAATGAAGAACACGATTAAAGAATGGCGTAGAAGCATTTTACAAAATGGAACCTGCCGGTCTCAGTTTGATGGGAACTCAAATGACGTGCACAGATTTGAGACCACCTTCTTTGGGACACGCCCTGCTCTTGCTCTTTCAGGTTTTACTGCTCATCAGCTCAGGTTGATTCGGCTGGTAATTTCATCAATTGTAACTTGAAGTCCTTGTTTTGGAGACAATTATGGCCCCAAAGAGTATAGTTTTGGTAGAGAGTGTTGTAGATGGGACTCTACACACCTTGCCTTTACAGTGTGTCCACTTACATTGTGTCCATAGTTAATTACTAACATCAGGCCGAATTCATATTTTTATCATATTCATTTCATTTCTAGTAACTTGAATTTGCAGCTGTCGACGAAGTATTTCGAAGATCTCCAGTTTGTTAGTGTCAGTGCACCAGATTTTCAGGTGAAGCGGCTGGTTGTGTTCAGAGACTCTGTATCTGACCAGGAGCTCCTTGTGGTAAAATAAAGTTATCCGTGCCTTGTCCTTTAGAAAGAGTTTTATGATTTAATACACCTGAGTAGTGAGACATGTAGTGGCAATTGGGTCTTGAGATGATAAGTGGAATTGATCATTTGATTGGTAGTTTGCATCTGTGGGTAGATATCAATAATGAATTGACTGTCTTTTAATAGTGTTTCTTAACCTCCTATCTTCATTTGAAATGCAGAATGATGTAGACGATGAGAATTGTAAATTTGAAGAGATCAAAATAAATTCTGCCATAGGATTTCGTCACGTTATTGACCTTTTATCCTCTGAGAAGAAGTGTATCATTGGTCACAATTGTTTCCTTGGTATGATTTTCTGACTAAAATATTCGGCCGTTCTCCTTGTGTTTTCCCTTGCATGTTAATAGATCTTCGCGATGCAGATATTGCCCATATTTACAAGAAGTTCTTCGGCACACTTCCTCAGGAGGTTGAGCACTTTGTCACGTCTGTCAACGAGCACTTTCACCAAATCATTGACACAAAAGTAATCTTACACTCACATCTCGCACTTCAACGTCGTTTGGGAAATTCCAGTACATCATTGTCCTCGGCATTTGCGAAACTGTGCCCTCAAATTGCAGTTGGTTACAAAGGTTATGGATCCGATCCGGTATTTGAGGGGAGTGTCAGAGTTGAGGTTGAAGTAGAAAATGAAAGGTTCTGAACTGGGAACTCTCTATTTATTGCCATTGTTGTAGCCAGAGTCTGGCCTGTGTTTTCTCACAACCTATTGGTCTATAACAGATCCACCAGCTGGACAACTGGAGCGAAACACGAGGCTGGGTATGATGCTTTCATGACTGGCTGTTTGTTTGCTCAGGTGTGCCATCATTTGGGCGTTGATTTTAAAGGTCAGTCGCCTGAATCTTGGGTGCGCGATGAACTTCTGAATAAGTACTCCAATCGGTTGTACATTAGTTGGAGGAACAATGTTGGCGCTATCGATTTAGCCACCGGTAAGATTATTACTGAATCACTGGGAGTGTCAAGCCTTAAGAAGAAGTACAGTGACATCTCTTTTGAGAACATTGTTTTGATGTGGGGTTTCCCCAGCAAACTGAAGGGGAAGGAAATCAAAGACTGCATATGCAAGGTTCTTGGCCCGCTGTCCGTTGTTTCTGTTTACGACATCGACGAGACCGCAGTGATCATTCAGTTCAGGAAGGCGGAATTGGTTTCCGATTTCCTATTCCTGAAGGAAACCCTGGAGAGTAAGGACGACGCGATTCCGGTTCTAAATCCTATCTGGAAGTTGTTGAAAGGCGGGAGCACCCATGCCGTGGATTACGAGGGGTACAAGGAAATCTGCATGTCCCGCATGTCGGAGGCCATTTTCGCTGATCAGGCCAATGCAGTGCTCGGGCCCAGACCGACATCCACACGACCCAGAAGCGAAGAAGGAATCAGAGACCCGGTCCCGCTAAGCCCGGCGGATGCAGTGCTGAGCTCTCTCCGCAAGTCCAGGTCAACTACTACCATGGTGGACGATCCCAGTGTGGAGCAGATCGGCTCTACTTGCTAGGTTTGTGATCTACAGCGTGGAGCAGTTCGAGAGAGGGAGTATTGATGGCAAGGGAGCGAGCGCCGCTTGGGGGGAGACTCGGGTACGAGGAATATTGCAGAGGCTTGTCAGTCAGGGAGAAGCGAATACTTGAATAGACTTGTTGTAAACTCTTTTGCCGTGAACTTACTTCGGAGCCCATGACCCGCCCTTCTTGAGTCGACACGTGGATAGGTGGACGGCTGGGATAGCCTCGTGCTTGGGTCGCCAAGTTCGCAGCAAACCCCCCTTCCAACCCCCAGAAGACAAGTAACAAAAAAAATATTTGTCTGCTCGCTTGGTCGCTTTTGTAATGGAATTGGGATTAGACTAGCGACGGTAAAATGTGCGATGGTTGGGAGTTGTCGGGCCATGTCGGGGAGACATTTAGTAATGTGAAAGCAACCGTCGGTGTTTTATAGTAAAGAAACGTTTCGTGCCGTCTCTGTTTGCTTCGATTTTTACTCGCTCGCTCCAACACGTAACCGGGACGTGGGGAATATACTTGTTCCTCCCGTGACCGGTTTCCGGTCAACCACCCCCAATGTCCAAGTCCAACTTTAACATGGAGAGGAGGAGAAGGGGAGGAGGGAGGCACTGTTCCATCAAATGCTCTCCTGTTTCTACCCCCTTTTTTTTCCTATGCCTGATCGCTTGATTTATATTGCTTTTTTCAGGTGGCATGAGTCCTGTTCTTCTCCTCCTTCCTGAGTGCAGGAAACCAAGGTGGGTGGGTCTCTTCTCCTTCTTCCTCTCTGGTGTCTTTCCTGGGAAGCAGCAACCCACCCACTTGCATGGGGATTCCGACGAGCCACGCAGTATTACTGGGATTCAGCCACTCGGGCAGGTCATGTTGAAACCATCACCTTCTTTCCCCCTTCCCTCTGATTTTTTTACCAGTGCTTAGTGTATGTATAATTGTCTGTGTTTTGGTCGGTCGTATTTAAGGCGAGATGCGTGGAGTGTTGTGTTGACAGAAGAGAGAGAGCACAATCCTCCATTAGCAAATGTGGATGTTCTTTGCTGCTTGTGGATGGGACTGTGCTCTTTCTCCTTCTGTCAGCCCCACCACATCCCATTGCCTGTCGCCTTTTCGCGTCTTGCAATCCCCCCATAAATGCAGTTCGCTTTCGACAACAGTGCTGTTGCTTGTCATTGCATTTTCTGTTATTAAGACATCTGCAGGCAATGATGGTCTCAAGGACAACCAGACGAACCAAAGTGCAGATTAAGTGAAATCTACTGTCGATTTGCTGGGCGTGTACGACGCCAGCAGCCTGACCAGAGTCAAATTACGGAAATAGTCCAACAGAGCAGATTCAACTCAAAACTGTTGAGCTACTGAACTAAGCTCTTTGTTGCTGGGGATGATGCTACAACACAATTTTATCGACAAGCATACAGTGGAAATACAGACGAGGATCTCTTAATCATCGATGTCACAAACGATATCATCCAAACTCAAAGGCAAGCTGTGGGAGAACGACAGGCTCGGCTTAAACAATGGCACGTCGATAGTTTCGCCTTCGTTCATCAGGACCTGGAGTACTCTCCTCATCGACGGCCGATTCGTGCTGTTCGGGTTCGCGCAACTCAACCCCAGGAGCAACAACTTCTTCATCTCTTCTTCGTCGAAATCTCCGTTCAATCTCCGGTCAGCCGCGTCAGCAATCCTCCCCTGAGAATACAATCCCCAAACCCAGTCGACCAAATTAACCATGGTTTGATTGGACTGGTCCTTCTCGATCGGCCTTCTCCCACAAGCCACTTCGAGAATCACCACCCCAAAACTGAACACGTCCGTCTTCTCGGTCGCTTTGCCGTAATGAAGGTACTCTGGAGCCAAGTACCCCATCGTCCCTGCAGTCAGAGTCGACACTGGGCTCTTGTCATGATCCATTAGTCTCGCCAATCCGAAATCACCTAGCCTTGCGTTGAAATCTAGATCGAGCATTATATTACTGGTCTTGATGTCCCTGTGGATCACCCGCTGCTCGCATTCCTGATGAAGGTAAGCAAGGACGGACGCCAACCCAATTGCGATATTAACCCTGTGGTTCCACTTCAAGAGTGAGCCCTTCTCGTCATCTTGATACAGCACCTGGTCAAGACTGCCATGCGGCATGAAATCGTACACCAACAGCAGTTCGCCCTTCTCGGTGCACCAGCCTTGTAGCTGGACCAAGTTCTTGTGTCTCAGCCGTGCTATGATAGACAACTCTGCCACGAACTCAGTTTTACCATCATGGGAATGCTTGCACCGTTTGACGGCTGCTATAGTCCCCGAAGAGACGAAAAAGGCCTTGTAGACAGTACCAAACGCACCGTGCCCGACAACCCGGCTGCAATGGAACCCTCGTGTCGCAAGATTCAACTCCTTATAACTGAACTCCCTCGGACCCGCCAAAACCTCGGGTTTAAAGCAGTTGGCCCTTTTGATTCTCTTCCATTTTCGGATGGTTAGAAAACCAAACACGCTGAGGGCTGCACAGAAGAACGCTGGGCCGGCGATACCGAAGGCTAAACCGAGCTTCCGACGGTGCTTGTTATCTGATCCGGGAAGAGGGATCGGAGGATGGTCCGTGACATAACTGTCAGAAACATTGTGGGGATGCGATCTCGGCCTCACGGGCAAGAAACCGAACGTCTGGAAACTCCAGTTTCCGATTGAGTGCAACTCAGTGCTTCCCTCCGTCGAAGCTGAGAATCCCACGTACATCGACTCTTTAAGGTAGGGAGAAAGATCGACATCCACATGCAGAACTGGGGTTCTTGGCTTGAAGCTCGATTTACTCAAGAAAACAAAGAGCTTCTTCCGGTCGTTCTCATAATCGATCCAAGCAGTGATCGGATCCCCGCTCTTGAGATAAATGTCCTGACTGATCGGGTCGGCGGTCTCGATCGAGTCAAGACTGTCGAGATCCAACCCCACATGATTTTCATTTGGGTCATGGAACAGCAAGTCGAGCCGAGTATCAAACTCCACGGCCACGAACCTGTTCTTGGTCAACTGCGAGGAATTTACGAGGCCCAAGTAACCCCCAGGGCTTCCAAGAATCCCACCATCCGGAGAGAGGAAGAAAGCGAGGCCGTCGCCATAACACGTCGGGTCGACATTACTCACCGAGAACTCAAAGCTCGTGGAGAAAGAAGCAGTGATGTTGGAATCTTGGTCGAACAACGAGACAGGGCGGTTGTAAATAACTGTGCCAGAGCTGGAGGAAGGGACAACCACATCTCGCGTGAGCCCGATAAAACCATTCCTGAGGTAGGAATCCCCGAGGAGGGTGAGGTTACGGAGGGAGGCGGGGGCAAAGGACAGGAAGCTGAAGCTCGTGTTATCGGCCGACACGAGGATCGGGACAGCCGTGGCGAAGACGACGAGGGCCGTCACGAAGAGGTTTGCTGCAGGCATTAGATTAGAGTATTTGGGTTTTTCTGGGGGAATGAATCGAAAGTGTTTTGGATCGAAACAAACGAACGGCTCCTCCTTTTACTATCAATCAACAACAATAAGAAGAAGAAGAGAGAAGGAAGAAGGACTAAAAAAGAAACAGTTCCCACCATTCCCAACGGTTAAGTTGGACTTTGACCTGACAAAAACGACGTCGTTTTCGAGTTCCCTATGGCCCAATCGCGCGCGGGAGGCATCCACCGTGTCCTTAGATTCGATGATGAACTCTCTCCTTTTTCTCCTTTTCCCAACTTTTCATTGAATTGTTAATGATTAACAGATGATTTCTTTTTTTTCTTGGGGTGGGGGGGGGGGGGGAGGGGGTGGGGACGAGGGATGTCAGTGGACTCAACGGTAAAGTGACCGACATCATGAACCTCCCCTCGTCCTCTCGCTCAGTCGGACATCATCGTCCTGCCTGACATCGTGGGAGAATCCACCAAACGGTGTCAGAACCTTCCCCACGTGACTGTCAAACATCACGTCATATACAATACGATTCTATATAAGCCATGTACGAAAATGTCATATCTAGCCGTTACACATAATGCGACGTTGATTCCCCAGCACCAACTTTATCCAAGTGACCCAAATATTAAACAAAATAATTGGATTTTATTCTTAAATAGCTTTGGCACGAAAACTATTTTATCAAATAAGAACATAATTTTTGAAATTTGTCGACTAAAATAGCGAAATCGACCTTACAAAGGCCGACTTTAATAATGAAAAAAAGTTAGCCTTTGTAATATCGATTTTTTCGTTGTCAAATCGAAGTCGGTCTTACAAAAAACGACTTCATGTGAATCGTGTTAGACAATGAAGTCGTGTTAGACAATGAAGTCGGCCTTTGTAATGTTACGGGCTTTTTGAGAGATTCTTTAAGATAATCAGGCCTTGATAAAGATCTTGGCTGTGGCATAACCTCACCAGACTCTCCCGACGACTCGTGAATTTCAGGACCAGAAACATACATCTCCTGTTGTTGTCCAGACGTTTCACATATCAGATTCCCCTCAGTACTGATGATAGGTACCTCCCACGTCTCCTCTGCATGAGCCAGTTGCGAGTCAGCATTGCACTTTGAGGAAGTACTGAATTCAATACATTGCAGATTAGTCTGACAAACAATTCCAGATTTATCAATTCCACTGCCCTCAGAATTTTTGCCTCTTTTATTGGCTAAGCAGCTTCCTGGCACATTAACTGGCTGTGCATCTGTACGCAACTTCGCATGAAAAGGTGTGCTGAATTTAGTCTGACAAGCAATCCCCTGAGTAGCAATTCTTTTACGCTCAGAATTTTTGGTTTTTACATCACGTGAGGACTTCTGGTTGCCTTAGCACCGCTGCGAATCTCCAAAGCCCGTTGCCTAATCCTTGACCTCTGAAGTCTTGCCAATGAAAGCTCCAAATCATGATGACTTCCACTAGTTTCTCCCTTGTGTTGAGTACCGGGAGAAAAGGCCGTGTATTCTGCTCCACTTGGACCACTTTCTGCATCCAAAGAGCCCTTTTTCGAGCCATCCGGCAAAACAGACAGCTTATCGCATCCGTTGCATGTATCTATCCTACTTTCAGTGTCGTTGCCCAAATCTACTGGATATTTCTCATTGTTTTCCTGATCCAGTGCTTCCTCATCGATGGAGAAGTGACGGATGGAATCGCGGATTGCGTACTGCAGAGGTCGTTGAAGAATTCCTGTAATAAGCTCTTCTTCCCTCTTGAACTCTGCAGCTGTCAGAAACATCTTTGTCATCCAACAACCTTTGGTAACGCATCTTTACGGTCCAGCAATCCCATAAGAATATCGACAAGTCAACCAGAAGGAGCAACTATAAACCCAAACATCCAAATATGGCCCTATCAGTAAAATCCGTTCACTACTGCTTCATGATTTATACTTCCAATCCTTTAAAAAAACAACGCACAGGCAAAATTTCCGGAATCGAAGGGACACAGATCCGCGATTCACTAATCTCAGTGCCGCAAAAGCAAATAACATTCACCCCTCATTGACGGCACGAACACGAAACTCCAACAGAGATTGAGAAGAGAAGTGACGTTGACCGGACGGTTGAGACCGGAGCAGCCATTCCGGGGGATCGATCCCGTCGATGAGGAGGGAAGAAGCGACCACGTTTACCGGACGGTTGATCGAAGAGTCAAGTCTGGTGCTTCATTTGATCCACGATCCACTTCTTCCTTTCCAATACCTGCAGAAGCAACGGGGGAACCCCGCTGGACTTGTATGCTGGGCTCGGCATATAGACGGATCCGATATTCTAGTACTGGAAAGGAATTTGAAATTATCCAATTTGAAATTATCCAGATCGGGCTTTCGGGTCGTTAATTGGGCCTACTTTGGGCTCAAACTTAGTGGGCCTGTATTTTATATTAAACCCAATTGATAAATGCCTCGCCATCAATGTACCAAGTTACTTACCGAACAAGAATCCTTTGCCTGATGCGAGTCTTGTCTCCACAGCAATAGTACAAAGCACCCAATGCATACATAAACCACAGTTTTGGTACAAGAAAATTAAGCTAGCTACGTCAAACTTTTGATGGGCACTGGCAAGAAATGTACAAGCCGCAAGACAGACGGCCAAACGCAGTGGCCATCAAAAGCGAGAGAGACTGCCTCCTGAGCAGGTCTAACCAAAATTCACCTGGTCGGGTCTAACTATCATGACATACTTTTGTCAGTCCTAAAAGGGCATTCACATCTTAACCCAGATTCAAAGGTTTGAACCTGAAGCTTATCTGAAAGCATACAGATATGTATAGCCTTGCCAAGCAGTGACAAATGGTGGGAACTTATACCTTGGATCGCTTCCGTCTTATTGTGGTTCCGAAGCATTCCGTCCAACTCTTTAGGTCTCCAATCCCCCCAGTTGATTCGGCTTCATGCGCCTTCAGGAGCTTGGGGTATGAAACCACATTGGTGACGATGGCATAGGTGGTGGTCTCGCTTCTCGCTGCGACATTATTCTTTCTCCAGCATGCGGCATTTCGCCCGCAGGTTGAGTCTTGGGTCGCTGTGTCTCTTAAATCCTGGAGGATGGCTTCTCTGTTGTAGTCTGGGGATTCTGTCAAGATGACCTGTGGAGCAGAGCAATCATTTGTAAAAATCTCTTTTCCAAAGCATCCTGTTCATGGTGAGACACTGGGTATTCAGGATTCGCACTTACATGTGAAAACTTACCCTTACAGTTCTGTAAACACTTCAGTAAAGGAACTTATATAAATAAATAAAAGGACTTCAGAAAAGATTGTCAAGTTCTCACCTCACGATCAAAAGGGATACTTATTTCTGTAAAAGGACATCCACAGCCCCCGGTGAAATTGATTCTCAACCGTATCTCAAACTCTCTTTCCCTCCCTGTTCGCCTGCATCACAAGGTTGGAAATTGTAGTCCCCATCAGTATCACAATGCATAAAAGACTCACGTCTAGCTTTGCTAGAGGCCAATCACAACTATCTATGGAGTCAAACAGAACCGGTTTCTCCCAGTATCTTTTCATGTGCCGCTTTTTTCCTCATTTTTTCCTTTCAGACTATGATGGCAAAACATAATAATGTACCACACCTTAATTTTGTTTTTGCATGTCGCTGAATTATATACTATATATATATATATATAGTCACTTAAAGTTTTAAGTATCGCAAATAGGCTTACCTTTTGAGCAAAAAGGGTTGGTCCTCAAGCACAGCTGCTTTGTATTTCTCCTCGTCCAAGAAGGTAACCTGGAAGACACAGAAGAAGAGATTACACCACTTTCATTCGTTAAGCCTCAAAGATTGATACTTGTGGTAACTTTAAGAGAAGTAACTCGATTAGAGGGAATTCACCTCTATGGATTTAACAAAGGGCAACGGAGCTTTTTGTCCATGTACACTTGCCACCCTTAGTGTCCAGTTGATAAATCGCTCATCTGTCATTAACAAACATGAGATTGAAGTTCATAGATGTTCCACTCTTTCCAGCATTAGCCCTTCGCCCCATTGATCCCATTCTAGAGGCATTCCAATGATGGGCTAACACCATCTTGTGGTTTCGGAACTTTCAGAATCGAGAAATGAGCACAAATACAATACCTCCACTTATATTTTTATTCAAAATGATCTGGACAAAATCAATGCGGATAAATGGATGAATCTCCAAGTTCAGCGAGTTCATGACACCTGCAACAACCTGTTCCGTTCAAATTAATTAAAATTTGCCTCTAAGAAGCAAAACTGAACACGGTTTGTAGGAATAGTGCCATGCAGGTTCCACAGGAAAGTATCAATTCTCTCATCGAATCCAATCTTTGCTAGGATGGAGTGGAAGATCATATGTTTCTACACCATTGTCCACTGAAATAAGTGCATGTACCTTATCGACGAGCCCATGGATCACCAGACTTGCTTTCCCGTCCTTTGGAGTTCGCTGTATCATTGTACTTCAATTAATGGTAGTGGAGAAGTTGCATGACTAAGAAAAAAAATCCAATGTTTTTAACCCGGAGACTAGAAGGCCTGCAACTCTACATGCAATAGGACCCAAACTGTACTCCAACAATTGTACCTGAAGGTTCACTATAGCTATCTTCCCTCCACCACGTAGTGATTTCAAGGGCAAATTGCAGGCAGGTGTAATTTGCAAACTGCATTAGCTCATAAAAACACCAGTCACGTGAATATTTCAGGGGGAAAACCAAAGAGAAGGCAATCAAATGTATCAGCAAATCACCCCAGTTCGCCAAAAAGGACGTAATAACTATGCTTTTAGTTCTATTATAAATATTCACCAGGTTCAATGACTACTAGTTTCCACTGTTTTCATGTATGGCTTGGGCCAAAATTTGCAGACACCAACATGAGCAAGAAATCTTTCCATACCTTGTTCCAAGACATAGGACAAGGTCTGCCATTTTGCAGTGCTTCTCAGCACTACTCATCTCTCTTTGGGGTAAGGCATCCTGAAAGAAGAAAAGAGATTTCCAGCATTTGAGGTTCTAATAACAAAAAATAATTATAAAAAAATTCTATAGGGAGTTAAAAATAAAATTTTCCACTTATTGTTATCACTAGCATGGAAACATTCTCAAAATTTTCTTTCTCCTGCAACTGGTATTTGAAGAAATATCACAGAGATTGATCAGAATATGGCACAGTATATAGTGAAATTCAGATGCACCTCCCAGTCAAGCACTGTATCTCTGAGCTTTCTTTTGCAGTTTGCTTTAGCACAATGCCTAGATGTCTCCTTCAGCCCAATAGTTTCCACCTCAAAATCACGAATATACCTATGAAAGTTCAGAATAATGATTATTCCAAAATTATCCAAGTAAAACAAATGAATTGCTTCACTAAAGTGGCTTGTAATCCAACATTTTAACTCGTGCCAAAAATTTTCCTAATAAGAACAAATGGAGTAAATAAGGGATCCATGCTTCATGTTTCATCAAAATGTTGGCCAACTGCCATGCAAAACGATGTCACCTTTTCTTTTAAATAAGGGGTCCATGATTCATGTTTCATCAAATCTCTAACAATAGTAGAATTTTCTACTGCATGTTGTAAGGGTAGCGATGCAAAAACATTGAGTGACTACTATAAGGGTACCAAAGAGTGGAATCGTGATATGAGAATCTGCAATAAAATAAAACTGACTCGGCTCCACATGAAGGGCATGTCTCCATAAATGAGTTTCCATGCAATTCAGCAAGCTTCTCCCTAGGAATTCCGGATCGAAGGTGAAGCCCATCGACATTCTAGCATGAAAAGAAAAAAACCATAATAAGATGGTGAAAACTCAATTTTTACAATTGAAATTCTGAGTGAGGATTAAAAGAGGGAACTAGGTTAAAAAGGTGTGGCAAACACCATAAAGGGTTGTTCTAAGTTTGAAAATTATCTAAATTTTGTGAAGAGGAAAGGAACCGAAGAAAAAAAAATTATAAATGCTGCTTAGATAATGGAAAGAAATCGTGGGTAACTGAAGGATAGATCTATCCTTACTTGGCTAATAACAAACTTTAAAATGCCAGCTTTCTCAAGTTCAACCAAAGCCATATGTGTCATACTAGGCATCGCACGATGGAAAGGAAGCGATGCCTGCGGTAAAGCCTTCCCTTCACGCTGCATTCAATCATTCATTAGCAAAACAGATCACCAGCATGCAATTTAATATGAATTGTTGAGTACTATAGCAAGCAAATCTTCAAAAAATTTTAATGACTAGGTCATCTTGGATCAGAGATTATACTTGAGAACGTGGATTTCTGAACAAAGAAAAGGTCTTGACCGACATCTCTCTTGATCTGCTAACGCATGCACAAATGGCTAGGCTAAATAAAAAGGCAGTTGCTAATAAAGAAGCAGAATTACATCCTCAAATAAGGTCATTGTAGTATAGTGGTGAGTATCCTCGCCTGTCATGTGTGAGACCCGGGTTCGATCCCCGGCAACGGCGACAATCCCTTTAACCATTCAAGGAGAAATTGTCTACTCTATACATGAAATTTTACCGTTTCAAAAAAAAAAAAAAAAAACGTCGAACAGGACACTCATCAGTTTTTTCTAAGACTGAATAAGAAAACCCAACAACATTTAATGTGAATACCGATACAAATTAAACAAAAAATCATAAGTGGATGTTGTTTAACATACACAACGAAACAAAGAAAGGTAATTTTAAGGCTCCATACACATTGCTGCACCATTTGATGGTATAAAACTTCTACCTGCAAGGTCCAGATTCCTTTAGGGCCACGAAAATCGGGGATCCCACTTGAAGTAGAAATTCCCGCACCAGTAAACACAACCAGATGCTTGCTCTGCGAGTACCATAACAGAACACTTATAATCACATAGGCAAACATGTGGTAGAGTCACATCAAGAGATAGAAGATCGAAATTTTTACCTTTTTCACCATAGCTGCAAGCCTTTCAATCTGCCATAGTTAAGTAAAAAATGCTTCAGAACATAAAAAATTCATTCAAACTTTCACAAAGTTTTCGTGCCCTCTATACTAGTTAATTTCGTCATGCCCAAAAAGACAGCAAGCCAAAGCTAAGTAAGTACTAGATCAAATCAACCGTACCAACACCGAGAAGAACCCTGTAGACGAAATCAACAGTTTCAGATTCAGATGACCTCATCGAACGAATTCCAACACCAAGAAAACAACCAGCAAAGGGACATTCAGGAACTACACTATCATGCAACACATAAAAGTCCCAGTCCCTGCCCATCTCCACAACCAACCCACAAAATCCAACTAAGCCCCCGATCGCCCCAAAAACGTCACACCCACCATCAATGTCGTCGAACTCAGATCAGAAAACCCCACAAAATAAAACCACTCCAAGAACCTTTCCCCTACCAAATCTATCGAAAAAAAACCATCGAAACATTCCGGGTCTTCTTCGGTCGGCTTGCTATATTACCTTTTCTTGCAAGACGAGGGGTGGGTCGAAGAACTCCTTCATCCCGACTTCACCCACGTCTTCTATGTAGGAAAGCTTCTCTGCATAGCCAAGCGACATCGTTCCTTCTATCTCTCTCTCTTTCTTCCCTCTTCTCGGAATCGTCTTCTTTTGATATTCCCTCTTCGTTTTCTCAAACATAAACCCACGTAGTTGTAGTTGTGTTGTGTTGTGTTGGTCTTCTCCTCGTACGAGAGATGGTGGTGGGGATTCTTCTTCTTGTCATAGGGAGCAATATGGGCTTGGAATGGGCCCAATGGTCGGTCATAGTTGGGGTTTTATTTGGGCTTCATTGGTCTGAAAGAATTATTCACTTGGGCCCGTGAAAGCTGGCAAGATCTTAATTAAAATAGTGATCTTCTGTTTTGTCAGGGTTTCGAAACAGGACGGCATTAATTAGGGGGAGCTATGGGTAAAGCTATCAAAAACATACCAATCCATCGTAATCGTGTTAAACAGACGTGCTAACAAGAGTAGCCGTTGGTCGGATTCGGAAGCTCGAATTACTATTAGCCACACTGTTGCTCATGTCGGATGCCCGCTTCTTCAGCGAGATGGGCTCCGGTAAGTCTCCGGCTTCTCAGATCATGAGGGGCCTATTCGTACCCAAACTCCCCGGATCAGGCGCCGCAGAGAGCGCCATTGTGCTTCTCGGCGCCCTAGTCATGAGTCTCATGGCATGAGTCCCATCTCAACTATCTCATCAATCCTTCCCATCACACCAATTATAGAAGCTGGCGTGACGCTCGAATTTGAACAGGCACAACATATTTCTTCATTCGACTCGGTTCCTAGATCTGTCTGAAGCATCGATGTAAGTCGGAGCCCGACCATCATCGATTGAGTCGTCCTCTCGTGTTGGTGCCCTTACACCAAAACCGGATCCTCTCGCAGAACGCGTGCAGGGTTTTCCTGCTAGAAATTGGATTTGCATTATTCGTGAGTATGTTAACTAACATCTCGGTGATCTCCATCAGCGGATCAGTGGGCACGGCCCCCAACATCTTGAGCGACATTGCGCGGGGACCCTGCATCCTTCCTGCTCGAGGTTTATACATTTTCCCCATCAGATTTCATCTTCTGAATTCTCATTAACAAGATATAAACTTTTCTTTTCAACTTTTTCTCGGAATATGCATGACAATTTCAGCTCTACGATCTACGCCATTGTTCTGCTTGGTTCCGGGCAAAGCTCGACTATTACATGAACCTATGCAGGACAAATTCATAATGCTGGTCCGTTCAAATCCTTAGGCGATGAACAAAATTCAACCGACGAATGCTTAATCGATATTGTTTCGTCCCACGCTAGGGGTTCCTCGACCCCAGGATGAAGACGAGGAAGAGGAACCCGATGACTCGGACCACTGCCATCGTGCCCAGCCTAACACTCTCCGTCATCAACGGATCATCAGGAGCCAGCGGGACTCATCATCACCGCCCCCGTAAGTCTTCGACGCGTCTGAATGTAAAATACTCCCATGAGGTTTCCACGTTATGAGGATAATTTCCTTTTCGTCGTCCCGGCAGATGATACTGTCGCTTGGGCTACCATCTGTATTCCTTCCTCTCCTGAAGTTGAGCACCAGTTCCACCAAGACGTGACCTTTCAAAATACATAAGACTTCCATGGCAAACGGTTCTCCAATCTTCTCTCCTAAACTTTATCGGTGACAATCATTCTATCCCATGCAGATCATCGTGTTCTTTTGATTAACTGGGCAAAGGGATCATCAGGATCAACATCTACTATCCTTGGGTGATATACCTAACACCGAGAAAGGACACATTCGAGACATTCATCAATCCAGCTTAGGTAGTAGATGTCGCTCCTGATGATCTTGTAACTCAGTACTCCCTGGAACCCCCACTTTTTCTTATTAATGAATAGATCTCTTTATTGTATGACTTAGATGTCTCGTGTTTGTCGCACCCCGCCCCGGTGGTAGAGGCATGGTTTATGGGCCCAAATTAATGGGCTTTGGTACGTGTATTTATTGGGCCGATTGAGGCCCATATATTGTTTAAGTTTGATGACAGGTGTCGGCATATTATTTGATATTAAGTTGAAAAAAGAAAACCCGTTTCATCATGGGGAAAAACTTTCAAGGTTCTTCGAATGAGATTGACTAAATAAGCTTATTAAAATGAGATGCTTGGAGAGTTCACACTTATATTATTTTATATTATATAATAATATATTATAATGTAAGCAATGATTGATTGGGTCCCTACGTTCGCTCGAAACTTTCCCTTCTTTAAAGGAGGGGTTTTAAAGTTATCGGTGTTGTCCATCAAAAAAGGGAAAAAAAAAGGTGATAGGTGCCTGTAATTATTATTTTGAAGGAAAGAATCACGTTAAATAAATATATTTATATCTATTAAAATCATTCATAATAATTACGAACTAGATATAAATTCCTTTAGTCTAAACTGACTAAAAAGAATTTATTTTGGGCCAATTCTCTCTTTCTTTCTACCTCAATACAATTTATAGCATGGGTTTTCTTAACCCACGAGATACGGATTTTCACCGCGTTTGTAATTTTCAATAGGCAATATATTAAATTAAAGTTTTTTAATACTTTAAAATAAATTAATAATTCAATTAATTCTAATTTTGGAATACATGACTTTCGAATATAATTCATTATAATTACATAAGAAAAAAATATGTGTCGATGTGCTTTTACGTGCTAGAGGTTCGAAAGTCATGAATATCCATTTTTATACAAACTAAGGTAATTTGTCTAGCAACAACATTTAGCCACCCATTGTGTAGAATACGCTCATGAACCAAAGCCGCTTTTGAACTTATTATTGTGTAATTTAATATGTCATCGCAGAAACATCTCGATTAATTCAACGTATCATGTGTCATCATTGAATTAGTCGTTTTACATGAATTATGAGATATAATATATCTTCACTCTAATTATAAAAATGTATTCAATACTTAAAATCACTAAATCAAGTGGTCAGACTCTCTAATCCAAGAGAGCGACGAATCATATATTATATCAACACTACCCTCTAAACGCTTCGCGAAATACCAAAAGACCGTATTACTTACAATCTAATTAAAAACTTCTTTTGACGGCATCAAAGTGCATAAATGCACGCGTAAAATTAATGAATGTCTCAAGTCAAGAAATCGGTTATACTCTTTATTGAGAGAAGTGACCAATAAGACTTAACACGTAATAGTATTCTTTACAAATGAGTCGTGTCAGCTCAAGCACCTCAAGTATAAGTTGAATATTTATCCGTAGGTCTGACTTAACCCGAGTTATACACAATGTTAATTTAAATGTTCATGTCTCGTCTAAATATCTATATGTTAAGAATAATCTTATATAGATAAATAATTTTAATTTACCAAAATTTTGTCACGACAAAAAAAAATAAATAGTAAATAATTCATTTATTAAAAAAACTATACAGAATATCTCGATGAGTAGTGGAATCATCTCGAGAAGAGTCCGATGATGCCGCCAGAAGACGACAGAAGAAACAAATGAGAACCCCACCACCACCATCAAAATGACCAAACAACACGTTTCATGAAACTCGCGAACCAAAAAAAAAAAAGATTGACAATTAAGGCAAAAAGTGGAGGTGGGGGCCACCGCCAATGTTTCGCCCGAGACGAAATAAAAGCAAAAAAGGAAAAAGATGAAGAGAGAGAGAGAGGGGGGGTCGTGCTACGTAAACAGTATTTACTGAAATATCATTCTGTTGTCGAGTTGCATAATAAGGTTCGTCTTTTGTTCATTCCACAATTTCTGATTGATAGCGTCTTTAAATGATACAAGACTGAGTGAGTATAAGTCCAAAAAACCGATACGAGGATGTAAAGAGAATGGGACTTAGAAAGATGTATTTCTTCTAGGGGCACCGAGTGTATGCGAAAACCGAGGGAGGTTTTCCTTTTCTTGGAAACATTTGATAATGGGGATTGCTCATCATCATCGGACGGTCAGAATTGGGTGGCCAAAACTTGTTTGGACATAATAATGAGAGCATGTCAACTCCGGTCATTTTGCTTTTCGGCTCGTAACGAAACAGTCCTCAGTTCACTTGTGAGCCGTGCGACACGAGCCTGTTTTTGTTTCTTACCAAATCCATTTCCCATGGTGATTTCACACACCCACAAAACGACAAGCTTCATATGTTTGTCCGGATGCATAATTAGAGGAATGTTCCCCTACGGTTAGTAGTAAAATAATTTTTCAAAATACGTTATACGAAATTTTTCGACTATTTCCTTCTAGTAGCGACTTTGCTTTATCAAAGAAATTGCTACTTCATAACAATTTTGAGGTGAAAACATAATATTGTTATTTAGAGTATAGATTTTGGACAAAATTCGCCATCATATTAAAAAATGCATTTATACTTATTGGAATACATCTTGTATCTGTCAATTATATTATTGTACGAGTCCCACTCGTGACGACCTGAGTTGAGAGAGGCTGTAGGTATTAGTGAGAGACAATTCATCGAAGAACCGGATACTCAACTAAGAACTTGTCATTCAAAAAAATATATTTGTTGAAAAAAGAATTCAAAAAATTATGAAGTATCAAAATTCGTTATTTCAAATCATCGTGTGGAAGAAAAAAAAGCTACTATTGCGATTTTGAATAAAAGACACGACTCAACTTAAAAATGATCTTTTTTTTTAAGAAATAGAAGTCGTCAATTGAGATAACGAATTTTGAACGATAATCAAATATTTCCCAAATTCACGAGCAACTATTTTATTTTAAAATGATAACCGTGATGAGGTGCTTTCCTCTACGGAATTATCCCTCACCTTTCTCCAAATTATCAACATCGACCCAACTTTTGTGTATAAAAGACCACGCTCCCCCCCCCCCCGGCAACGCCAAAACACTTCGAATTCCCACCCCTCGCCTCACTTCCCTTCGACCTCGGGGGGATCCGGTGACGATAACCTCTTACGGTGAGGTGGACATGTCATCATCGGCATACATGAACCACCCAAGGCCGGCGATGGAGATGGTTGGGTTAGAGAATGGGGCAAGGCTGGAGACTCTGCTTCATGCTATGGATGACGAGTTCGGTGGCGTGACCGTAGAAATGAAGAATGACGGAGCCAAGCCTGAGGTGTTCGCTGTACTTCTAAGGAACTCGTTGTCGATGTGGAAGAGACAGGCGAGAACGCGGAGCCCATCTCGCCCACCCTCTTTTGTGATTTTTTACGACTTGTATAGATTATGTAGTCTTTTCCCGAGGATGTTGCTTAGTAGAAGAAGAATGGGATGTCTGCAGGGGAAGCAAGGGGTTTGGATCAAGTTCCCCATAGGGCTCGAGAACCTCCATGATATCGCCGCAAGGGAAGGGTTCGAGTATCACCATGCAGAACGGGACTATGTCATGATGACCAACTGGATGCCCATGACTCCCAGCACCCTCCCGGGCAATGCCACTCACCGCGTCACCATCGGTGCCATCATCCTCAATGACAGGCGAGAGGTGAGAATAAAGAACCCGCCAGCCGAATCGTCCTCCCCTTTTAGATGTCCGAAGGAACCGGAACAGTTTGTTTATTCTTTGGGCTTTTGGTTGTGCAGGTTCTGGTCGTACAGGAGAAGAAAGGGAAGTTCCGGGGGATATGGAAGATACCAACCGGCACGGCCAATACGGTAGCGTGTTCCGTTTAAGGCCCGACCTTCGTAGTCCCTGAGATAAGGATGGATGTTTCGTGACTTTTGTTTTGGATATGGATCAGGGAGAAGACATAGAGGATGCTGCACAGAGAGAAGTCAAGGAGGAGACTGGAGTGAGTGAGTTTAGATTTTGCTTCATTCCTTTCCTAATCACATCATTTTCAAAATGGTTAAGAAAAGGCGGTTTTTTCTCAGATTGATACAGAGTTCTTGGGTATATTATCATTCAGGTAAGCTCTTTTTCATTTGGATCTTAGTCGAGCCGCGTTGACAAATTTGTTCCGTGCATCCGATGATGGTTCAGGGTATTGCATAGTGCCTTCTTTAGATGGTCAGATATGACTTTCTTCTGCGCCATGCGGCCGACATCATTTGACATTCAGACACAGGAAGCCGAGATCGATGCTGCTGAGGTAGTAACAGCGTAGGCTTGATCGACGATGGTAATAGCAGTGGTTCCAATTCGCGTCTGCGGTCTTTTATATTTGAACTGCTACTTAACGTGCAGTGGATGCCAATGGAGGCCTTCGTGTCCCAACCTTTTGCAAGGGAGGACGAGGTATGCAGACACGTCATCGACTTGTGCTTCACGAAGCTGGATCAGGGCTACACTGGATGGACCCCAAATGAAGTCAAGTCGACCCTGGACGATAAACCGAGCGTCTTGTACTTTAATTCCCGTGACCTGCATAAGCCGGTGCTGGCTTCGGCTGATCATCAGCCAAGCTATTGATATATAATCTTAAGATGACTGCCTATTAATAGCCTTCACAGCAATAGTTTTAGCCCACCCTTGTCCTGATTTTAAGCTTTTCTCTAATTTCACACCATTACCGATTACCAATTTTCGAGCACATCCTAAAGCAAACGATGGAAACGTTGTTAAGACATCATGATCAGGGCCAGGGAAATCAAACTCATGACTAGGCACTGGTGATGCGCCCTTGCTCCATGACTCTTGGGTGGCGGTGTCTGATCAACTGGGCCATCTAGTGGAGGAGGGGCAGTCGGTGGTACTGATTCTAGTGGAGGAGGGGCAGGAGGGGATGGAGATTCTGGGGTGGGCACAGGGGGTGAATGGGTGGAGGCGGGGGCAGGGGCAGGGCTGGGGGCTGGGACTGGAGCTGAAGCGGACAGCTCATGAGGCAACAGCACCTCCTCCAGCAAATATATCGCGATGGGCTGCTGGTCGAGCCCCGTGCCAATGATCTTCACAGTGTTGACCTTCGTCTTGAGGGCGATGTCCGGCCCGACGTTCTGCACTGTGAAGACGAAACTGCCAGGACCACTTGTGGCCAAGGTGTTGATCGGCCCGCTGGTGGATTGCAGAGTTGCCAGGGATCGGTAGATTGGGGTCACGCAGAATTCTAGATAGGAGATTCGATTATCGACCGTCAGGTTCTTAAACTTCGCAAGGAAATGCAGGAAAACCTCGTCTCCCGGACAGAACAACGTCAACCCTCCTTGAAGGTTGTCCTGACGAGAGAAACAGATTATGACTTTGCTAGGATCAGATACGCTCCCACACAACAACGATACCATATTCACAATGCCATTACCTTGTAGGCGGCAAATGCCTTGGGAGTGGCCACTAAGGTGGCCGCGAAAATCGCACAACCCTTCCGGGTCATTGTGTCCATGAAATTCACCATGGACGGGTCAGGCACTGGAGCTGCAGCCTCGGCTGACGGTATCACCCCGCTTATCTGAACCACTGAGATATTATATGGATTTTCCACCAGAGACTTGACGAAAAACACCGCGAAATCCACGCTCCCATCCTGCGGCTTGAAACCCACTTTCCCTCCCCCAAGGTCAGTCATGTTGACAAAACCTGACATTCCGGGGGCCTTCCCCGTGGTCTGGAATATAGTGGCAGCGACGGCAGTTCCACTGGAGAGCTGGTGGAGCTTCCCGGCGTCGAAGTAATCGAGGAGAATGTGGAGGGAGAGCCTGTTCCTGAGGGTGGCGAGAGTAGGTCTCGGGGCGAGGAGAGTCGTCATAGCGGAATTGTCGATGGCGAGCACGGTTATGGTGTTGCGGGAGTTGACCTCATAGGAGAGGCGAGTCCGGGAGAGGTAGCGGTTGAAGGTGGCGAAGTCGGGGCGTGAGGACAGGAGCTCGGTGATGTTGTGGGCGAGGGCAGCCGATGTGGAGATGAGGACGAGGACCGAGAGGAGGAGGAGGACGACGATGCAGCGGCTGCCTTGCATCCCCATAGAAGCAAATCCGAACCGTCGAGGGAATGGGGGGAAAAATCCTTAAAAACTCCGAAGGAAGGGATCCTTTATACTCCCCTCCATAATCACGCGCAACAGCAATTTGCGCTAAAACCATGCAAGCTGGCGAGGATATTAATTAATATAATGATCTCCTTTTTTCTTCCACAGAATCAGTCAACCGCAGCCTTCAATGCCTCCCAGGTTTAAAAGAAGATAAGAATCGATGTCCAATTTCAATGGAAATGGTAATTCTATCCATTTTGATTTGAATTTGTTTAGAAACAATTGGGGTGGGGCATTGAATTAGGACAACGTGGGTTGGTCGGGATCTTCCTTCTTTTCTGCATGGGAATCGCAATCAGTTCCTGACAAAAAATTCGAAATTTCAGTCTCTGTTTCCTTTTTAATAAAAAAAACCAGACATACACGTGATCGGAGCATGGAAATTTGGGAACAAAATTAAACAAGGGTGTAGATAAATTTGTGGGTGGTAGTAATGATGATGAGATCATGTGTTTATTTATAGGGAAAAGGAAAATTTGATTAAAAATTGTTAATGCACCCCCAACCAACCTACCTACCTTGGACTTTACCCCAACTCAACGGCAATTTTTTTTTCTTTTTAAAGTAATACAAGTCCCACCAGCCGTTTCACTTTCCTCTCACTTGGGAATTGGTGGGACACGTGAGCTTTTAAATTGTATGCACAAAGCGAGTAAAAAAAATAATAGCCCAATGGGCCAAAAGGGACCGACGGTCATTGGGCCTTTAAATGGGCCGTTTTGTAAGAAAACGCTGTTAGGCTTTTAAAAAAAAAAATTGTAAAATGTCGCTCATATCTCAAGGTCCAGGACGGCGTTTTTGTAGGAAATTGCAAATATCGGGGTCCGAACCGGGCGATATTTTGAGGTTTTTTTTTTGAGATTATAAGGATATTTCGTAATCTTTTTTTTAAAAAAAAAAAGCGACACGAAAAAATTGGGGTGTGGCGAGGAAGGACACGTGTTGGATGGAGCAAAGGCCAACCGCATGCATTGACTAACTTTGAATTTCCAAAAAAAAAAGGCATAACTATTTGGAGACATCCCAAGCTAAGTTTCTGATTGGCTGAACCGAAACAAATTGTGACGAACTTTTTATCCCCCACTTTTTTCAGTTGTGGTAGACCAGAGTGGAAATGAAATTATGGGTGGGAGGCATTGAATTTGATGAGGGGGTCCTTCATCATGTTCACATCAATTGGATAATCTACATGTACAATGGGGACGACACAACAACACCACCAACAGCAACTAATGCTTGCATTCAATATTTCATCCTACCACTCTGTGGGTACTAATATTAAAACATGCCCTATTTCTCTCCTAAAAATATCTCTATTTTTATCCATCTTTTTTTTTTTGTAAAGCATGTTGAGGTAAACAATCCATGTTGTAGTGGGGAATATAAAACAAATGTTATTTTGGTCCCCCAATCCCAATTGGAATCCTCTCGAGAATTGAATATTATGAAAAGGCTCTTTCTTCCAAAGCATATTTTCAGGTGCATCTAACTTTTCGGCCTCTTGCATTTGCACATCCACTCCCATAATGCCCCCCCGGTCATTTTCATTACACAAACCAAACCCTCGACAAAAAATAGTTTAGGACCAAACAGTGAATTCCTGTAATATGATGAGCTTTGTAAGTAAGTAATACTAATCGAAAAAATAATTCCCAAAATAAGGAACAAGGTTTCGAAAGCGATGCCTCTCGAACTCGGAGTTACAAAGAACCACCCGAGTTCGAGTTCTTTGGACAAGAAAGTACATCGTAATTTACCTTTACCTGAACATTTTTCCCTTCATTTATTGCCCCCGAGCACAAGCCCCTGTTAGCCCCATGAGTTTTAACTCCACCTCCATCTGCTTTTTTCGGCCCTCATTTATCATCAACACAGCCTTTTAACCCATATCTAGAATATATACACCAATTCCCCACCACTCATGAAAAAGAAGGAGATATATGACATACATGACATCCCACCAGAGTCTCACAGCGAGGAAAAGTTAGTAGGCCTTACCTGTTTGTTTCTCTTACATTGAGGATGTCATGTCATTGCAGAAGCATCAACAGGAGGAGAGTAGTAACTGGCAATACAGCCCACTTGCACCCAAACTTCTTACAAATACAAGAACTAAACAAATATTGTAGGCATGTACCATTAGAGTAAATCATACATCTCCCCCTCCCATTCCTACCCACCATTATCCAAATCGAGAAGTGCCAAGACCTCCAGGGGATGGCAACCTCCAGCCATGTCGTTTCCTCTTTGGTTGTAATAATAATAGTAATGGTGCTGTCTGAAGAAGTGGAAGTGGGAGTCTCTGCCAGGAGATTGACAACAGTTCCACCAGAAACAGCTGCATGGTGAGCACTGAGCAGACCCTTGTGTGTTTCTGGGTGCATTCCCTTTGATCAATGTGGTATGATAGCCGCGCTCGGATTAGGCCTTACGTTTCGGTTTTGAATGTGTGGTTTCCGGTAGGAACTCAACGAGGAGACAGCTGGACGAGGGCTCGTGCAGGACTGGGAACCCGATCGATGACTGCTGGAGGTGCGATCCTAACTGGGATTCGAACCGTAAGATCTTGGCTGACTGCGCAATTGGGTTTGGTCGCAATGCCGTGGGCGGCCGAGATGGTAAGATCTACGTGGTGACTGATTCGAGCGACAATGCGGTGAACCCGTCTCATGGGACATTAAGGTATGGGGTGATTCTGGATGAACCGCTGTGGATCATCTTCGATCGTGATATGGTGATCAAACTCGAGCAGGAGCTCGTGATGAACTCATACAAGACGATCGACGGGCGGGGACATAACATCCAGATCTCAAACGGGCCCTGCATTACAATCCAGAATGTCAGCAACATCATCATACACAACATATACATACACCATTGCGTCCCGGCAGGTAATGCGCTCGTGCGGCAGACCCCCGAGCTCGTCGGGATGAGGGGTTTGTCGGATGGGGACGGGATTTCCCTGTATGCCGCTCGTGATGTTTGGATCGACCACTGTACACTCGAGAGCTGCCGCGATGGCCTCATTGATGCGGTAATTGGGTCCACGGCCATCACGATCTCAAACAACTATATGTTGCACCATAATGAGGTGATGCTGATGGGTCACAGTGATGATTACGTCGGCGACAAGGTCATGCAAGTCACTATCGCGTTCAATTTCTTCGGAGACGGGCTAGTTCAAAGGATGCCCAGGTGCAGACATGGTTACTTTCACATCGTAAACAACGTGTACTCCGGTTGGGAGATGTATGCCATTGGAGGAAGCGCAAACCCAACAATCAACAGTCAGGGGAACGTCTTCGTCGCCTCCGACAATGCACACACGAAAGAAGTGAGTCCATCCTCCCTGCATTGGCAAATCCTCAATTCTATCGAATTCGATCATACGGTCGGTCATCTTCCTGTTTTTCCCTCCTTCAGGTGACGAAGAGAGAAGCGACCATAGGAAATGACGAATGGAAGGACTGGAACTGGAGGTCGGACAGGGATCTGATGGTGAATGGTGCGTACTTCACACCTTCCGGGCAAGACACGGCGTCGAGCTACCTGAAAGCATCAAGCATGGTAGCAAGGCCAGCGTCATTGCTAACAGCAAATGACCCGAGTGCTGGAGCAATCAATTGCCTGGCCGGTCAGCCATGCTGATCCTCGAACGCCCAATTTCAGTTTCAACCTTCTCAAGAAGAATCTGTTGCCTCACTGTACCGAGTGTATGTGGGAAGTCCCAAATTCTTTTTCCATCTGAATGGCAATTCTATCCCTGTCTGTCCAAATCATTTCCACCCAAAACAAAGTCACAATACACTAAAAGAGAATTCTCGGATTGAACATTCAAAGGGTCATATCACAACAACAATACACAGAGAGATAAATGCAGGGGTGTTGTTCCGACAAGATGAAGGTTTTGCTGTGTGGGAGACTCTTGCTCGCAGCTTCATTACATCCTACTCCTTTTACTCAATAAGAGGTAATATTAGATACAGATACTGGGTAAATCTGGGGCTCTACAAAAGCAACAGGACTAAAAGATGAAGGTAACTAGCTCGACGAGATGAACTACTGACCACTTACTGAGCTACGCTATTATCTTCTCAGCATATTATCTACTTGCCCTACCAATTAGTGATCATCAGTTGGCTTTCACCTCTGTACTGGCAGGCATAGCCTCGTCTTTCCCGGCATTACCTTCCTCTTTCTCGGGCTCACCCTCTCCATCGTCTTCTTCATTGTCAGACTCGTCGGCTAGCTTTGTGAGCTCCTCCTGGATCATGAGCTTTATAGAAGACTTCCTTGGGGCCAGATCAATATCAAATTGCTTGGCTGATTTTTTTTCCCCAAAAAGCAGAGAAGAATTTGTATCAGGTCAGGTGAAAATATTTATCAAACAATGGGACTTCTGCAATCGTCTTGGAAATTATTCATAAAACTCAATAAAGACATACCAAGCTGCTTCAGTATATCAGTGAACGTAGCCTGCACAGAAACAAGATAAAATCAGTACTCCGTCAGAAAGAAAAGCCGAATACAATAATAAAGAAGTGATTTAACAGGGCCGATGGGCCACATTAGCCTTTTCAAACTCAGTTAAAACATACATCACTTGAGTGATAGACAGGAATATTTGGCAGAGGGGATATCAGGAAACACACCGTGTTGAAGTCCACTTCCTTGAGAATTTCACAAATTGCACTTCTCAACTCCTCGTCACTTGGTTTTGCTGCTGAATCTTTAGATTTGTTCTTTCCTTTAGCATCTTTTTTCCCTTAAAGAGTGAAGAAAGATTCATAAATATGTTGGCAGTTCACACATAATTTTGTCATCCCATGCATCAACGCAACAAAAAATGTTCCTTGCGCAAAGAATGTGAACAGGTGCGAGAACAAAGATACAACTTACTAGGATTTCTCCTTACCTGCAAATTTTGTGGGAGTTGGGGACTTCTTGACCCCTTTCTCTTTCTCCTTTGATGACACTCTTCTGTCATAATCTTCAACACTAGAACGACTTGAAGTTGGTTTCTTGGGCTTTTCTACTGTAACGGCTTTGTTGTTTTTAGCTTTTCCAGCCGAATCCTTCTTCCCTGATGACTTCGCTTTACTCTTACGCTTCCTCGTATCATCCCCTGACTCCTTAGAAACATCCTTTTCCTCACTTTCCGTCTGGTCCGGCATCTCATCATCAGATTTTTCTGGAACTCCATTCTCAGTCTCTACCTCATTCTCATGCTCTTCTTCTTCCTCTTCTTCGGAATCCTTGTCCGAATCCGACTGCGGCTTTCTGCTTTTCCCTTTTGAATAATCCTCGTTCTTCTTTTGACTCTGCGGAATCATTCAGAGACATTCATAGTATCGACATAAAGAAGACACATACATGTAGACCCAGGCAAGCTTTCGTGGCAAGAAAAATAAATCATGAAAATCTCAACCTAGCATCAGAAGATCACTGCTCGGAATACCATCATACCTTTCCCGATCGCTTTGCTGAGCTTGCTGTCCTCTTGTGCTTTCGACCCTTTCTAAACCGATTAAGAGAAATTATATTAGGTACAATCATTACAAGGAAGATATAAAGGCTAAAAATCAACTTTCTGAATTGCTTCAGAGTCAAGTCTTTTACCTCTTTCTCGGCAAGTAACACAGTAGTTGTTGCATGGGGAGCCACCAAAAAGTCTATTAATGTTGTAACAAGTTCCTCCTATGAACAAAATCACATTTAGCCAAGGTCAAACCAATTACTCCGACATAGAGCCCTTGCTTAATGAGCATGCAACAAAATCCAAGATAAAAAATTACAGAACAAGAATTTCTCTTCCAACAAGGAAAACATAATCAATGGTGTCACCGTGTAAAAAATCTCAAAAATCATTTCTATGGTACAGCCTGGGAAGAAATATGCAACTTACCCCTCTGCATCCAGAGTGTAGTGTATATGCAGGCAACAAAACCACCAGCAAATAATGCAAGATTAGCTAACCTTCATAATGGAAGCTCTAGAAACCTGTATGTCAAGCACATCACATATTTCCAGCAGCTTCTCCTTAGTACACTTGTCAAATTTCTCTTTAACCTTATTTTCCCTTTTCTCCTGTAATGGACAAATATACAAAAGTACAGAATCAGCTAAACTACCAACGAGAAGTGAAGAATACAGACAACCAGAAACAAACCCCCAAGCGAGCATTTCTCCTGTGGGTTCCCTTTTCTGATTCACACAGTGTTTGCCTGCATTTGCTTCTATTTCCTATGTATTAGAAAACTGTTCATCCACCTTCCCCCTTTCAAAAAATCATCATGCGTATATCATCCTATCCCATGCCCATTCATGGTTTCAGATTACCTCGTCATCATGCCAGACAAAGCCAGAAAATCTGGAAATATGTCCCCTGATTTCGAATGCCTGACATTAATATAAGAGCGTGAGAGTGTGATTTCAGATATGCCAACAAACACTAAAGAAACAACCAGTCAACAATCAATAACTTAATCTTGCACATTGGAAAAAATGCTGTCTAGGAAAGTAGAATAGAAGTTAATTACACATAACCTTGCATCTTTGTCCAAAAAGAATATTATGAAGCAGCTTCAATGTATCATCATTCTTCCTCCGTAACTTAGATGCAACTACAGCATAAAAAGGTCACAACAAATTAGGCATTTGTTTTTTTTGCCAGCCAAAAACCAACAAATTTAAATTAGAATACCATTTGGAATGTCCTTCAATGGAGTTCTGCTACCCTGCAAGTAAAGAGCAAAAACAAAGATTTTTGGATCAGAAAGTTCAAATGAATAAAAGAGATTAGAATTTTGAATAATCGAAGAAAAAGTTCTGAAGTTCCAAAACAAACCTTCTCTATCTTGAACTCCTTGTGAGCATCTTTGTCAATAATTGACACCAGCCTTTTAACAGATTTCCGCTCCCGAACAGGGCGGTCAACAATAGTAGGAGTCCGATCATTCTCCTTCTCATCCTTTTCTTTCTTCTTTTCCTCCTTTTTGTTTTTCTTTGAATCAGCAGTTTTCTCCTTTTTAGCCACTGCTTTTTCTTCTACTTCTTTTCTTTCTTTCTTGCGATCACGTCTCACTCTCACCCCGAAACTTCTCCGCCTCAATCTTTTCTTGGAGACCTTCCCTTCCTTGCTTTTTTGAAGCTGTCCTTCATCATGGTCTTCCTCTTTCTTCTCCTCTTGACTCTCTTCAGCCTCCTCATTCTTCTCCTGTTCACTCTCTTCTAATGTATCCGGATATTTCACCTCTTCAGCGTCTTTATCCAGAGTCTTCGCCTCTTTACTCCCTTCTCCTTCATCCACATTCACCTCTTCTTTACGGTCCTTCACTTTATCCACATCGTTACTCCCTTCTCCCAATTTTCCCTTTGTTTTCTCCTCCCCAGTTTTCTCCACTTTCTCTTCAGTCTTTTCCTCACACTCCACAGCCTTCTCATCCTTCGTCCCATTCACATCCGCATCCTTCTCAACCTTTTCTTCACAATCCTTCTCTTCGACAGCATCGTCTCCCTTTTCTTCTTCAACAGCTTCAGCATCCATGGCTTCTGGTTTATGTTCTTCCTCACCCTTGCCGTCCTGCCTGTCCTTATCTTCTTCGTCCTTTTTTCCCACAACATGATCCGTGTAGCTTAGGATCGCAATCAACAATTCAATCACACCGCAGCAACACAGACACGCGCCAGCAAATATTCACAGAACAGAACAAGTTTAACCACAACAATCAACCTTCATCCACTAACAACAAGGTGTACAAACCTCCAACACAAACCTCCGACAGCCCAGTCTCCGACCACCAGATTACTTCCGATCGTCCGTCCACCGACTCCACTTACAAATTTCCCAGCAGCGCAGCTGCAATCCACAATTCTAACTGTCTAACTGCCCCTCTGCTAACAAACTCCCTCTTATACTAACAGACTCCTAACAACCGGTTTACAACATCTACAACATCAACCCGGTTCACTTATTTTGAACCGAACCACTACACACATAGACCCAATGACAACTACCATGACGACCGGTTCTCTTCATTCTTCATTCATCACTTCACCTTCATCTGCAGAATGTGCAACACCAACACCAGTCACCAGTCTCTTCCTGCAGAATTGTGTGCAGCACCAATCTTCATCTCGATTCCTCTTCCTTCCTCGAACCTCCTTGCATCAAGTCTCCCCCCTTGAAAGACACTTGTCCTCAAGTGGACAAGAGGGAAATTTCTACAGCAAATCATACAAGAACTCCCAAGTCGCATCTTCAGAAACAGCACCCTTCCATTGTACCAAGACCTGAGTAGCAGCCCGATTTCCGCGCTTAACCATTCTCCGAGCCAGGATGGCCATTGGTTCACGTACCTGCAAATCACAACAGGGTGGCAAAGTCGTGGAAACTCGACTATCATCCGAAACACTCCTTCTTAACTTGGAAACGTGAAAAGTGGGATGAATCAAAGTTCCTGCAGGCAACTTCAGCTTATAAGCCACCTTCCCAACCCGGTCAATCACTTTGAAAGGTTCATAAAACAGAGGTGCAAGTTTCTGATTGCTTCTCACAGCCACACTCTGCTGTCGATACGGCTTCAATTTAACATAGACAAAATCCCCCAATTGAAACTCTCTCTCCACTCTATGGGAGTTGGCCAACTGTTGCATCCGATGCCGGGCACGATCTAAGTGGAACCTCAAAAGCTGCAACTGAGATTCTCTCTCCCTCAATTGCAGATCCACATTTGGAACAACATGGTCATGAGAAATATAAGGAATATGGATCGGAGGAGGATAGCCATACAAAGCCTCAAATGGGGACATTTTGATTGAGGAATGGTACGTAGTGTTATACCACTACTCGGCCAATGACAACCAAGACACCCATCCTGCAGGACCCGTCTCTAACCATGCAACGCATATATGTTTCAAGACAACGATTCACTACCTCTGTCTGACCATCTGTTTGCGGATGGTAAGCCGTAGAAAGGTGCAATTCAACTCCTTGTAATGTAAAAAGCTCTTGCCAAAACCGACTAAGAAATATGGCATCTCTATCACTTACAATAGTGAGAGGCAACCCATGAAGCTTGAAAATATGATCAAAAACGAACTGAGCCACAGTTTTAGCAGTGTAGGGATGTGGCAAAGCAAGAAAATGGCTGTACTTACTCAGGTGATCCACCACTACAAATATCGCAGCTTTGCCACGAAACTTTGGTAAACCATCAATAAAATCCATCGAGATATCCTGCCAAAAACCCGTAGGAACCGGCAAAGGCTGCAATAAACTAGGGGATGCCACATTCTCGTATTTGCAAGTGGAGCAAACTGAACAATCACGCACAAAATTGCGGACATCCCGTTCCAATCCTTTCCAAAAGAAAAATCTACTAATGTGCTTGGTAGTAGCAAGAACACCAGAGTGACCTCCAGAAGGACCAAAATGAAAAATTTACAAGAACTTCTGCCGCACCTCAGGAATGTCACCCATTACAAGTTTAGAACCCCGCTGTAATAAACCTTGCTTCCACTGGAACTGACCAACAGAAGAGGCTCCTCCCTGCAATTCTTTCAGCAAAGCTCCCAACTTAGGGTCAGCCATCCAAGAAGCTTTGATGTCATCAAATAGAGTGGCTGAGTATTGCTGAACAGACAAAGAAAACAACTCAGAGCCTTGAATCCGCGACAAAGCATCAGCTGCAACATTCTCTTTACCCTTCTTATAGACAATCTCATAATCATAGCCCATTAATTTTGTCAACCACCGAAATTGCACTTCCGTGTGTAACCTTTGCTCCAATAAGAATTTCAGACTCTTATGGTCTGTGCGGACTATAAAATGCCTCCCCATCAAATAGTGATGCCACTTACTTGCAGAATACACCAAGGAATATAACTCCTTCTCATACACCGAGAAACTATAATGGCGAGGAACAAGGTGTTTGCTAATAAAAGCGATGGGATGTTCTCTCTGCATGAGCACAGCCCTGATGCCAACGTCAGAAGCATCAGTTTCAACCACGAACGTATCATCAAAATAAGGGAGAACAAGGACAGGTGCTGTAGTTAACAATTCTTTCAACCTATCAAAAGCAATCTGAGCTGCAGAATTCCACCCGAACCCATCCTTCTTCAAAAGATCAGTCAAAGGCTTGCAGATCATCCACCCTTGTACTACCGAAAACACACTTGGATTTCTTAGCAAATAAAACGAACTTCCTGAGTACAGACAAAGCAATCTGTAAATGTTCCACATGTTCAACTTCTGATTTGCTGTAAATGAGGATATCATAAAAAAAAACCAGAATAAACTTCCTCAAATAAGGTCTAAAGATAGAGTTCATCAAGCTTTGGAAGGTGGATGGAGCATTGGTCAACCCAAATGGCATAACCAAAAATTCATAATGTCCATCATGGGTTCGGAAAGCAGTTTTGTGTACATCTCCTGGATTCATTCTTATTTGATGATAACCGGCTCGCAAATCCACCTTAGAAAAAATGACAGCCCCGTATAATTCATCAAGCAACTCCTCTATCACCGGTATAGGATATTTATCCTTGATTGTCTGTTCGTTTAATTCTCTATAATCCACACACATGCGCCAAGATCCATCTTTTTTCTTAACCATCACAACAGGGGAAGAAAATGAGCTCTTACTCTCTTGGATAACCCCTGTATGCATCATCTCTCTCACCATCTTTTCAATATCATCCTTTTGTGCAGCCGAGTGTTTATAGGGTCTCAAACTAATGCCCTGCACTCCATCTTTCAGAACAATTAAGTGGTCATATCCTCTAAAAGGTGGTAACTCAGTCGGCTCCAAGAAAAGATCTGCATAAGCAGATAATACAACTTCAATCCCAGTAAATTCTCCTTCTGTGCTAGCCAAAGTACATTGCAGCAGCGAACCCTCCTGTCCCACCATACTAGCCATCCAACCAACCACAGCAGATGCACCACAAATCTTTTGCATTTTTTTCACTGAAGTGGTCTGCAACATTGCCTGCTGTCTCATCTTTGAATCTCCTACCAATGCCACCTCGACCCCTTTCCAGACAAATTTCATTAAAGACAGATGAAAGTTCCAAGTAATATCTCCCAATCGGGCCAGCCAAGTCACTCCCAATATCAACTCGCAACCTCCCAATGGAATGATATAAAAATCAGCTACATATGTTTCTCCCTGCATCTCCCAACCAAATTGTCTCAACATGCTTCTGCAAATCAAGCTCCTACCATCTGCCACCGTGACCTTGATTGGAGGTACTGTCTCTACTAATAAATTCATCCCCTTAACCAATCCTAGGTCAACAAAATTATGAGTACTAACAGAATCAACAAGAATATTCAAACTCTTCTTCTTAAACCACCCTTTTACCTGCATAGTTTGCACACTTCCTCTGGGAACTTCGCCTTTCAGTGCATGTAAGGTAACATGCATTTCCTTCCCTTCCTGTTTCCCCATATCCACAGCACAGTCACCCATCAATCCTGCTTCATCTTCAATCGATTCTACAACCATGGAATACACTTGCCGTTTAGAGCATTTATGATTCCTATCAAAAGGTTCGTTACAACCGAAACATAACCCTTTCATTCTCCTCTCTTCAATCTCCTCCTGGCTCAATCTTCTTCTCGCTACCTGACCAAAATTACTACTCATCCCAGCAGATAAATTTGTAGTACTCCCACCCTTCTCTTCCACACTTCGGCCAACTCCAAATACAGAAGAGGTATTACAAACCCGACTCATAGTCTTGTCCCCTACTCCCATGATTCTTTGCTCCATTATTGGGACAGTTGGTCTGTTCCAGATTCGTAAAGGCTTACTGGTATTACTAGTCGTTCTGCTCACAGGCACATCACTACTAAGGATTCTCACATTTGCTTGCACAGTCAATAGATCAGTAGGTTTGAGTAATCAAAGGGTGCTTTTAAATTCATCCTTCAGTCCATTGATAAAGAGAATGACCTGAAACGACATAGGGAGGTCGATCTTGTCCAACACCCTTCGCAAACAAACATCAAACTCCTCCATATACGCATACAAATTAGAAAATTCCCCTTCTTGCCTAAGATTCTTCATTTTTCCTATTGGATCCTCAAAAACTTCTTTTCCAAACCGACTGTTTAATGCCACAGTATATTCCTCCCAGTCCAAAGGTCGGTCTCTTTTCCTATTCTTAACATAGGAATAATGCCATTGCAATGCCGACCCATACAAGTACAATGAGGCTAATTTCACCTTCCTATCCTCAGGCACATGTTCCACTTCAAAGTATCTTTGACATTTATACAACCAATCTTCCCATTCATGTCCATCGAACCCCGGAAAATCGACTTTAGGCATCGAAAACGTGCTTGCAACAGATTTGTGTACCTCATCCTCCCTCCTCCCCTTAACTACGGACAGCTCGTCTTCTTTACTAACCTCCAATGCTGTCAACTTTTTCAACAGTAAATTCCATTTATCATCCATTTTAGACTGTACATCACGAGTCTGTGATTGTACCTTACGGATTTGTGAAGTCAATACCCCAATTTTCTCCACCAACCCTTCTACTAGCTCGCCGGTTGTTTCTTGCTCCCTTCGTAACTCGTCAAAACGAGTTTCTACCATTTTTGCAACAACACAGACGATTTTACTCGAATATCAAGTTTATCAACACCGGAATTGCAGTTTTCTTATACAATTACTGAATCTTTATCACCAATTAACTTCTCCGGCAAGATATTGCTCTGATACCTTTGATCCGTGTAGTTTAGGATCGCAATCAACAATTCAATCACACCGCAGCAACAAAGACGCGCCAGCAAATATTCACAGAACAAAACAAGTTTAACCACCACAATCAACCTTCATCCACTAACAACAAGGTGTACAAACCTCCAACACAAACCTCCGACAGCCCAGTCTCCGACCACCAGATTACTTCCGATCGTCCGTCCACCGACTCCACTTACAAATTTCCCAGCAGCGCAGCTGCAATCCACAATTCTAACTGTCTAACTGCCCCTCTGCTGACAAACTCCCTCTTATACTAACAGAATCCTAACAACCGGTTTACAACATCTACAACATCAACCCGGTTCACTTATTTTGAACCGAACCACTACACACATAGACCCAATTACAACTACCATGACGACCGGTTCTCTTCATTCTTCATTCATCACTTCACCTTCATCTGCAGAATGTGCAACACCAACACCAGTCACCAGTCTCTTCCTGCAGAATTGTGTGCAGCACCAATCTTCATCTCGATTCCTCTTCCTTCCTCGAACCTCCTTGCATCACAACAGTTCCCTCATCCACCAAGTCCTTATCACCATCTTGCAAATCTTTTACCCCGTTGCTTTCTACTTTCATTTTTCCAGTGAAAACACCTCCACTTTTGATAGGTTTAGTTTCGACAGCAGGAACAGCTGCTTCAGACTCTGCAACTTCACCTGCCAAAGTCTCGTCTCACATAACTGAGCATTTCGACAACAAAGAGAAATTCAGTGCATCACTTCACACTAATACCTTGCAGCCTCAAAGATTTTACAAGATTTTTGCTTAAAAGAGTGGAACTTTCAAGCACCCCCAAAAGAACCTAAACCCAAATCGCCCAATGTGTCATTCTAACCGCACCAAAAACACTCTCAGTGTCATAACTGGGAACAAATAAACTATTCAAGATTACAAAGAAGCCATGAAAAAAGAAAGAAACCTTCAAGAACCCGAGAAAACCCAAACTCCAAAACCTTCAAATATGTAACCGCGCAACAGAGAAATAGACAATCATAGTACCATCCCTAACACAACTCCTAACCAACAAAAGCACACGACGCAGAACACGCAGAAGGATTGGAACTTTCAAAACCCCCAGACCCAGGAATCCCACAATTTCACCCGTTTAAAAGAACCACGCACAGAATATCAAACAGTCTCCCGTTAAGGCAGCCAATCACGCCATACAGGACACTTACCACAAGAATCCCGAGCCCTGCCACGCCCCGACAAGATTCAAGATTTCGAAACAAAACCCTAGACCCAGAATCCCCAAACCAACCCCCCCTACAAAAAAAAAAAAATAACAGGCACGTCAAGTGAAGAACACACGACCAGAGAGAGAAGGGACCACCAACCCCACTAATCCAACAAGAGAAAGGATCAATAATTTCACCCGAGGAGAAGAGGTTCGGTCGTCCTCCGAAGACTGGACCAAAAACAAGTCAACACAGACCAAGTGGCAACACAGAGAGTGCGTGCTTGCGTGTCTGAAAACGAGGGAGGGAGGGAAGGAGGGTTGTGCTTTGGTCGGACTTTATTGCATCGGAATTAAATCCCGTTCTGAAAACCCGCGGGCGGGGGTTTTTTTGGGCCTCCCCCTTTGGACCTTCAAATCAAGACCGTAGCTTAGCTTCTTGTCCGAATCCGACATCATGTATAAATACGACCTCGCGAATTAACCCTTTCTCCTTTTTAACTTTTGACTGATAATTTCACTACCCCAGACAAATAACCAAAACCAGGACGACCCCATTTCTCATTCACACTCATCATCCCCAAGTTCAGAGATAAAGGGCAAATCCCAACTCGTTTCCGCCATGGAAATCATCCAAAAGCTCATCCACTACAAGTACCACCTCCTCTTCCTCCTCCTCGCCGTCCTCGTCCTCTCCTTCCTAGTCTTCCTCGCCCCCAGCTTCCTCACAGTAGTTGCCTACTTCTGGCCCCTCCTCGTATCCACGGGCCTGTTCCTCGTGGCGGTCGTCGTGTTCGGGAAGACCTCGGCGGCCGGATCCACCTCCTCCTCCTCCTCGGACAACTATCCATCCTCCATGGCCGGGGAAGGGATCCTGGACTACGTCGTCGCCGGCCCCACCGAGCAGCACATCGAACAACCGGTGGCTGCGGCGGGCTCTGTGGAGGCAGAAGTCGAGGGCTTCAAGGCGGAGTAGCAGCAGGAGGGCCAGCAAGCAGCGTGTAAGGGGTGGAGTCGCCCAATTTCTCATCAGTGTCATTTTTCCTAATTTTTAATTTTTAAAAATAATATTTAACTGTTTAATCTAATCGAATGTCCTTTTTAATTTAATTAGTAGGATGAGGATGAGGATATATAAATTGGGATGGAGTTAAAAAAGAAAAGGAAAAATAAAAAAGGGGACACAAACAGGAAGTACCCGAACAAAAGGAGGTACGAGGGGATGTTATGATGACTAGGATTGACTGCAACTCGTGAGTCCATGGGAGCCTCTTTTGGGAGTTTTCAAATTTTATGTCATGGGGAAAAAGAGAATCTTTTTCAGGGAAAGGCGGGACCCACACACCCCCCCAATATTGTCCTCATGTCCCGGACAGCTGTCTCCCAGCCCCCTTCTATTGGGCCTGATCTGAATTGTTTTGGGCCTGCTGATGGAAGGCCATTTCTTAGTTGGTCTTTATGGGGTGTTTTCTGGGCCGATAAACGAAGAGGGCCCATTTGGGATGTGATGTTGACGCCTCGTCGAGCTATGGATGCCGCGGAATGAGATTCTGTTAAGTGCGGCGATCGGATGGGACGTGCGTGTGCCCGACATGGAATCCTGAAGGAGAAGGAGAAGGTCAGAGTCGGAAACCCGAAATGGGGAGCTAAGGGAACAACAGCTAGAACAAAAAGGTTTTTGGGATGGAATTTGGTATCCGATTCTCTCTGCAGTTGTAGTTGGCCACGTTCCCAGCTTAAAACGTGAGGCAGCGAAGCGAATTGTTTTTCCGTGATTCAGAAGCATCTCGTACGTGAGGGAAACCGTACGCCTGATTTATCACGTCGAAGAAACGGAAAAGGATCATTACAATACATTGTTTATGATTAAGTTGTTATAGTAGTTATAGTTCCTTGAACTTTTTAAGGTGCCATGGTATCATCATCCGAGGACTGGGTGCTGTTGTTGTGGCACATGTGATGATCCCATGCTTATTTCTTCCCTGACCTTACGAATGAACTCGTCAAACTTCCTGTTCAGATCCTCCGCTGTCGTTATCTCATGCAGGGATCCCGGATCGAGAATGCAATCCACGTCTTCATTGGATCCGTCTTCTTCCTCGCTTTCTTCAGCCCTTATTCCTACGTCGTCAACATTTCCAGCTTCCTGCTCCCCGCAATCCTCGGAGCAACACTCACGGATTTCTTTTACCCCTTCTCCATCTTCGTCCTCATTATTGCCATCGTCGCCATCCCCCTTTCCCGCATCTTCTAAGGCCATCTCGCTTTCATAGACGTACACCCCCTCCTCATTGAACACCGACGATCTCCAACCCCCTTCTTCTCCGTTCATCCACGAACACTCCACTCCTATGGTTCCACCTCGACTTTGTCTCCCATAGCCATCTCTGATCAAGCCGGAGCTTTTGGCTAGGAACACCAGGATGCCATTACAGAGTAGGAACATATGGTTCTTGTCGGCACCGTGCTTCAACAACCTTGAAAGAAAAGGTGAGATCTGATGATCAAGGAGGTTGAAGCCGAAGCTGAAGATTGCAGAAAGATGACAAGGGTTGATCCAGGTGGACAACAAGAGGGAGAACAAGGAGAGGGATAAGGCTAACTTAGTGAGATGCTTGAAAAAGTTCTTCTTATGGAATGAGAGGGACATCAAATTCATGTTCTGATACTCCATCGTTGGAATTGAAGGCCCTGAAGACACAACTTTCGGTTTGCATGAGATGTAGAAGATGGACAGAGATATAGGTTGGTTGGTAGATAGGTAGATAGAGAGAGCTTCCTGTTATATAGAGCTTTTCTTTTTGTGGGGAATATGTTCTTTGGGATTCAAAAGAACATATTCCACTTTTGTACTCATGTGATAGATGAGATAAAATCAAGTTGATCAATGATTTATAACTTACAACTGTTGTTGTTGTTCGACATGGGTCTATGAATCTGTGATGATCTTTCAGAGGAGTTGGTTGATAGAACAATTATGACAACAAAACCTCCAGAGCAAGCATCCTCAATTCCTAACCAAACTTTGCATGCATTAATTCCTCCACACACATAATTGAGGTAAATGGGGCCTTGGAGAAATCATATAGACTTTTGGATAATCAAATGAAATTTCCTAGATAAGCAAAGACTAAAATTGCAATAATGAGTTTAGTTAATCATGTTCTGAAGCTTTAATGATGGTTTTGCAATATTTGGGCCTTTAGCCCGAATGGTCGGCCCAAACCAAGCCCAAAATAGTTATCCACTGTCTTTGAGGCCCAACAGTGGGCTAACCCACCGACATCTCCAGGTTCAGGTCGCTTCGAGTAAATTATAAGAATGGTTCGAAAATGGTCCGCGAAAAGTTCGAGCTCGACCTCGTTTATTTCCTCCGTTCTTGTGGAAGAGTCGTCTTCCTTCGGGATATACTCATTCCTGTAATTTCACCTTTACACGTACGAGATCATTCATGTGCACAATTTTACTTGAAAATAATTGACTCGGATGAACTTCTTGGACTGGCATTAATTGGAGCATCATGCTTCCCTTGATGTTTTCTCTTTGAGTTCACATGAATATACGAGCCGCGGACTTGAACCAATGCGCATGGCCAGCATCGTCGTAATATTACAATTCTAAACTAAGCCCTGTCGAGTTTAAGTCCCATCACATTTCGAGCACCTAAACATGCGAGGAGCCTTCCACTGCACGCCCCTTTCCCCGAGATCAGGCTTTGTCGAGAATAATATACCAAAGAGTGCCTGGTAGCTCATTCAACCGCTGGAGAGCGCCTTCTTCGTCTTGTTATCTAAGGCCTTCTCGAACTGTGGAGCGGTCAGAGACAGCAGCTGATTCAACAGCAACTTAACTACACGGGATTTCAGCTGGGCATACCTAGACTTGATCCCCTGTTCCAGGGTATACCCAAAGTACTGGGGGAACTTCACCAGCTCCTATTGCGGGTAATCCATTGTCAAGAAGAATTCCCATTTTGGCACCAGATTCTCCTCCAAGCTGAAGGTGTAGAGAGATCCATACCTTGACACCATGGTCTTGATTTCTTCCGAGGTATACCCTCTATTGAGGAAGAACTCCGTCACAGGCTTCAAGTCTGAGGAGATCGGACAAAAAGGAAGGCTACGTCGATCCCCATGGCTTGGAAGTATTCAGCAGTAGGATGCAGTTTCTCTTCCACGCTGTAGCTCGTGATGTTCGGACTGTTGGTTAGAATCTTACCTATGTGGTCCTCGGGCACGCCCCATTCCAGTAGGAAATCCAGGGTTGTCTGAAACTTCTGACGACTATATGTTAGCAGAGCGGGGAAACGGTATATAACTTTCGCCCACTTCTTCTTGTAGATTCCCAGTTTCTCAAAAGATACAACATTGTTGGGATCAGATTCTCGGGGAGACTGATTCCGCACAACTGGGGCCTCTTGACAAGGATGGACGATATTGGACTTTGGAACCCCGAGATCAAGGAGAAACTCCACCAGCGGCTTAATTTTCCCTTCCAAGCTGTAGTAAGCAAAGGCAGGGAATCTCCTTGTTATTCCCTTGGTCTGCCCAAGACTTAAACCGAGCTCCATCAGGTAGAGGATGTGAGGACGCAGGTTTCCAGTCGAGTCCACCTCGCACGCCCTAGAGATGGCCTTTAGCTTTTGACTATTTAGATTCAAATCAGATAAGGAGCAGCAACAAGCTTCTCCTTTGGAGGCGGATCAGGGAAGTTCTCAACGACATCCACCAGGACATTGCCGTGTTCTTCGAGAAGGGTTTCGAGGTACGGGATTAGGGCATCTCTGATTTCAATAGTTGTGAGTTCCCGTCCTAATATTGTTACACTGATGTCAGGATTTGGAAATGCATTCTTCTAAGTCGAAAAGGCAAAGGGGAAACGTTGCAGCAAATAGTTATGGAATTAGATAGTTCGAACCTACTAGGTACCGAGACCTGTGAACGGAATGAAGCCTCGAAACAAGGTGGTCGACAGAAAAGGTCCGACTTGTTGACAGTCCTGACTGCAACTGCATTGCTTAAGCCTTGTGTTTTCAAGAACAAGGCCAGTACAGCCTTGGCTTCCCCTTTTTCTGCCGCTGCAAGCGTAGAAGGTACAACCCTAAGACCGTAAGGCGAATCTATCTCCGAACCAGAAGCTGGCAGAGCAATGATACAGGATCAGCATAGTCATCCCAAATCAAAATATCAGTTATGGGGTCAGAGAAAAACCAACCTGCGACTAAACGCAGCTCCGCACGAGGCTCGCCGCAGTCTGATTGACATGAGAGGAATCTCCCGGCGACCTGAAAAGACAAGTGAACATCCATCCATCAGATAGGGCTTCACCCAACAGTTGGCCGCTAACCCAGCAAGAAGTAAGACAAACTTTCCGAATCAAAATCGGGAAAAGTTTCAACCTTTCTGCTCAAATCAAGTACCCAAAACCATTTTTTTTCCCGGGTGTTGCTACCCATAAACAACATGCAGAAAGACTCGACTCAACACGACATTCTAGGTAATCCCGACAAGAAGTTCGGAGCTTGGACAGAAACACCCAACGGGGGACAAAAAAGTGGCACCTTGATGAGAAAGACTGCTCCGGAGAGGATGGAAGGGTGGGAGTGGGAGGAGGGCTTTTTTTTTTCTGGCTTCGCCACTGGGTGGGAGGACGACTGAAAGTGAGCAGAGAGATCGCAGCATGCTCGTCTCTCTTCCCTCCTCCGGGCTCGCTGTCGACTCGCCGACCACGGGCGGCAAACCAAACCACGTCCGTAAAATTATCGAGTTTGTCGGAACGTTGGCATGTGCCGCCAAACCCCAACGGCTGCTAATAGAAAAACCAGTCCAAAAGTTTGTACACATTTTACAATCCGGTCCCCAATTAGTTCCTGTTCAGCCACGGTTCGTTAACAGCAGCACAGGCCGCAGCAGCACAGAACAGCCGTCGTCCGAGGGCATGCCACTTATTCATCCTCTGCACGCATACGGAGCCTATATTTTCGAAGGGTTACATGTGGCTGTGCTCGATGATCTGGAACGCTGGGGGTTGATCGGAAGTCACCACAGATTAAAAGTAATATCCACATAAAAGATTGCTCGTGAGATACATTGCGGCGAAAACTACCACATATTCTGACCATAGAACAACAAAGCATAATATGGCACCAAAAACGCCCCCTCGAATAATCTGTTCAATATCACGGGTTTAAGTTCGTCGAGGGAGTCTGAGCAGATCCTCAGTCCATGGCTTTGGGTTCAAGAACTAAGTAGAACATCATGTGTCCTGCACCCCCAAAATGGAATTCTCGAAACTTCAATCAGTCGGCTTTGTAGGTGAAACTACCCTGGAATTGTTACTTGAAAGACCCAACAGATGGATTCAGATTTCAGTAAGGAGGTATTTCTGGAAGCAGAATGACGCTAAAACAGGCCCGGTCAGATCGCCGATAGCACACCCTGCGGAAGGGAGTAACTTCTTAGGCACAGCAGATCATTTATCCCCCAGCACAAGGATTTAAATAATGAAGTAAAACTCCTGTGAAGATAAACGATCTGAACTCACCGATCCATTGTCCAAGCGAAGGGCGGATAAGAGCGGCACCAATCCCAGCTCCAATTGAAGCAAACACAAGAGAAGCAGTATACTTGATCGTTGCACCACCAACCTTTTTTGCCAAAAGTTCGAACTCTTCTGCTGGATCTACATCTTCATCTTCTTCCTTGCGGTGAAATACACGAGACAGGCATCGGTATGTTTCAATACTAACTTGGACCAGCCAAGATGCTAAAACTCCCAGGAGATAACCTGTCCCAAGGAGCAGTTGAAAAAAAAAAAAACACCCATCAGATTGAAAATTAACAACCAAAGACATTTGGCAATAGAGTGAAGAAAAGTTTTAACTTGACCTCTAAATGTTGTCTTGCTGACACTCCAGATAAAAACCATGGTTGGCATGCCCCTCTGTGCCTTCCTTGCGGCGGATTTTGGAACATCTACTCATGTATTCAGAAAGATAGAAGATTGGATAAGAGGCATGTGGAAGAACCACAAGGACAGTCATTTACAAAGCACATTAGAGAATAAATATACCTTTAAGAAGTTTCCAAGCCATTCTTTGAGAAATATAGTGGAAAGCAAGTCTTTCAAGAATCCGTCTAGTAGTTACATTTGTGGTCTGAGAAAGGACCAATCCATTTAATCATAAAATGGGAAATGAAACAACATGAGATTGAAAAGTAATTACACAGTCAGAATATTACAGGAGACCAATCATCTCTTGATAGAAAGAATTTATTTTTTAAGTGATTTTCAGCAGAATTAAAGTAGTTAGCCAGTGGCAAAAGCTATTAAGGTGAACTCATAGTTTCCTAGAGATCAGGACATGGCATGCGACTTTAAATACTTGTCGTAAAATCCTAAATGCAACTTCATTCCCCGGTGGGAACCAGAAAACTAGACCATGTAAAACCAACCTCTCGTATTATCTGTTTCACAGATTTTTTGAAAGGGACAACCAAATCTACACGGCGCTCCTCTTGGGTGTCCGGTATGAAGTCATCATCATCTTCTTCCAAGTTTGTTCGGGGCTCCAAAAGTGGCAAATAGTACAGTAAAAACGACCTCAATGAAGTCATGGCAAATGACCTTGGTTCAAAAGCAGAAAAAAGCGGCTTTAACTCGATGTTATACTGTTTCGTGCCATATATTCCCAGCTCATCTTGCAATATGCTGCTAGTCTCCTTATGAGGGACAAAGTCCTCAGTCCATGTTGCCCCGGCATCACAGTAAGCTACTGGCACCCTAAAGTTGCTGCAAAAAAAAAAAAAAGAAAAGGAAAGAAAACCAAATCAAGAGATGAGCGCCTTGAAGAAGACAACACAATAATCATGGCCAAAGAGGGTGCCAAGACAAACTTTCTGGAAAGATCTCAGCAAAGTCATCAATCCAGGCCCAAGGAAAGAAAGATGTCAATTTTCCATCACATTATCATCAGCGACATTATGCAAACAAAAGTAATCAGAATTGACTACCCAATAACATTTTACACTGCTACACAGCCGAGGTGTCAAACGATTACCACACCCCAGCAAATGAAATAACAGAACACCAACTTCTGGACAGAGGCAATGGATTTTCGATCTCTCTTTCCCTCCTCACGATATCGGTCACCAACAATCATCAGACACAGACAATGTTCCGGCAGCCGGCAAAATAGGCAGAACCATCAGGCCTAAAACCACACATTCAAAGTCCCTAGATCAACAGTACTCCAACTCTAACCCGACACCCCCACAAGAGCAAACCTCACTCGCTCACTCAAATAAATCAACAGTCGCCTTCAACCATCCTAACAAACCCAATCGATTCACGGCAACAAACAACCCAACATCCAAAACCTACGGAAGAAGGGGGGGGGGGGGCTCTTCTTTACCCGAACAAGAATCTAGAGGTGAAGGGCTTCCCGGCAGCGACAGCGGCAGCAGCAGCCGCGGCGGAGAAGAGACTGTGGGAGTGAAGGGTTTGCGAGGAGTAGGAGGAGGACGGGTTCTTCTTCCTCGCAAGCTCGAGGATAATCGATATGCCGCTCATCTTAATTTCTTGGGGGAAGCGCCGCTCGAAGAAGAGAATCAAATCAATCCAAAAGGCGGCAGATTCATGACAAGATCTCGCCTTTCTTCTAAACGAGCTGAACGCCGGTGAAGTGAGAGCTGGCCAGACAATATACTTTTGGGCGGCGATTGGATGCAGAAACCCGCATGAAGTAACGGAAAAGGTGAAGTAAAGAAAAGCTTCCCTCCCTTCAGTGGAGAAAAACGAAAGTTGACCAAATCAGCCCACAAGAACACTCAGAAACATGGTGGGCTGGGCTCGAATCGATTCCCACCCATAAACTGGCCGGATAAATCTGAATCTTTTACGTGTTATTCCTTCTGGGTTTGCTGAACTTATATTATCGGGGTGTGGATGAATTTTTTTAAAAGTAGCGACCGCGATTGTTCAAGAACCGCGCCATCCCAGTTCTTCTGCTTGTCCGAAATTCCTTCCTTTTCCTCGGATAGGTTCTGGGTCTCTGTCGGGAATCCGTGATAAGGGGATGAACACGGGGGATCTGCACAAGGTCTGGGAAATCAAAGCCCTAAAGAAGCCTGGGGAAGACAAAGCCAGGGCTTTCCTCGACCGCATTGCCAAACAGGTCCAACCCATCATGCGGAAGCGTCGTTGGCGGGTCAAGATCCTCTCTGAATTCTGGTACATTGAAATTTGTATGGTTCTGTTCTCTTGTGATTGCATTCGTCGAGGATTGTTGATTGGATTGCGATGATGGGGTTTGTGTATGTTCTTTTCGGTAGTCCGAAGAATGGGAGGCTTTTGGGGTTAAATGTTGGGAAGGGCATTGCGGTGAAGCTCCGGCTGCGGCGGCCGAACAGGGAAGATGAGTTCTTCCCGTATAATAATATCCTTGACACGATGCTTCACGAGCTTTGTCACATTGTGCATGGCCCTCACGACGCCAAATTCTATGCCCTCTGGGATGAATTACGGAAGGTTCGTGAAACCAGAAGATTTTTTACTTCACTTCTATTTCTGGTCGATAGATGCATCGTGATTGCTCTGAGTATTTACATTGTGTTTATGAATACAAGCTGGTGTTTTATCTTGTGCAGCCATCGTGGTTTATTGTTTTATGGATTCACATTAATGTGCGGGTTGTGATGTATAGGAATGCGAGCAACTGATGGAGAATGGAATAACGGGTACTGGCCAGGGTTTCGATTTACAGGGGAGGCATCTTGGGGGGCTCTCGCGTCAGCCCCCCATTTCATCATTACGGAAAACTGCACTTTCTGCTGCAGAGAAGAGAAAAGTTTTGGGGTCTTTACTGCCTAGTGGGCCGAGAAGGCTTGGTGGTGACAGTAGCTTGATGGCACTGAGTCCGGCACAGGCAGCTGCCATGGCGGCAGAAAGGAGGCTGCAGGATGACATCTGGTGTGGTTCCACTTCTGAAGATTGTGAAGATAAGGGAAGTTGTGATAGGGATGTTCCAAAAAATGTTGTTAATATGGTGGGAAGCCCTAGAAAGTCGAGGGGCAGTAGTTCAAGCGCACCAGGAGTAACCTCTCGGAAGAGACATCTAGACTCGGGTGGAAGTCTGGCGCCCAAATCGTTCAACCGTGATAAGGATACCAATTTCATAGACTTGACTGCGATGGCTTCTACTTCGACGTCGGAGTCCTCGCGAAACAACCGTGGCTCCAGACATCAGAAAGGCAGGTCCCAATTGAATGAGTCTCTCCGTTCTCCATCTAGATGTCATCGAGAGAGTGCTTGCAACTCGAGCTTGACTTCAAATTCTAAGCGAGAGACTCATGAGGATCTCAAACATCCGGAAGAGAACACGTGGGCATGTGAAATGTGCACTTTCCTGAACCCGGTGAGCATATTTCTCAAACGACTTACTTGTCCACTGTTCCATTCTTGGTTTGCAAAAACTGTTTTAAGTGACTTTATCTGGCATTTAACTTTTTCCTTTATTCCTTTTTACATTAGAATTTGGTTAATGGTCTGACAGTCTGCTGTGTGGTTATCTTTAGTTAAATCATCATGCGAATGCCTCAGTTATCAATTCCTGCCTGATAAATCTATCCTATAAATGCACAGCCCTTGTCACTGGTCTGCAAGATTTGTGGTCTTGAAAGGCGAAAAGACAGCTCTGTTGCATTCAAGTTCTGGTCTTGCAAATTTTGCACCCTGGACAACAGTGTTGGGCTGGACAGATGCTCAGCTTGCCAGCAGTGGAGATACTCCCACGGCTCCCCTGTGTCAACCAGGGCACCCGTCCGTGGTGACTGAGTGGTTAGAGGTGTATCATCCGAAAATGGAGGAGATGGCCATTTCTTGCCATGGAACTGCAGGATTCATTGATTGATTGGTCTGGCGGAATCAGATTCCTTGTTCTGGGTTAGACCAACAAACCTAACCTTTAAAGTTCTTGACTTATAGTGGAGCAAGCATAATTGCTGCTGTGCTAGCTTGATCACTTTTCAGATGCAGGCAAAGAAACGCTTGTAGCAGATGTTACCTAGTCATGTTGAGAGAAATCTCAATTCAGGAAATGCGCCACAAATCCAAATAATGTAGTGGATCACGAGTCCTCATGATGTAAGTCAAGGTATAAATGAGTGTTCAATGTTACCGGATAAGGACTTAATCGTAGACGAAAAAATAAGCAAATGAGTATGGCTTGCATCATACCAGGGATGTGCTGTTTGGTAACAATGTGCAAATGCCAAATCATCCAGGGAGCATATGAACAGTTCTTGTGACTTGAGGGGGCAACATCCATGTTGTAAATGATGTATCATATCAAATGGGAAGACAGGTCTCCGGTTCTCCTTTGCATCATACCCAGAAGCAGCATAATGTAGGAGCTTGAGTTCTCTAATGTCCGAGTTCTCTCCCTTTCAACCCTTCTTCTCTGCGCTTTCCTGTTTAAGGAGCTTCAGAGGGGTCCTCTCCTCCCTTTCGAAGCTGTCTCTGGGATCCAGGAAGCTTCCATTGATAGGAAACTTACACAACCTCGCAAGCCCCCTCTGGGACTTGTCGAAGAAGCACGGCCCCTTATGCACTTGCAACTCGGGAAATTTCCCACTGTCGTGTCCATAGACTGGGCAATGTTGGAGACGATGAGAAATCTGGAACGCATTAGGAAAGCACAGGCCGAGGCTAGGAAGGTCTTCAATGAAAAACAAAGAGTGGATGAGGAAGAGTTGGTCCAACTCAAGTTCCTTGAGATGGTCATAAAGGAAACCCCAAGGTTGCATCCATCCGCCGCATTTGCTGCTGAGGGAGAGCCAAGAGAAGTGTGAGATAAATGGATATAAGATCCCGGAACAAACCATGGTGATCACCAATGGATGGGCAGTAAATAGAGATCCCAGGTTTTGTGTGGACGTGTAGAAATTTCACCCGGACAGGTTTCTGGATGGTTCAGTGGATTTCACGGGACACAATTTGAGTGCATACAATTTGGTTCATGCCGCAGGATTTGGCCGGGGATGAAATTCGGTGTTGCTGTCATCGAGCTCGCGCTTGCGATGCTGCTGTATCATTTTGATTGGGTGGAATGAAGAATAAAGATTTGGACATGGCCCAGTCTTTTGGGGCAACTGCGAAAAGAAAGAACGATCTGATTCCTTTTGAGTAGGGGGCGAACCATTCATGTTGCCCGATCTCATTCTTATGCAACTTCGTCTTGCTCGTGTAATTTTCTGCTACAACTGCATCTGTAATGTTCGTCTTGCTCGTCGATTTTCCGGGTCAACTTTTCATTTCTCTTGTCATGAAAATTATCCCCGCCTTCTCGAGCGTAGACGACGAAGTAAAGGCGCTTGCTATAACAACTCCTGCAACTGATTCCCGGGGAACTATTCAGAGTATACTAGCAGCTACATCAATGGTATCCATACCTCCATCTCAACTCATGCTTCATGGTGCAAGGAGAACGTTCTCATCCGTGAATTGAGGTCTTCGATTTCATTAGGCAATCCATCATGGAGGGCCAGGGAATCGTGTACTGCTGATCACGGATGATGCGATTGTTTACTATCTTTCTCTAATTAATAAATAAAGTAGTAAAAAAACGTGGAGATTATATAATTCATGTCACAGACCTCGTGAATGTGTCAAGATGTTCGCGATTCGTACCAAGTCGAAGTCAACTGCTTTCACAATTGAGCACGAAACGACCAGGCACTAGTTATGTAATAAGATATGTAGTCGAGTTCACTCGAGGCACGTCATGTTTTACTGTTAGTTGAGGCATCCCTATTGATTCGTCCAGGAAGAAGGCTTCCACGAGATCTCTTCTTTTGGTTTGCATTCTTGTCACAGCTACACGGATTCCTTCACAATATCCTTTCTTCCCAAAAAGACTGATCATCCCATACTAGTGTGCGCTTGGTCCCCCTGTCGTTTGATCAGGAATTGCAGAAACGGATTCCCAGATCTTAATACGGATACGATCGTAATCGTCAGAACGCCTTCTAGTTGTCAAGGATGTTCTGAAAACTTCAATGGCCGACTCAACCATGTTCGTTAACACTTACCAGGCAACTCCTGTAACTTAGCTTTAGCCATACGTGTGAGCGAATTAATCGCAAATTCAAGATCACCACAGTCGATTTGGGACACAAGTAAAAGGAAAACGAAAGCGTACCTGATTGAGCCATAATTTCCAATGAAATCGCGGAAGCTGTAATCCTCGGGTACAATCTTTGAGAAGCCACAAAAGTAGAAGTCGCCTAGGTCTTTCCCTCCCTCCTGACGAGATGGCCGATGGAACTATCTAATGATACATCAGTGGGAGAGGGGACCTAGCGCTTATATTAATCGACAGGCCATTCCATCACAGGCTTACGCCGATGCTGGGCTTATACCGAATGCCGTCCATCCCACATCTAAAATAAACTGAGATGTTGTAAAAGTCCGAATGAAAACATCACTGAAACCTGAATGGACTATCATACACTTTCTCGTATACCAACATACAGCCCGCTTATAAAAATAAAACAATTAATTATATCCCAAAAGAATTTTATAAAACAAAACAAAATAAAGTAAAATAAACATATTTATAAAATTTCAACAATACGCTTTTGATTTGTTTTTGCCCTTCAAATTTTAGTTGGTGATCTCGAGAATCCATAAGATTGGGACTGCCGTCCTTCTGCTTGTTGGCATCTCCACTAGGAATCATGTATGGAGCTTCATTTCTCTTCGCTAACTATTCTCTTATCAATCTCGACACTTTTCCTCCTTGCTTTCGAAAATATGGGTTCAGGAAAAAGGTGATAGCGATCACCTCTGAGCTACCTCCGGACCTAGGAAGCTTTTCTTGTGTTAGAAATGTGATTTAAAGTTGAAATCTTGGAGAATATGATAAGTAATATCACATAAGATTTCGTGTGATATTATGGGATATCTAAAAGATATTGTTCTAGATTATATTGTTTATTATAAATAGACGCATTGCCCAGAACTTCGAATAGGTGAGTCAGATAGGTGAGATCCAGGGTTAGTGCGATGGGAGGCCACAGGTTGTCATGCTCCGGGGTCTCTCCACGGGAGAGTGTGAAACTTTCTCGGAGCTTGTAATCGTGTAACCCGTTGGTTATAGTGAAATCTCAAGAAGGACCTCCTAAGCTTGTTTGGGCGGAACCACGTAAATCTGTGTGTCGTACATCGTCCCTGTTTCTTCTTTTCCACATTTCGCGGTTCCCGCCCAACACCTTGATAGGGAACCTCCACAACCTCATGAGCCCTCTACCTCACCGTGCGCTCATTGACTTGTCAGAGAAGCACGGACCCCTTATGCCCTTGCAACTCGGTGAACTCCCCATGGTCGTGGTCTCCTCTCTTGAGATGGCGAGGGAAATCCTGAAGAACCACGACGTCATTTTTGCTGACAGGCCAATCTATTTCTCCTCTCAAATTATGTCGTATGGTTCGTGGGACATCGTATTTGCTCCTTATGGCCATTACTGGAGGCAGGTTCGAAAGACTTGCATGGCGAACTACTGAGCGGGAAACGGGTCCAGTCATTCCGGCATCAGAGGGAAGACAAGTACTCGATGCTTGTTCATTGGATTGCGTCCAACTCTGGCACCCTGATCAATTTATCTGAGCAGATATTCAAGAAGTCCTTTGAGACTAAGTCGAGGATGGCATTCGGGGCAATGAATACAGAGCATTCGGGATTCAGTATCGTGGACCTGTTCCCATCAATCAAGCTGCTCGACCGATCGAGACGCAGGCCAGGCAGACTGTTAAAAATATTCCAACACCTACTACTTTAAAAGTTACTACATCTGGATAATTATAGGACGTACCATTTAGAGAGACACTACTTCTAAATTTCTCTATCATAGTTCTATAATTTTCTTGAGATAAATTTATAGGCTGACTAACGTGGAAAATTCCCCACCGCATGTAAGGAAGTGAGGCTCGCCTATAAATAGGAAGCCGAACCACACAGTTTGCATCAAGTTAAAGAAGCTGGAGTTTCCCTTTCTTCTCTTTCTCAAAGTATTCTCTTTCTCTCAAGTCCTCTTCGAATTAGAGTAAGGTGGTCTATTGGGAAAGTCGAGAATTGAGTCTGAACCGGGTATAAAATTGTCTAGTTGCGTAAAAAGATTGATGGGATAGTAGAAAGTATCATAAGGGCTCACGTGAATAAGTCTGAGAGGAGCGATTATAATGTCGAAGAAGATCTGGTTGACATTCTTCTGAAATAAGAGCGAGTGGTGTGGTGACGAGGGATTCAGTTTGAGCAGGACCAATGTCAAGGCAATAATCACGGTAACAGTATTCTGCCGCACCACTCTTGTCTACGCTGTTGTCTCGTTACTAATAATCATAATTGGTCGAAACTCACCTTGTCTTTGTATCGTGTGAGGCAGGACATCTTCGTTGCAGGGAGCGACACATCTGCCACGATAGACTGGGCAATGTCAGAGATGATGAGAAATCCGGAACTCCTTAGGAAAGCACAGGCCGAGGTGAGGAAGGTATTCGATGGAAAACAAAGAGTGGACGAAGAAGGGTTGGTCCAACTCAGGTTCCTCAAGATGGTCATAAAAGAAACCCTGAGGGCTGCATCCCCCTGGTCCACTGCTGCCGAGGGTGAGCCGAGAGAAGTGTGAGATAAATGGATACGAGATCCCGGAACGAACCAGGGTGCTCATCAACCAATGGGCAATACATAGAGATCCCAGGTACTGGGTGGATGCGGAGAAATTTCACCCGGAGAGGTTCCTCGAAAGCACAGTGGATTTCATGAGAAATGATTTCGAGTACATACCTCTCGGCAGTGCCCCAAGATTAAATTTGCTGTCGTGGTCATGGAGCTCGTGCAGATACTAAAGAAAGGCCCTCCCAATATCTTAGAATACCGAGCCGGCCCATATGCCGAGCCCAACATAGAAGCCCAGCAGGGTTCCTTTCTAAAACCAATTGGCTGTAGAGGGAGTAGCCCGCTAGACTATATATACTAGGCTGGACTCTTTTCTCTATCCGATGTGGGATTGGGTTTGCTATATAGCAAACCTTTCAACACAATAAGAACTCGTTCATTGACAACGCACTTGTTTCGATTGTGTTCATTGATTTCGATAGGTGATGGAGGGAACTTCTACTGTTAACATCTTCAGAATCGGTGGTATGGAGCACTCGAAGTGGCTGGGTGCTGGTTAGGAGGTGGATGTTCCCGACAAGGGGAATCTTCCGAACAAGGATTTTCGTCAATGGACAGGTTAAAAACAGGGATCCCAGGTATTGTGAAGACGCCGATGCTTTTTATCCAGATAGTGTTTTCGGTAGCTCGGTTGATTCCAGAGGGAACAGTTCCGAGTTGGGCGTAGGTTGGAGGATTTGTCCCGGGGTGGATTTCGGTGCATCATTTAGATCCCTACTTTATTCTGAACTTTTACCGAGATCCGCCTCTCAGTTGATGCTGCCTTTTTGAGTTCCGGTGGCATGGGCGAGCAGACTCACGCCGACGTTGTCACCATAATGCTTTCTTTACTCTCGACTCATACATCGTGTGGTATAACTTAGTCGTGGGCAAGAAATAAAAGTCCCCACAGTCAATCATCATCCACAGATGACACAAGATGGACTGGCGCGAAATCCGGTCCGGAGCAAGGTGATCGTCCAGCCTAGGTACCAGAAAGAAGCGGAGAGATTTCGACCTGAGACAGACCTAGTATCCCAAGTGGGTGCCGCAAGAGCTGCAGAGCAAAATAATCATCAATGGATGTGGCATCCCAAAATACTGGAAGGACCCGGAGAGATTCCGTGGAAGCCGGTCGACTTCGAAGGGAACCATTTCGAATACAGACCATTCAGAACAGAGGAGGATTTGTCCAGAGGGATGAACTTCGGGGTAGCGAACATCGTTGGGTGTCACCGTGAATAGGAAGGAAGATCTCTACTTGATGCGCAGTGTTCATTGACCTCGCCATGGCCTCGCAGTGGACAAGATATCGCGACGAAATTCGTACTCAAACGAACTCCTTACGTAAGAATTTGAGCCCCATTTCGTATGACTCGGGTAAGTTCATTTCAAGCAGTGAGGTTAGCACGCATGCTCTCTCTATATGCAGATAAATGTTTTGATGAAAACAAGGCAGCAGGAAAGCACATTTTATTATTATTATTATTATTATTAAAAATATTTGGAATCGGACAAATGAACCACCGCTGGTCGGGATAATATTTTGTATTAAATTTTTACCAAGATTGGGATTTAGCCTCACCTGCCAATAATTAATGGTTAATTTCATGCTTTATTAGATAATCAATATTGAAGGCAGATAGACACGTCGTCCCTCTCTGCTCTCCAAATTCATGGGCCAATCCAATGCTCATAATAAATACCATTCCCAAAGTGTCCCACGCACCGAGGAAATGCGAAGGGGGGCTGCTCTTCTCATCTTCATCGTCCTCGCCTTCTCGGGGTGACGATGTGGGCGACGAAGGCGTCTTCTTCCCTCGTATCCCTGTGGTCATCGGGTTTCGACTTCCTCCTACAACTGTCCTTCCTCCGGGGATTCTCCTGTTGCCTCCACCTCCTCCTCTTGGTCTGCCTCCTCCTCTCCTGGTCTCTCAAGAAACTGAACCTCTGCTCCTCCCACTCCACGGAGCCTGACCCCGATCGCCGTCCTAAGAGGAGGAACCCCGTATTCCCCTGCTATAAGCAGGCCTTGGTTTGCTCCTTGTCTGTGTCGGTGCTTAGCCTGGTCCTCTGCGTGTTCGATTACTTCCGGGGGTTCGGAGGTGTCTGGTCGGAGGAGGAGCTGGTCCCTGTTTTGGATTTCGCCGTCAGGTCCCTTGCATGGGGGTTTCTGTGCATTTACCTTCGCATGCTTGAGGGACCAAGAGCCAGAGCTCTTCCATTCCTCCTGAGGGTATGGTGGTGCTTCTTCTTCTGCGTTTCCTGTTTCGGAGTGGTCGCAGACATCCTTCTGTATAGAAGGGTTGTCCTTATGTCAGTCCAAGCGTATGTGTATGATGTCTCGTCCGCGTTGTTTGGCTTGTTCTTCTGTTACGTGGGGTTTGTCGCGAAAGCTGAGGATAGGGGAGCCCTGCGACCAGAGGAGGAGCCCCTTCTGAGTAATGAGATCCAGGATTTGAGAGAGCCAAAAGGATGCGAAACCGTGACACCTTATGCTAAATCTGGTGTGTTCGGGGTGATCACCTTCTCCTGGTTAAGCCCTTTGATTGCTCTAGGTAACAAGAAGGCCTTGGACCTCGAGGATGTCCCCCAGCTCGATCCTCAGGATTGCGTGGTCACTGGTTACCCCTATTTCAGGAGGAACATACTGTTGGAGAACAGCAGCGGCGGCGGTGGAGTGACCACTCTTGGGCTCGCAAAGGCGTTGGTACTATCGACGTGGAGGGACATCTTCTGGACAGGCTTGTTCGCACTTGTGCATGTGCTGGCCTCCTATATTGGGCCATACATCATCGACACCTTTGTCCAGTACCTTAACGGCAGTATCGAGTTTGATGGGGAAGGCTATGTTCTGATCTCAGTGTTCTTAGTCGCCAAGCTCTTCGATGGTCTTTCTCAAAGGCAAAGAGTGTTTAGGATGCAACTCTTTGGGATTAGGATGAGATCCCTCCTGGTTGCCACGATCTACGACAAAGGGTTGACCCTGTCAAGCCAGTCAAGGCAGGCCCACACGAGTGGCGAGGTCATCAATTTTATTGCCGTTGACGCCGAAAGGGTCAGTACATTTTGTTGGTACTTGCATGAGCCCTGGTTGGTCTTGTTGCAGGTCATGTTGGCAATGTTCATTCTGTACAAGTACCTTGGTCTGGCAGCTATTTCTTCCCTCGTAGCGACTGTTCTTGTGATGTTACTGAATGTGCCGCTGGGGAAATGGCTCGAGAAATCCGAGGATAACTTGATGGAATCGAAGGACAAGAGAATGAAGGCAACCTCCGAGATACTGCAGAACATGCGTATACTCAAGCTTCAAGGGTGGGAGATGAAGTTCCTGTCTAAGATCAAGGATCTGAGGAATTTCGAAGAAGGTTGGCTGAAGAAATACGTCACCACTCGGGCACTGATGTCATTTGTCTTCTGGGGCGCCCCGACTTTCATCGCAGTGGCCACGTTCAGCTCCTGCATGGTCATGGATATTCCCTTGTCCTCGGGGAAGATCTTATCTGCGCTCGCTATGTTTAAGATCCTGGAGGAGCCTATATACAATCTACCCGACGTCATCTCCATGATCGTACAGACTAAGGTTTCTCTTGACCGGATTTCAGCCTTCCTCCGACTGGACGATCTGCAGAATGACACAGTGGAAAGGTTTGCTACAGGTACAAGTAACACCGTGATCGAGATAACCAAAGGGAACTTTTCCTGGAACTCTTCGGCCGCCGAACCGATGTTAAAGGATATTAGTTTTAAGGTTGAAATGGGAATGAAAGTTGCTGTCTGCGGTATGGTTGGATCAGGGAAATCGAGCTTGCTTTCCTGTATCCTGGGGGAGCTGTCGAAAATTTCAGGGACATTCAGGCTGTCTGGAACGAAAGCCTACGTGGCGCAATCTCCGTGGATACAGAGCGGCAAGATTGAGGACAACATTCTGTTTGGTTTGCCGATGGATAGAGAGAAGTACGATAGGATCCTCGAAGCTTGCAGTCTGAGGAAGGACCTGGCGATCCTTCCCTTCGGAGATCAGACTGTAATAGGTGAAAGAGGAATCAATCTGAGCGGCGGACAGAAACAAAGAGTACAGATCGCTCGAGCGCTTTATCAAGATGCAGACATTTATCTCTTTGACGATCCTTTCAGTGCAGTTGATGCTCATACCGGAAGTCACCTCTACAAGGTAATCTGATTCTGTGGCTATCTTCTTGAGCATGTAGTACATAATGCCACAATGATCGACTTTTCTATATTTTGCAGGAATGCTTGCTCGGGTTCTTGAGTTCAAAGACGGTGATCTATGTTACTCATCAAGTAGAGTTCCTGCCCACAGCTGATCTCATATTGGTAATGAAAGGTGGAAGGGTAACGGAAATGGGAAAGTATATGGAAATCCTTCGAGAAGGAGCCGACTTCAAGGAACTCGTCGATGCCCACAGGATGGCCTTGTCAGGGCTTGAATCAGAAAGATCAAATGATGACTCTGCTTCCGGTGACGAGGACATGGACAATGATGGGAAAACGAAGGCGAGGAAGAGCGGAGGAAACGCTGAGGCGGAAGGCGGGAAAGGGCAGCTTGTCCAAGAAGAGGAGCGAGAAAAAGGTAAAGTCGGATTTCCTGTCTACTGGAAGTACATCACCACGGCATACGGAGGTGCACTCATTCCTTTCATCCTCCTTGCGCAAGTCTTGTTCCAGCTCCTTGAGATTGCAAGCAATTACTGGATGGCATGGGCGAGTCCGGTGTCAGAGGGCATGAAACCTGCTGTCCCGGACTCGACGCTTATTCTTGTATACATAGTCATGGCTTCTGGGAGTGCATTGTGTGTTCTCATTGAAGCATTGCTTCTGGCGACCACCGGTTACAAGACTGCCACGATACTTTTCAACAAGATGCATCACGCCATCTTTCGTGCCCCAATGTCATTCTTTGATTCCACTCCGAGTGGACGCATTCTAAATAGGGTGAGTCGTTGAATGAGCGGCAATGCAGGACTGTTGTTTTGGTTTTGAATTAATCTTGGATTGTGATGCTCTTTCAGGCATCAATGGACCAGAGTACCGTGGATACAAGCATCCAGGACTGCATTTCGGCATCTGCATTTTCACTCATCCAGCTATTTGGAGCAGTGGTCGTGGCATCTCAGGTGGCTTGGGAAGTTTTCGTTTGTTTCCTCCCAGTGGTTGCAGTATCCATCTGGTATCAGGTGTCTACAATATCCTTTCTCATTTAGTCGTTCTCGAGTAGTCCAACATTCGCCAAGAGGCAAAAAACCTTGTCGACATCACTTTTCAACCCAAAGCATGTGTTTGCAGCGTTACTACATTCCATCTGCAAGGGAGTTGACGAGACTAGGTGGAGTGACCGAAGCTCCTGTGATACAGCATTTCTCCGAGACAATATCAGGATCAACTACTATAAGGAGCTTTGATCAGGAAGAGAGATTCAGGAACACAAACATGGAGCTCTTGGATGTATATGCTCGGCCTAAGTTCCACTCCTTTGCAGCCATGGAATGGCTTTCGTTTCGCCTGGACGTTCTGTCATTGCTCACCTTCGCGATGACATTAATCTTCTTGATATCAATCCCCAAAGGATTGATCGATCCAGGTACGTCATGTCATTTCTTATAGTTTCCGTGCGATCTAGCCCATCAATGCACTCAACATTGCTTCTCTGTTTTACCAGCTATTGCGGGTTTGGCCGTGACATATGGACTCAACTTGAACTGGCTGCAAACATGGGTCATCTGGAATATCTGCAATATGGAGAATGCAATCATCTCCGTCGAGAGGATGCAGCAATACACTGCAATTGAGAGCGAGCCCCCTCTGGTGATCGAGGATAACCGTCCTCCCCGATCTTGGCCGTCATGTGGAGAAATAAGCTTCCGTGATTTGCAGGTTATGTGGATTTTCGATCATATTCTCGCCATTGAGATGGTCATAGAAGTATGATGATTAAATTGTTACAAGTGTAGGTACGGTATGCTCCACAACTCCCTCTTGTGTTGCGTGACATTTCGTGCACTTTCCTTGGAGGGACGAAGACCGGGATTGTTGGGAGAACGGGAAGTGGAAAATCCACTTTGATACAGACCCTTTTCCGGATCGTGGACCCTTGCGAAGGACGGATAACGATTGACGGCATCGACATCCACACGATTGGGTTGCATGATCTTAGGTCTAAGTTAAGCATAATCCCTCAGGAACCTACAATGTTTGAGGGGACTATTCGAAGTAACATTGACCCACTCGAAGAATACAGTGATGGACAGATCTGGGAGGTAGGTTGGGTTCGGTTGGTTCATGCAACTTTTCGTAATCTTACTCGGAAAATGGTAACCGGAGAAGTGTGCTTGATTGTGGCAGGCGCTCGATAAATGCCAGCTGGGGGACGAAGTGAGGAAGAAGGAAGGAAAGCTTGATTCCCCAGGTCAACATTCCAAACACAACTCCTTACCTGCATCTTTGCTATTCCGGATTTTTACTGATATTGATGCCGGTTTGCTCGCAGTGACCGAGAATGGAGAGAACTGGAGCATGGGACAGCGTCAGCTCGTGTGCCTGGGCCGAGTCCTCCTCAAGAAGAGCAAAGTCCTAGTCCTAGACGAGGCCACGGCGTCCGTCGACATGGCCACGGACAACCTGATCCAGCAGACCATTAGGAAGCACTTCTCAGAGTGCACAGTAATCACGATAGCGCACCGAATCACCTCGGTCTTGGACAGCGACATGGTTCTCCTCCTGGACAACGGACTTGTATCAGAGTACGATTCGCCGAAGAGGCTGTTAGACGACAGGTCCTCCTCCTTCACCCAACTCGTGGAGGAGTACACGATGAGATCAGAGTTCTAAAACTCGCAGGAATCGCACCCTGATAATGACAGTGTATGGATGTAATGTGGGGATTGAGATGTGATTACGTAATAACAGCAAACGTAGCCTTTTGAACGAGTGGCTTTCTTCCATGGCAAATATGCCTTCCTAATCTCTAGCGCTGTCCCTCTCTCGTCCGTTACCGTTGTTCGATCCCCGGTCAATTTACTCGAGAAGATATTCGCTAAGTCCTGCGGCACAACGTCGAGGATGGCGTTCGGGGCAAGAGCTCAGAGGAGCAAGCAAGGGTGATGGGATTCGAACAGCGAAGAAGATCAAAGATATGCGGAATTTACTTACATTTTTCTTTCATCACATTACATAAAAACGTGACATATTATTAATACTATTAGGTTTTGTCTGCATGGTACGGGACAAATCATTCCAAAGAAAACAGGGAGGAAAAGCTTGTTGTTGTCCATCATCCCATGAGGAACAAATACGAGAATCTTAGGATATGATCGCGAAGAAACAAAACATTCTAAGACAATTACATACGAATGCAAGGGGTGGTGGAATCTAGCTTGCTTTAGAAGTTGGCAGATGCATCGCCACTCCCAAACAAATCGGGATCTTCTTCTAAGGAAAGAAAAGAAGTATGTAAGGACAAGTCAGAAAAAGGACAAAGGACTTGCCACTGTCCGGCCTCTCGGACCAATGAACAGTCCCGGTTTGCCTGTATTGATATATAAATCACAGCCCAAAATGTTGGATGAACTTAGCAACTGATTGGAACGACGATGATTCACCCAATGGAGCTTCAATTCTCCATTCTTCTCGCCATCTTCTCCTTTCTCCTCTTCGAATTCCTCCGGAGATGTTCCAAGAAGCCCCCTTCCACGTCCCTGAGGCTCCCTCCCAGCCCCCGGAAGCTTCCCCTCCTCGGCAACATCCACCTGCTGGCCAGGGGTGCCCTGCCGCACCGAGCACTCCAGGAATTATCCGTCAGGTACGGCCCCCTCATGCACTTGCAGCTCGGGGAAGTCCCCGCTGTGGTCGTGTCGGCCCCCAAGACGGCCATGGTGATCATGAGGACCCACGACCTCGTTTCACCTCCAGGCCGGTGATTATAGCGTCCGAGGTCATGTCTTATGGATCGAAGGATATTGCTTTCATGCCTTATGGCGAGTTCTGGAGGCAGATGAGGAAGATATGCATGCTGGAGCTCCTCAGCGCGAAGAGGGTCCGGTCCTTCCAGAACATGGGGAGTATGGCCATGAATTTGGGGTGAGAAACAACCATCATTGTCCAGAGGCCTTTTAGCTCTTTGCGTCCAAGCTTTGATATGGGAGAGTGGGCAGATGGGGGTGGTGGGGGTGCTAAAAGGGAATTGAAAAAAGGCAAAAAAGATAAATGTTTGTCATTGGATGAGAAAATAACATGGAGGGTTCATTCTCCTTTCACTTTCCTAATCATTTGGTTGCCCACTCCACTGGAAAACCCAAATTCCAAAAGCAACAACAGGGTAAATCAAAATCAATCGTCTTCCATTTAGTTTAGATCCTTTCATCTCTTTCTGGAAATGAATTCTTTTTCCCCTCTTTTTCTCGATGCTTTTGCTTCCTCCTCAGTCCACTGGCATCCGAAGATCTTCGGTTTATGGGCTTTTTAGTTGGGCCGAAACGGGCTTCATTGCATGGGACTCAACACTAGATAGGGCGTGTTTCTAGACTTAGCTTTACTATTCAAATTCATATACGTTAAATTTCCTTTAGATTGATATTTCATTCATTGATATACAAGATCTGGTAAATCAGATTCTTATGCGGTGATAAGCTTCTTCACAGATAGTGTATCAAATAATTATTTACGATATGACTGATCTGTTATTGCATATGCAGATTTTGCCTCTTCATTGAGGGAGAATCAGGGGGTCCTTCCTTCATCAGTGGAAAGGGTGGCTTTTCTCACAGCCAAGTTAACTTAACAATGGTTATTATTTGTTCTGAAGTTTGATGAGTTGCTTCAAGAAGAACGGCAGCTTTGCTCTGAATGCAACTTCTTGTTGTTAGGTGACTGTAAATGAAGAAAAAACGAAGGCTGCGTAGATTTTCAAATAGTTGGTCATCCTCGCCTGATTGTTTGAAGTACAAGTATGACTTCAGCCTACCTAAGCTCATTGAATCTCCGACCAAGGTTTGCTGGTCAATTTGCCTATGCTTACTGATCCAGTGAAGACAAAAGGCCCCCTCTGTCATTAAAGAGGCATGGTGTTGCATCTATACCAGTTCATTTCTTGAGCATTTGTTATTATGTCTAATGCCGTAGGTTGCCTAGCATTTCCTTAAAAACTTCCCTCAGAAAAGTACACAGGTTGAGTAGTATTACTAAAGTAGAAACAGGTGGTATACTGGAATAATAAATGTTGCATCTGTCATACAACATTTCTGATCCAAGATATATACTTATCTTCAATAATTATCTTAGTATCGAGGTAAAATTCTCATGCATGGACATGCTGAGAAATTTTGGCGAATTTATTCAGGAGGACCAACAAGTGAAACACGTGAACACGAGCTTCCAGTTTTGAACTAGTGTCGGCGGTTAAGGTTTTTAGGATTTGATTTATTTTCTAAAATATTCTAGGAATAAGATTTGATTTAGCAAATCTCATTGAGAGATTTAGGAGATCTATTTAGATTCTCTTTTAGTTTTTGATTGTTTTCCTATATAAGAATCTCTTGTAAACATGAGTTTAATAAGTTGTTTTTTTGCCAACCAATAATTTTCTACAATTTTTATCCTCGAATCAAAGTTTGACATGGTATCAGAGCTCGCAATCTTGAGAGACTGTGAGAGTATACACGCTTGAAAAATTTCCTTTCCTTTCATACCCAAATCATCCGTTTGATTTTGTCATCATGTCTTCCTCCGGTGGTTTTTCTGTTCAACCTCCACGGTCGTTTGATGGTGAAAACTATCAAATTTGGGCGGTCAAGATGACGGTTTTTTTGAAATCTCAGGATCTCTGGAGCACTATTGAGCGGAACGTTGAAGCTCGAGCCCTTCCTGAAAATCCCACATTAAATCAGTTGAGGCTACACAGTGAGGAGTTCACCAAGCCGTTCAAGGCCCTTGCTGCTATTCATGCCTCTGTTTCTGAAGGAGTATTTGCAAGAATTCTTACTTGTGAGACGGGAAAGGAAGCATGGGATCGACTAAAGGAGATGTTCGAAGGTAGTGGCCGAAATCAGAGAATAAGAGTTTCAAATTTATGGAGAGAGTTTGATTTGCTCAGAATGAAGGACTCGGAGAGTATAAAAGAATATGTCGACAAGCTGATGAGGGTTGTCAATCAGATCAGATTGTTGCAGGTAGAGTTGCCAGACAGCAGAATTGTTGAAAAGATTCTTGTGACTATTCCAGAGAGATTTGAGTCGAAAATTTCTGCATTGGAAGAATCTCGCGATCTCACTAAGTTGACAGTCGAGGAATTGGTCGGTTCTCTTCAAGCACAAGAACAAAGGAGAGCAATAAGACAGGAGGAGCAACCTGAAGGCGCATTTTTAATGAAGGCAAAGGGGAAGGAGAAATATGCCCGTAGAAACGAAACGAGAAAAAGTGCCATCGAAAAAAAATTCAAGAACAAAAAGTTTAGCGAGAAACATCAAAAAGAGTTTCCTCCATGCTCTTATTGTAGTAAAACTTCTCATACGGAAGATTTCTGTTGGTTTAGACCCGGTTACAAGTGCAAGCATTGTAATGTTCCTGGTCATGGTGAAAAATTTTGTAGGAAGAAGAAGGCTGTTTCTGAAGAGCAAGCACATGTTGCAGAGAATAAGTCGATGCAGGAAGATCAACTCTTTGCGGCAACCTTTTCAGCAGCAAGTTATGGAGCTGATGCATGGCTCATCGATAGCGGATGCACGCATCATATGTCTCCCGATGAGAAATTATTTGTAGACTTGGATAAGTCTTTCTCGACCAGCATTAAAATCGGGAACGGACAGCTTCTGAAGGCGCTTGGTAAGGGGTCGACTATTATTAAAAATTCTTCGGGTACTAACCGAATTTCAGAAGTTCTTTTTGTACCAGAATTGTGCCAAAATCTTCTGAGTTTGGGACAGTTGTTGGAGCAAAAATATATTTTGCACTTCGAGGATTTGCATTGTTCGGTGGCTGGCCATGACGGAAAGGAGTTTATGAAAGTGAAGATGCAGGATCGGTGTTTTCCGGTTAAATTTAAATCAGATTCTTTGGCCTTGTCGGCCAATGTAGATGATTCTCAGTTATGGCATAGAAGAATGGGGCATATAAGCCTCACTACTTTGAAGAAGATGCATTCAGATGAGTTGATTATTGATCTTCCGGTTATTTATGCGTGCTCAGATGTTTGTGCCGTTTGTGAATACGGCAAACAATCCAGACTTCCTTTTGAAGAAGCAAAGTGGAAATCGACGGAGAAACTTCAATTGGTTCATTCAGATGTTTGTGGTCCAATGAGTGTGCCTTCTTTAAATGGAAGTAGGTACTTTTTGATCTTCATCGATGATTTTACTCGTTTTTGTTGGATTGTTTTTCTCAAGACAAAAAGTGAAGTTTTCGGCGAGTTTGTCAAGTTTAGACAGCTGGCCGAAAATCAATGTGGTTGTAAAATTAAAGCCTTGAGATCGGACAACGGAAGTGAATATACTTCTGGGGAGTTCAAAAAATTTTGTGCGCAAGCCGGAATCATTCAACAGTTCACGGTGCCGTATTGTCCGCAGCAAAACGGGGTTAGTGAACGGAAGAATAGATCTATATTGGATATGTCAAGGTGTTTGATGTTTGAAAAAGGATTGCCGAAGGAGTTTTGGGCCGAAGCGGCGAATACTTCGGTTTATTTGCTAAATTTGCTACCAACCAAAGCTTTGAAAAATTCTACTCCGTATGAAGCTTGGTTTGGAAAAAAATGCTCGGTGGATCATTTACGAGTTTTCGGATGTATTTGCTATGCTCATATTCCGGAACAAAAAAGAGACAAACTTGATTGTCGAGCCGAAAAATCTATTTTTATCGGATATGGGTTGAATACTAAGGGTTACAGAATCTATAATCCCACTACTAAAAAATTTTCAGTGAGTAGAAGTTTATCGTTTGATGAGGACGCGAAGTGGGATTGGTGTGTTGAAAAACCAGCCACGAGTCTTGGTGAACTTGGACAATCTTCTCCTGATGTCGCCGAATTTGACGACGAACCAGTGAGGGGATTAAGATCTTTGCAAGATGTCTATCAGAGATGTAATCTGACCATGTAAGATCCTGATTCTTATGAAGTTGCTTCTATGGATGTCAACTGGATGGCAGCCATGCAAGAAGAAATTGATTTGATTAATAAAAATCATACTTGGGATCTTGTCGATAGACCATCTGATAGAAAGGTAATCGGAGTAAAGTGGGTTTATAGAACGAAGTTAAATGCCGATGGTTCCGTAAACAAACTCAAAGCACGGCTTGTTGTGAAGGGATATTCTCAGGAAGCCGGAGTTGATTTCTGTGAAACCTTCGCCCCGGTGGCTCGGCATGACACAATAAGGATGTTATTCGCACTTGCAGCAAAGATGGGCTGGAAAATCTTTCATCTCGATGTTAAGTCGGCGTTCTTGAATGGTTATCTTGATGAGGAAATCTTTGTAGAGCAGCCCGATGGATTTTCCGTAGATGGATGCGAAGAGAAAGTTTGTTTGCTTCGCAAGGCACTTTACGGTTTGAAACAAGCCCCTCGTTCGTGGTACAGCAGGATTGATTCCTATCTCTTAGAGAAGGATTTTTCTAGAAGTGAGACGGAAGCAACACTTTACATAAAAAAGTCACGGGGTAAAGTGTTACTTATCGTGTCGTTATATGTGGATGATTTGCTTATCACAGGGGGAGATGAAACGAAAGTAAATCAGTTCAAACTCAACATAGCCGAAGAGTTCGAAATGTCAGATTTAGGGCTGATGCATTATTTTTTGGGATTTGAGATACATCAAGAAGATGACGGCGTCTTTTTTAATCAAAAAAAATATGCCACGGACTTGCTGAAAAAATTCAGAATGAATGAAGCTAAGTCCGTACCGACTCCTCTCGTTGCTAATTTAAAGTTGGTGAAAGATGATGGAAGTGATGAGGCCGATGCGACATTGTTTAGAAGTATTATTGGAAGTTTGTTGTATTTATCAGCATCGCGCCCGGATATAATGTTTGCAGCCAGTTATTTGTCCAGATTTATGCAATCTCCGAGCCAAATCCATCTTTGTGCAGCGAAAAGAGTGTTGAGGTATGTTAAAGGCACAGTTGATTTTGGTATTCGGTTTGTGAAGAATAAAAGTTCAAACCTCCAAGGTTTCTGCGATAGTGATTGGGCTGGAAGTATTGAGGACTCAAAAGCACGTCAGGTTTTACGTTCTCGTTTGGAAGTGGAGTATTTGCTTGGAATTCAAAAAAGCAAGAAGTTGTAGCGCAATCCTCCGCCGAGGCAGAGTATGTTTCAGCTGCAGCGGCCAGCAATCAAGCGATTTGGTTGAGAAAAGTTCTGGAGGACATGGGCTGGAAACAAGTGGTTCCTACGGTGATATATGTTGACAATAAGTCTGCTATTGCAATAGCTCAAAATCCGGTTCAACATGGTAGGACAAAACATATTTCGGTCAAGTATCATGCGATTCGAGAAGCGGTGAAGAACGGTGAAGTCAAGCTCGAATATTGTCCATCTCGAGATCAAGTCGCGGATATTCTGACTAAGTCTTTACCGAAAGATCAGTTCCAGCATCTTAGACAAAAACTTGGAGTGTTTCCTAAACAACCTTAAGGAGGAGTGTCGGCGGTTAAGGTTTTTAGGATTTGATTTATTTTCTAAAATATTCTAGGAATAAGATTTGATTTAGCAAATCTCATTGAGAGATTTAGGAGATCTATTTAGATTCTCTTTTAGTTTTTGATTGTTTTCCTATATAAGAATCTCTTGTAAACATGAGTTTAATAAGTTGTTTTTTTGCCAACCAATAATTTTCTACAATTTTTATCCTCGAATCAAAGTTTGACAACTAGCAGGGGATGGGCATTTGTGGATATCAATTATGAAGGAAGCACGGATCCGTCTGATGCAATTTTGGGAATTAACACACTCTTTTTTCATTAGTTGGGTGGGGAAGAGTGAGGTGATCTAACTTTAGACATTGTTGGAAACAACCTTTTGTTGTGGCCATTAATTAATATGGCTCTGCAACTGTTTGTGGTTGAATTTAGCAGTCACCTGATGTTGTATAAGTTGGGGGAGGCCAATGTTTTTCTCTTTATGCTGGATATTTTCCATGCAATTGGTATTAGTTTCTCATTATTTTCTGGAAAATTCTGTTATGCAAACTCTTCCAGACAGAGATGCTTCTGTAGGTTATGGCAGATAATTCAGAGAAAGGCTTTTAGGTCGTTGGGGGATGTTGGCGTTGACGATTGTTGTAGTTGTGCAGAATATTTGGTATCTTTCTTTTAATCCTGGATCTCTGGAGTAAATTATCTCGAGTGTATGCCTTATGCTATGACTTCTTGTTCATGCGAAAAGCGGGAAAGTTGATGGGGAACGTCTATGCATCACGGGTGGTTCTGCTGGTGGTTATATAACGTCGGCTCCGATTGCATTTGGAGACACATTCAAAGTCGGGGGGCTTCTCTACATGGAGTGATTAGATAAATTTAGTTGAAGAATTAACTTGTCTAAACAGATCAAACCAGAAAATGTTGTCTAAGAATCATCATCCCTTAAACTTCTCTGTGCATTTTTAGATACAATCATGAGTGTATTCAAAGTATTTTTACTTGATTGATTATTTTCGAAATTGCAAGGGGAAATGCTTTCTGGATCGTTGAAAGTGTGGAAATATCCCTTTCGAGCATGATGCGGGTTTGAACATCTCAAGGGAAGGAACGCACAAATTTGAATCCAGATATATCGACAACCTTGTCGGTAATGTTCATTTGCTACGAACAGGTGATTGTCATAAGCTGCTATGTTGAGATTGCGATGAACTACTATTACGACATCGTCGGTTGTTCCCTCCCCATTGTTCTTACGATATGGATCTCTACACTGTAGGAAATGAACAGTAGTATCACGACGGATCCCCAACTACTTTTGTTGAGAAGTTTTCGGGTCCCATCATTCCGTTTCAGGGCCTCGACGATAAGGTACGTAATCTATGCATATTATCAATTAAAATTCCTCTGCTTCTGTAAACGGACATGTCAAGGCTATTGCCTGCTGAAGCTTTTGTGAAAGAGAATTGAGTTTTTAAGCGACAGATAACTTTTTCGTGATCTGGAAATTTTAATTCAGGAGACGACCATATTTTGTGTCTAAATTAGTTTACTCTCGAAGCGATAAGGCAGTGCTGCCCACCCGACCAAGGCCCGTACTATCTACAAAGCATCCAAGGTGAAAGGTCTGCCGGTTGCCTTGCTAGAGTACGAAGGAGAACAACATGGTTTTCGCAAGGTAGGTTTACGCAAGGTAGGTTTACGCACCTGTCATATATTTCGTATCGATTCAACTCCGACATCATGTAACAGAGTCCATGCGATCTGTTTCTTTTGGGCCGAAAACATCTTATTCACTCTGGAGCAGCAGACAGTGTACTTCGCACGTCTCATGGGCCACTTCGATGTTGCGGACAGCATCACCCCCATCGAAATAGATAACTTCGACCTAGCATTTCTCGCGACCCTCTTGCCTGTCGATATCGCTCGCCATAAAACACAGGTTCGGGATCCTACGGCGAAGAGAATGTATCAGAAAACACATACCTTTGTTAGTGGTTTGTGATTGAGGCCCCACGCCAGCAAACCTCGATCATATAAAAAAGGTGGGTTCATTCTTTGCCATTCAAATTTCAGTCAAAAGGGCTACAGGAACCGATCACACCGTCTTGCGAAGACCTTAGATTTGCAGCCCCATGGCCCCCATTTTCTTCCCATTCGATCCCATTACCTGTTAATGTTTCTTGGAGTAGTTGTCGGCAGGTAAATAGCCGTGCTTTCATAAATGTACACACAACTTCTATAGAACTTGCACATGAATCGGCCACGTTGTTGGACATGCCAAGCTGTGGTACGTGTTCGTTCATGGTCCCTAATTGCCTCCAAATTGGTAGGTAGGTAGGTACCATCAATCATCCACGCAGTTCTTTCTAAGTTATCCAGACATTCCCATATTATAATATAAATGTCTAGCTTCTTTTCTTCCTTGCCCGACGTCCATCCAAACTTAGGATCCCGACTCAAAATCAAAATAAACAAGTTTATCATCATTGCGAAATCAAAATCGACATGTAATGAGTTTGTCGTACATCGTCACATGGTCCCCCTTTGGACCATTTGTGTCTTAAAGTTGAGCCCCCCTCATGTTTGAAAACTCTGAACACAGAGACTAATTCAAGGCTTTATCATTACAGCATGATAGGAAAAAAAGAAAAAATCGATGTTCAAATGTCGATCGATGTCCCGGAGACCGTTTATGTGCACGATCTTGTCGGGGCTAGACATTCACCGGTGATGGTGATGCCGGTACAATGACCCGAAGCCGTTGGCGAGTGCGTGGACGGCCGGGTTGAAAGCCAACCGGCCGAGTATTCCTTGTTTGTATGGCAGGAAGGTCTTCTTCTTCAGATCATCCGATACTGCCTTGTTCACCGTGTAGTGCAGCTCGTGCGCCGAAACGGGCCCTCTCCTCCTGGATACTGAACCGCTGCCACCGCTGTCTGACCTGAAGCTCGAGTGCCTGGCCTCCTCCTGTCTCCGGAATATCCCGGAGTACTTACGGAACGGGTGGTTCTTGTCAGTTGCACTCCCCTCCGACGTGCTACGGAATAGTAACAGGTCCTTGAAGCTCCATTTCTTCGAGGATGTGGAAGAAACAGAATTCTTCGATGACAACAATGAAGATTTCTGCTCCTCGAGGATGGACGAGAGCTGTCTACGGTCCTCTTCTTCCCACGGGTAGGCTGACACTCTTAGGGGAGAATGAGATCTCGCTGTCCTCCGGCCGGAGTTCGAGCTCTGCAGCCTCTCCCTCCCTCTCTCTCTTTCGGTATCTCTTTCGGTCCCTGCTTGCGTCTGCCTCCTCGTGTTCTCGATCGCAGCCTCAAAAGGGTCGACCCGAGCACCGCTCTGCCTCCGCCTATGTTTTGGCGACTTTGGAGACAAGACCTGCGACTTTGGAGTCCTCGGTGATCTCGGAGACTGCAAGCGAGGCGGCAGCTTCAAAGGCCTGATCACACCTCCATCAAACAGCTCCTCGGCAGACAGAGACTTCTTCTCCAGCTCGGCGCTAAAATCGAACGCGAACTCATCCCCGCTCTTCCCAAACTTTGGAGTCCCCGGCCTCTCCTCCCACTCAAAGGGTACCGACGAGGAAGTCCCCTCGGCCATCGAAGCAGAAAACTCACTGAATTCCCGGTAGAACTCCGAGACGCGGGTGGGGCTGGTGGGAGCGCTGAAGTAGTAGTCCCCAAATCGCCTCGGGGTGGAGGGGAGGGAAGCGTAGGTCGAGAAGCGACCGCTGTTGTTGAAGTCGAAGTCCATCGAGGAAGGGGAGGGTATTACGACCTCCATGACGGGGATGCTCCGTAAAGCTCTTGCAAGTCTTTAGAGGAGAAATGTAGCCTTTTAGAGGAAGGGTTGTTATAAAAAGGGGGATGGGAGAAGACAACGTGCGAGAGACAACGTGCGAGAGACTACAAGAAAGCAGAGGGAACGAAAGAACGTAGAAACAGGTGAGGGGTGGGGATGGGAATGAATGTAAGAGAGTAAATGTTTGAAGTCAAAGTATTGGATGAGCCGCCTTTTATTACTTCCATTTCTTTATTTTGTCCCATTACATCATCATTGACTGTTCCGAAATAAACAATTAAACAAATAAACCCTTCCTTTTTTTTTTTTGCTATTTGTGATGATGGGTGAGATTAACGAATAGGGTTTGGTAACCTAACCGGGGGGTTGCGATTGGCGTGGACAACTTTGATGGGATTACTTTAGGTGATGATCACAAATGTATACACGAGTCGGAATGAGATCGATCAACTAGAAGAATGGAACACAAGTGTATCTTCAGCTTCGATGCCGAGCTTGTTTTCCACCCTTGATCGTAATCACATCCAAGTTGGTTTGCGAATCTCGGCGTGACAATCGACCGATGTATTCTTCTTAGTCAGATCAGATTTTTCTAATCACTTCTAGAAGTGAAGGAAGGGGACTTCGTTGTTTTCCCACCTCATCATCATGTACTTTTCTCGACACGACGGGCGCTGCCCGACGAGAACACATAAAACGTGTTTCACTCAATAATCGGAATTTTAATAATAGTAAACAAAACCGAACGGTCCGTCCTCCTTTCCACGTTTGCGGCCTTGCATGTGGTTGCGGCATCTTCCTTATTTTTTTTACATCCATCCTGAGTAAGCAAAATACTAAACGTGATGGAATGAATGATTGTTAGGCGGATAATGTTGTATTTATTGCTAAGGCGGGGGGTGGTTGTCTTAATGAGAATGTGTCCCCCTTTTTTTATTTTAATGAAGCGCATGAGGAGAGGGTCGTTGTGTAAGACCCCTGAATTGGATGGATACAGTCCTTCGTTTTGGAGTTTTAACAAGGTTTTAAAAGAATAAACAAAGGACATCTAGAAACCTACGACCCTCGAATTTTATTTTCGGTGGGGGTGATTTCATCTGGTTTGACCCAGTTTTAAGGGTTTTTTTATTGTTCTATGTCATCATCCTTTGGACCGAGTTGTGGGCTTGAGGATCGTAATTATTGAGGTCCAGTCAGTCAGTGGATGGTGGGCTGGGCTGCCGAGTCAGGCCCGGGTAGATTATTGTTATTGTCTATGATGAGGTGTGGAGAGGTGGCTTGTCCGAAAGGGAAAGTCATGGCACAGTTTTGCATTTGCCAGGCATACTGGACTGGACTGGAATGGACCCACGAATACTCAAAACTCTGTTTCTTTTTAAGACGCCTGAAAACTACGAGGGAGGAACCGACCAATGAACAAGACAAGGAATGATTTCTTACTCATAAACAAGACAGAACAACAAGGGCAGAGAGACAGGCCCTCTTGCCATTGCTATAGACAGGAGAGGGGAGACACCCCTCACTCACCTGCCCGCTGAAACTTACACACACCCCTTCAGCAGGGGCAACACAAACATTAAAAAAGTAATGCCCCAATGTAGAGTAGAATTGAAGACAGCTTTTACTTCCTTCCCTTTCCTCTTCTCGTCTCAGGTCCCCGCCCCCCACCCCACCCACCCACCCACTTTTCCACTGGCAACAAGTATGTGTGAGGACCATGCTATGGGGTTCATGGACCGTGGTCTGCTTTTGTTTGGTTTCTTCGTGTCACTTTTGGAGTGTTTTCTAGCTGCTGTTTACGAGAGAAACCACTCGGCTCGGGTTTATGAGACTTCTGGGATGTTGTCTACTGCGTGCTAACTGCTACTGTACTTTTTTGAGATGAAGCTGCAGCACAGCTCGGGCGAAATCTTATCGTGACTTTGCACGGGTGAGATTTGCGCATAGGACTGAAATCATTCACACAGAATCATAACAAGATTTCTGTGTCAGGGATCATTGGTGCGGAGTTGACTTGGCAGATATTTCTTAGGTGACGAGCTTGATTCAGTCCAATAGAGTGCAGTTTCTGCCGATAACCCAAGCACTACCTGCAGATGATGCTCCCTTTTTGTTACATGCCTATATCGGGATGAAGTAAGAATTGATCGATGGCAACTAGGAGGGCATTTATGACGGCAACATCGAAATAGCTTTCTGATCCATAACTGCAAGCTTTTCCCCGGTACCTACTGATGAGTGTTAATCTATGCATCATCAATTCAGAAGCTGATGATTATGTGCCTTCCACTAGCTTGGTCGCAGAGTGCAAATTACTGGCAGAACCTTCCCTACTTTCCAAACTCTTTCTTGTAAGTTTGCTCAGCAACCACCTTGAAACGTCCTCGGATGGCTTGTTCGGGCACTTGTGTGGCGACAGTTCATCGACGGGAACTATCCGGTTTCTCACTCTCTGCTTCTGTCGGTCCGTGTCAGTAGATTCTTTCTGGCCATTTCAAAGACAACATTACAACATGGAACCCATTGTCGAAAGGGTTCATACCTGCACTTGGGGAGAATTCAGCTGCTTCTCTGCTAATGCCTTCGGAGCTGGTTTACAAGCAGCCCCTCCCTTAGCGATGGTCTTTACTGGACTTTCACTCTCTCCCTGACATGAAGTCTCTATCCAAAAGCAAAAACATATAATGAGATTTCCAATTTCCTGTTCAGTTTTTGCAGCAAGAACAAAGCTAAAGGCTGCTAGGTTTAACATCAGCTTACCGGGAACACATGATAATTGTATCTGCTGAGGACGCAGCGGGGATTCGAGCTTCTTGCCTGCTAAAATTTTGCCTGGACTAAGTCTCTGCAGACCCGGCGAGTCTGGGATCTTCCTCTCCAATGAGGAAACGTTAACGGTTTCACGGAGGAACCCCTGCATAAAACCCACTAACTGCTCCTCGAGTCTCACCACTTCTTCTTCGAGCACGGCGACCTCTGCCAGAAGTTCCACCGTCTGTAAAATCGCAAACCATCCATGGATCGGCACTTCACTTGAAAGACCGAATAGGAAAAAAAAAAGGGGAGTTTGTAATACTTACCGGGCGAGGGAGATAAGGAGGGATACGAGGAAGGGCCCCTAGCGGCCTCGCGAAGGCTCTCTCCAATGCCCGATGAATGTTCTCCTCCTGCCTCAACTTCTTCCTCAACATATCCACCTGAAAAAAGAATACAGAGGGTTTCTCGTGATTTCCCTGAAAGATGTTTAACAGAATATGGGGTTGCGAGTATAATCTCACATCTTGCTGGAGAGACAATTTCCGTTCCCTGCTAGACTTTCGCCGACCCACGGAGGCTGCCTTCACACTTTCAGCCGGTTTCATCCCCATCATCGTCATCTTCCCCTTCTCCGCCTTCATCAGACAGGAAAGCAGAGTCATTCATCAAATCACTCTCCATGGACGCTCAGAGTTCATCATCGAAGCTTCACAGATCTCATTCGCTGCTCCTCGATCGCTCACCTGATCCTTCCTGCAGGGGGACGCTCTCATCGTCATCCTTTCCCTCGTACTATTCATATTCATTCCCATCCCTCCTCGCCGTTGTCACTCTTGCTGAAACAAATATAACACCATGAACAAGATGTTATATAACACTTTCATCCCATGAAAAAAAAAAAAAACAGATGGAACAGTAGCGACTCACATCAGGCATATAACGAGAAAGACGAACCAGTGGGTCTAGTCTAAGGGTGCCCCAGGGCACACGTTCGGACAGCTAACATCAAGTTGGTGCGGAATGAAAGAAAAGACGATGGATTTGGTCTTCTTATCTCCTTATTCTTCGGTTTCCTAAACCTTATTCAACTTTGAATATCATTTAATTAGCATACCAAAAGAATAATTAACAGTAGCAATTAGAACGTGCACGTACCCGTTCGTCCTTTTTCTTGTGCCACATAATTCAATACTTCCCTTTTCAACCTTTGGCTTTGTATAAACACCCCCCCCCCCCCCCCCCCCCCCCCCCTCACACACATAAATAGATTGTAGCTATTTCAGGTTATGTAATTAGTAAACCACGATAAAATAGGTATTTTAGTAATAAAAATGTAAAAAAATGGGGGGGATCGGGTTGACCATAGGGGGGGTTTGGCATCGGAATATTGGGACAGAGTATGTGTGTGTGTGCGCGTGCCTGACACTGTCCCCCTTGACACTTGGTCGGTTGTTATTTGATGTGAGAAGAGGAGGTGCTCTTAATTTTATCTCACGATTTCGTTAAACACGATCACATGGTTGCCAACTCCACATTTTGGGTCACATGAGAACATATTAAAAAATAACAGGGTGGTGCCGCGTTATATAATCACTACGCTCATTCGTCATGTTTATTACTTTCTCCAAAGTGATTGTGTTTGTATTGCTAGCAGAAAAGAAGAAAGAAAATGAGAGGGGCAAAGAGTGCCGACAAGCCACATGATTTTAATAGTCGCATGTGGACATGATGATTATCTTTTTTGAGAATAAGGTTATTAAAGGGCCTTCAAGACAATCCCGATGAGGTCCTTATTAGGGACTAAAAGACATGGAGGGTGGATAAAACAAGCAGGGTGTTAATTTTTTACCAGCAACACCGATCGATCGATCGATCAGTCAAAACCCTCTCCCCAACAATCGTTGGTTGAGGAGTCACGGTCAAAATAAAGCTTTTTGACATAAAAAAGCTGAATCCCCTACCCTCCAAATTTTCACCCAACAACCCTATTCCCTTGCAATGATTGAATCGCTTTTCCTGAGTTTATCTCTGCTCTTTGTTGTTTCGGAGTCTTACTAACATCACAGTATGTAACATCGACCAATTATTTCGAATTAAATGACACACTCCATAATCTCCCATTTTCCTTATTGACATGAACATGCATGCATTAAAGACCCTTTTGGTGGGAGTGGGGATAAGGAGATGGGTGGCATCATATCATTCCTGTGGTGAGGCCCAAACCCTTTTCGTTTTCCTCCCTATGTTTTGAGAGGTCTAGGATTGGTAAGAAAAATAAACAAGGAGAGGACGACGATGATGTTAGTGTGTGTGGTGGAGTAGAATTGGGGGGGGTGGGGTGATGGGTGATGATTGAATGGTGAATGATGGCAGTAAGAGATGGGTGAAGTTTTAGGTATCGGCCCCACCACCACCCACCACTAAAAGTTATGGGAGGTGTGGAGGCATCGGATGGCAACCCTTCAATTTTCACACAAACATTTTTTTGTCAACCCATGAACCGTAACAATAAGATTGATGGGCATTCCACATTCATGTCCAATCGTTTTCTCTACTTTTTTGTTTTCTGTTGTGGGGCTGTAAAGAGTAAGAGAAGCTCAACAACATAAAGATGCGAAAACCCCTTGGTGTCAGGTCCATCTTGACGAACACGGAAATCCGATCGTGATCCGTAGGAGTGGATCTGTATCTCTCTCGGTATCATGGAAAATATGGTGACGAGATTTCCTCTTTCTTTCATACACCATGCGTTCCCCTTTTCCCCTTCGAATATCCGAGTGAAAGCACTTGCCATGCTAATTTGGCTTTTTACAAGAGGTGGTGATCTTGGAGGAGAAACCCCACCGCCACAATGCGCATTCCGGAATATTTGCAACAATGACTTCTTTATTAGAAGCAAGCATATAGAGGGGGGAGGGTGTTGCTTTTTGTTAAAAAAATAATCTCACACCGGATATAACATATATAGGAGTTTGACCCTCCACTTAATTACTAACTTTTAGGCGTAAGAAATTTGGACACACAATTTTAATATGGTATTAGAGTCAAATTCGTCTCGTCGGATAAAGATTCCAAACGAGAATGTCTCACCCCAATAAAGATTCGATGTGAAATTAAAAAAAAATATTAAAAAATAATTCCATAATAAATATAGCATATATAAAATTTAGACCCTCCATTTAATTATTAACTCTTCGGGGCGAAGGAAGCTGCACAAAATTTCAACACTTTTGCCATCTCCTCCTTGGAGTCAGCACCTGCCTGCCAGAAGGGAAAGCTGGACTTGCATTGGGTGATCTGGTCCACCATCTAACTCAGGCATTTGTTATTCTCATTGATCCCTTGCGTCACCTCACGGTCACCATTTAACGTTTTATGTCACGTTAGTTGTCATTTTCTTGGGTTTCCTACCGACAAGTAACTTATCACCCCTGTTGCAGTGATCACACTCCCCTAGGAGGAGCCCCCCTCCCTGAACCATCACTTTCCCATCACAATCTTTGCGTTTAGGGGGGATCATGTTTCGTTCTTTGTTCATTTCCTAAACCCACTTCGATCAAGTCCATGGCCTCGGACTGGTAATAAAAAGGCTTAGCTGCGAACAACGGCCCATGTTGGCCCATTACTATTAGTAGGTGTATAATATAATCTGAGTCGAATTGGATTCATGGTCTGATGGGATGCTCTTGTTTGTTATGTCCTAATGAGACACTTGTGGAGTCGTCATCAAGGGTCCTTCAATCATTGAATTGCGGAAACTGTTTGATGAAAACTGATGGAGTGCTGGTATCGATAAATAATAAATAATTTCGCTTGAGTTTTTAATTTGGCATGTTTTGGATGGTTGTTCTCCAGAGATCAAAATCACAAGCCTGGTAACATTTGCAGTTGATCGATGTAATAAAACGTGACATGTCGTATCGTTGGAAAAGGTTTTGATGATGAGCCAGACCTCTGTACCACAGAAGGTCGAACATTCTTGGCTTTGATGATGAGCCTGATCCTCTGTACTACAGAAGGTCGAACATTCTATTCTATAGAAGCTTCTATTATTAAGGACTTCTTGTAAGAATTATTTTTGTAATTAAATGATTAGTTTTCAATTATTTAATTACGAAATATGCTTAATTTGATTAAGATATTTATCTGATCAAATTACCACGATTTGGTTTCCAAATAATCATATTGGAGATAATAATTCTTGTAAAGGAAATATATCTTCTACTTATGGAAAGGTTCTACTAGACGGTCTACAGGCTTCTGTAAGCTTAATTGACTACTATACGACCGTTATTTGCAAACCTATCACTACCACCTGTCTAGATGCGTCCTCCTATGTATCTTTATCAGGATGGAATTGACTTCAGGTCATTTGGAAACAAATCAACGATTGTTTCCACCTATAGAAGGTTATCAAGCAGAACCTTCTGCGATACCTTCTGTGGTGCACTATTCATGGAAAATATATCATGATCTTATTCTGATTTATTTTCTGAATGCTTGCACGTGTATATCATTCTGTTTATTATGTAAACTAACGTTTAATTTCTTGTTTTGCAGATTACGCATTTATATTTTCCTTCATGCATTTTCTTCTTAGAATTTTGTGTATAAATAGCCACGCCCTCTCCCATTGTAATCAATCATCACAACGAATCCATCCATCCCATTCTGTCCAGAGAGAGCGTGAGCTTCATTTGTTTTAATTTCCTTAGTTCTCTCATTCTTTCATTCGTTTTGAGTTAGTCACACGAGGAGCACTACCGGCGGAAGTTGCATCGTTGGTGAAGCCTTTTGGGAGAGTGACTCGGGGGCTCGAGGGACTCGGCTGGAAGCTGCAGGAGACGTTGTTGGAAGCGTGTGTACGTGGGCAACGTGCAGCGGGCCGGAGAGAAGGGCTTAACCTCGGGAGCACAGAAGGTGAGGGACTGACCAGCTTATGTTGTGTAGAACTCTGTGTGCAGGAACCTAGGACGGAGGCTGCCGTCTGCTTGCGTGGGGTTTGCCGCGTGCTTGCGCAGGGTCTGCTGCGTGCTTGCGTAGGGTATGCTACGTGCTTGTGTGGGGTACGCCACATAGTCGCTATCTCGAGGAGATCGTGCAGGTCGTGGAGCCGCCGGAGGGAAAATCCATCCTTGAACAGGGGTTGCTGTTCGCTTGCGTAGGGTCCGCTACGTGCTCGCGTGGGGTACGCCACGAAGTCGTTTTCCTTAAGAGGATTGCGCATTTGGTTACCTTGTTAGTCACGTTAACGCGTGCAACCTTCTGTTGTACAGAATCTTCGGATCTGTATAACCCTCTGTAGAGCAGAACCTTCAGGTCTGAATCTACTTTAGTGCAGAACCTTACGGTCTGTACAACCCTCTATAGTACAGAACCCTACGGGTCTGTGCATACATTTTACTGGTCACTTTTACTACAGAACCTCACGGTCTGTTCAGTAGAAGGTCGACTTCCCTTGGTACAGAATCTTTTAGATCTGTGCTTCTCAACTAAGTCATTTTCCTATACAGAACCTTCTGTTGTGGATTGACATACTCGGTACAGAACCTTACGGTCTGTGCTACCTTCTTCGACACAGAACCCTCTGTGTTGTGCCTACCTTCTTCGACACAGAACCTTCTGTGTTGTGCCTACCCTCTTCGACACAGAACCCTCTGTGTTGTGCCTACCCTCTTCGACACAGAACCCTCTGTGTTGTGCCTACCCTCTTCGACACAGAACCCTCTGTGTTGTGCCTACCTTCTTCGACACAGAACCCTCTGGTCTGTGTTGTGCCTAAGTCTCTTCGACACAGAACCCTCTGGTCTGTGTTGTGCCTAAGTCTCTTCGACACAGAACCCTCTGATCTGTGTTGTGCCTTACCCTCTACGATACAGAACCTTCTGGTCTGTATTGAGCCTAAGTTACTATAGTACAGAACCTTCGGGTTTGTGCTACATAACGAGCCTCTACGACACAGAACCTTCTGGTCTGTGTTCTGCCACTCAAGCCTCTATTGTACAGAACCCTACGGGTTTACTTTTGGTTACTATCACTTGTGTAATTTGTACTGAGATACATTTGAGTGGAAACCATCCAAATATTTGGGTGAAGAGTGGACGTAAGCAATTTGCTGAACCACTATAAAAATCCTTGTGTCCATCAAACAAATTTGCGTACACAATCAAACGTTCTGTATTACAGAAACTTACAGGCTCTGTTTAACAGAAGCTTTTCATTCCGCTGCGGGGTAAAACGAAAAAGGGTTAAAATCCAATTTTGGAGATTAACACTAATTCACCCCCCTCTTAGTGTAACAATTGGTATCAGAGCGGGTTCAACAGAGGCTTAACAGCTTGTTGTAAGATCCTTGAAAAGCTCTTACCAGCTATACACCTTTCTCCACAGAAGCTTTTAGCTCTGTGACTGTTTCTATTCTGTAGAAGCTTACGCTCTATCAGAATCAACCCGCTATTCAACAGAAGCTTTAAGCTCTGTGAAAACCTACTTGGTTCTATTCTGTAGAAGCCTACGCTCTATCAGAATCAACCCGCTACTGCACAGAAGCTTTAAGCTCTGTGAAAATCTACTTGGTTCTATTCTGTAGAAGCCTACGCTCTATCAGAATCAACCTGCTACTGCACAGAAGCTTTAAGCTCTGTGAAAATCAACTTGGTTCTATTCTGTAGAAGCTTACGCTCTATCATAATTTAACCTCTGTTCCACAGAAGCACCTTGTTCTGTGAGAAACGATTTGTTCCTCTACGTTACAGAAGCATACGATCTGTTGGCATTTTTCTGCAGAAGCCTATCGCTCTGCGAATCCAACAAGTACAGCTTGACAGCTGATTTCTACCCAACAGAAGCTTGCTTCTTTGTTGAGGTTCTATTCGTCAACGTTCTGTTCTATAGAAGCGTAATACTCTATACGAATCGAACAAATGGCTGAAAACTATAATGTGCCTAAACCACATGTTGGGAATCCTCCCATTTTCGATGGTAAGAATTTTGCCTATTGGAAAATTCGAATGAGCGCATTCGTTGATGCTATAGACGAAGACTTATGGTCTTATATAGAAGATGGTCCACCTTCTATACCTGAGAACCAACGATTTGATCGAGAAAGTCATCCTACAAGGGAATACCTTAAGATCAGACGACTCACTAAAACGGCAAAGTATTTGATGTTCAATGCTATGTCAGAAGGTGAATTCGTCAAAGTTTCAACTTGCACTTCGGGCAAGGAAATCTGGGACAAACTTGTCACCATGTATATTGGGACAGACCAGATAAGAGAAACTAAGGTGAATTTCTTAATTCACCAATATGAAAACTTTACTATGAAGGCTAATGAATCTGTAGAACAAATGTTCCAGGGACTCAACCTCCTAGTCGATGCCCTAACTCATTTGGGCAAAACCTATCAAAACTCTGAGCTAGTTCGAAAGGTTCTGCGTACTCTACCCAAATCTTGGGAAGCCAAGAAAACGGCTATAGAGGAAGCTAAAGACCTCTCCATTCTTCGACTAGATCAGTTGATGAGCTCCTTAATCTCGTATGAGATGGAAAGATCCTCTCAACCAGATATAAAGAGAGCACCTGTTGCTTTCAAAGCATCAGAAGGACCTACAGAAGGTTCGGATGATGAAGCAGAAGCTGATTCGGATGATGAACTCGCAATGATAGCTAAACGGCTTTTGCGATTCGCCTCCAAAAAGCGCTTCAATAAGAGAAGCCAAAAACACATGGATCCAAAGTTGGTCACATGCTTTGAATGCAAAAAGAAAGGACACTACAAAACAGAATGTCCTTTACTTAAAGAAAAGGAGAAACCTTCTCCTAAATACAAGTTCAAGAAAGCAATAGCTTCTTGGGCAGAACTTGATGATTCTGATGATGAGGAAGCACAAGTGTGCCTCACAACTCACACAGAAACTCAAAATGAACTTCATACCTGCTTTCAAACAGAAACTGTTGAAAGCGAATGGTATCTGGATAGTGGATGCTCCAGGCACATGACCGGAGACCCATCTAAATTTTCCCAACTGACTCTACAATGTGGAGGGTCGGTTAAATTCGGTGACAATAGCAAAGGCTCTGTCATCGACAAAGGTACCATTGGAAGTTCTGACTCCATGGTCATCGATGAGGTTCTGTTGGTTACAGAACTCAAACATAATTTGCTGAGCATTAGCCAGCTTTGCGACAAAGGTTATAAAATAACTTTTGATCAAGATAAGTGTTCCGGAGTCCTAAACAATGAAGTTCGCTTCATTGGGAACCGTAAAGGGAATATCTATACCTTGACTCAGAATAGCTTCTGTACAACAGAAAGTTGTCTTCTGACAGTCAAAGATGAAAGCCTACTATGGCATAGAAGGTTGGGACACTCCAACTTCAAATTGTTATCCAAGTTTGTGAAAAAGGATTTGGTTAAGGGATTACCCAATATCCGTTTTGAGCATGACAGCTTCTGTGAAGCATGTTCTCTTGGAAAACAAACTAAGTCTTCATTCAAATCTAAGAATGAAGTCTCTACTTCTCAACCTCTTGAACTTCTACATATGGATCTATTCGGACCTACTAGAGTTCAGAGTGTCGGCGGTAGAAGGTACTGTCTAGTTGTGGTCGATGACTACTCTAGATACACGTGGGTTAAATTTCTAACTCACAAAAGCGATGCTTTTGAAACTTTCATTAAGCTAGCTAAGAAATTACAGAATGAAATTGGATCTTCTGTAAAAGCTATAAGAACGGATCATGGTACTGAGTTTGAAAACCATGACTTCGCTACTTTCTGTGACGATCATGGTATCGATCACAATTTTTCTGCTCCTTATACTCCTCAACAGAATGGAGTAGCAGAACGGAAAAATAGAACTCTAATAGACATGGCTAGAACCATGATGTGTGAGAGCTCTGCTCCACAGAACCTATGGGCAGAAGCTGTTAATACAGCCTGCTACATATCAAACAGGGTTCTACTTAGACCCATACTTAAGAAAACTCCCTATCAACTATACAGGGGGAGAAAGCCGAACATCTCCTATTTCTACTCCTTTGGAAGTCCTTGTTTTATCTTGAGACCTTCTAAGGATAATTTAGGAAAGTTCAAAGCTAAGACAGATGAGGGCATCTTTCTCGGATACTCTTTGTCTAGCAAAGCTTATAGAGTTCTAAACAAAAGAACTTCTACTATAGAGGAGTCTATTAATGTAAAAATTAATGACATTCCTACTATCATTACAAGAGATGTTATATCTCAAGAACCTACAGAAGATGCTGTAGAATCTCCACCCTCTGTGAAAGAGGAAGGTGAACCCTCTGTTCATGATTCTCAAAAAAGATCCTGAACAAACAATTGATAATTCTGAAGAATCATCTCAGAATAATCAAAATGATTTTAGGGCACCTGCTCTATATCAGAAACGACATCCTATTGATCAAGTCATTGGTGACATCAATAGTGGTGTACAAACAAGACGTTCGGTTATTAATAGTGATGTACAAACAAGACATCCTATTAACCAAGTCATAGAAGACGTCAATAGATGTTTTCTTCAATACGGTTCTGGTTATTAGAATCCGTCAATACAGAAGGTACAAACCTCTGTTTCTACACTACAGAGGGTACACATTCGTACACCTCACTATAGAAGGAAGAATATTAAACTTTCTATATAATAGAAGGTTGAATAAATTTCCTCCTCTATCAAACAGAAGGTACATACTTGTACACTTCATACAGAAGGAATAATCCTCTGTTTCTATACTATAGAAGGTACAACGTCGTACACTTCACTATAGAAGGTCGTATATTTAGCTTTCTATACAATAGAAGGTTAAAATCCACCATCTATCATACAGAAGGTACACCTTTGTACACTTCAAACAACCGAAGGTATAATCCTTCGTTTCATCTTTATAGAAGGTAGAATTATCTACCCTCTATTAAACAGAAGGTACAATTGTTTGTACACTTCATTACAGAGAGTTGATTAAACTTTCTACCTTATAGAAGGTCTTACGAAATGCTTACCTAAACTTCAATTTAGGTAACTTTCAAACTAAATCTGGAGATATAATATATCATCCAATAAAAGATTTTGATGAATAAAATATTTATTCTGATCAAAATTTTCTTTGTTAGGAATATTAAAATCCTAATAAATTATACTTGGATACAAATATCCATTATATTTAGCTCTTCGGTGTGGAAGAAGCTTTAACAGAAGGTGACGATGTCTTTCTTGCCTTGAAAAGCCATTCGCCTCACACAATCGAATCAAGGAAATAAAATTTCCTTTCCCCCGTGTTCTGATGCATGACAGTTTGACATGACATCTCAAATAGATCACTTGAGCGGGAAAAATATTTTATTCCTATAAACCGCCTTTAAAACCCACAACCGTTATCCTTCTTCACACCACCCTCAGATCATCGTATCCCCTTTCTCCTTCTCTCTCATTTTGCCCTAAAACTCCCAGACCTTCGTTCTTCATCACCCATGGCACCCAAGGCAAAATCCTTGAGGAAAAAGGCTAAGGCCGGAAGAAAGAAGGCTCGCGCCTCTGGATCGGAGAAGCCTGCGAGCAGGACTCCATCCCCTTCCTCGCCGGAGAAACCCATCTCTCCTGCGAAGGAACCGACCATTCCTGCTGTTGTCGAGACCCACGATGACATGCAACCACTCTCCAAGGACAAGGGACTTGAAAAAGCCCAAATCCAAGTGGAAGAGAAAGCACATGAGGGATCCCTGGTCGCTGCGACAAAGGAACTCCCTGACCCAGAACCCTCTGTCAAGGGTTCTACTGCGGCTGATGACATTGATGCATCAAAGGTCGCCACTCCTGAGGAGAATGCTGAGTCTGATAAGGAGGTGGAAGTGCCCCTCGTCGATGACGCACCAGAGGAACCAGATGAGGAAGCTCCTGCTCCTGTCATCTCTGTCTCCCCTGACCTCAAGCTGAAAGGCGTTGCCTCTGCTGCACAGAAGGCTACCCAGAAGCCTGCAGCACCCTCTGGAAAGAAGCTCCTCCATGAGGCCATCAAGTCAGGAGGTGTATCCTCTCGGACTAGGCTGAAACGGAAAGAGCCTGAGACGGTCAGCACCTCACTTGTCAAAGTGGCTGCCAAGAAAACCAAGTCCCCGGAGAAATCTGTTCCCGAGGACACCTTCGCTGAGGGGCTGGATATCTTCATATTTCCGGTAAACCCTCTAGTCTCTAGAAAGGAGATAGAAACTGTGCTTGCCGATACCAAATTGCCCAAATGTGATGCTGCTGGTCGACAGTTCGCTGCCTTCAAGCGCATTGATTTTAATTGGTTTAAGGCAAATGATCTTGACATTGCTCCATTGCTTGAGAAAGTTGGTCTGAAAAACTTCTGTGAGACATATGCAGAGGTGGCCGTTTCTCGCCTGAGAGAGTTCTATGGTAACATTACGTTCCATGAACAAGGACCTCATGTCAAGTTCATCAAAACAGTGATTGAAGGGGTTCTGCTTGTCTTCTCTGCACATGATGTTAACCAATTGTTTGGCTGTGAGGAATATGACCCACTGTCAGATCTTGGAAAGGAGGAATCCTACAGCATCATCATGGGAGAAAGAGTCCAGTCGGACAAATACCTGGAGTCCACAAAGCTGGAACTCAAGACTCGTGTATTGCATCGAGTTGTGCTTTTCTGCCTCTTACCAAGGACCGGGAGCATCGACACCATCACCTCAATTGATGCGTCACTGATGGCTCACATCATGAAGGGAATCCCTTTCAACCTTGGCTTGCTGGTGTTCTCGCACATGAAACGTTGCTGCAATACCACAGGAAAGGCTCTGCCTTATGGCCAGGTAATTGCCGGCCTTCTTAAGCTTGCCCGTGTTTCTACTGATGCATCTACTTTCCAAGAGAAATGGAAGGTTGGTACCTTTGGGCACCAGATCATAGCTAGCATGCATTATGTAAGGAAGGGCTCCTCCTGGACTCTCAAATTGAAGTCACAGGACACCACTGAGGATGATGAGGATAAGCCCCTGTCTGTCAGAATGTCCAGAAAGGCTGCTACTGCACCTTCTGCTTCTGCCTCTGCAGCTAAGGCTCCTTCAGCACAGAGACAGCCCAAGTCCTCTGCTGAGATGACCATCCTCATGGAACAAACTGCTCTCCTTAAGGACCTCCAGCAGAAGGCTGTGGCCAATGAGGAAGATATGCACGTCCTACGCGAAATGGTAGTGAACCTGACTCGCGAGCTGGAACGCCAAGCAAAGGTTATCCGTGATAATCTTGATGCAGTCCCTTCTGAGGAGGAAGAGGAAAAATGAACTCTCTTGATGTTCTCTCTTTTATGCATTTCTAGCTAGACCAAAAACTGATTTCTGTGGTCTTCTAGATTGTAATAAGTGCCAATTTGTTGGACACAACTCCTTTGCATGAATGGTATTTGAAGTTTCTGTCATACCTTCTGCACCACATTCTGCATGATGGTTTTTGAACCCTCTGTTCTACCCTCTGCAAGAATTAAAATTACCCTCTGCACGTTGGTCATGAACATTATGTCATACCTTCTGCAAGAAGCTTACTCTTCTTTTTCAACCTACATTCATCTTCTTTTTGATGTGACAAAAAGGGGGAGAAAATTGTGTTGAGGGGGAGTACCTAGCTCTGTATTGGTTATAGAAAAATCCTTGATTTTCTATAACTTTATGGGTCGTAGAAGGCTATACCGTCTACGGTATAGAAGCCTATGAGACTGATACAGCTCATAATCGTAACCTTCTGCAGGGAATGCGATTCGTGATCTTTTTAAAGTCACTATTGCTGGGAGTGCAGAAATGAAATACCATCATTTTTGTCGGGATATATACAGAAGCTCCACGCTCTGTATTAAACACAGAAGCCTTTGTGCTCTGTACAACCTTCTTCATAACAGAAGCTTCTATGCTCTGTTATACAGAACCTTATGGTACTGTAAAAACGCGAGACTCATACTCTCATCTATTTAGGGGGAGTTAGGGGGAGTTCTTGCAAACATATTTCCATCAACGATGAATGTTTTGTCATCATCAAAAAGGGGGAGATTGTTGGAAAAGGTTTTGATGATGAGCCAGACCTCTGTACCACAGAAGGTCGAACATTCTTGGCTTTGATGATGAGCCTGACCCTCTGTACTACAGAAGGTCGAACATTCTATTCTACAGAAGCTTCTATTATTAAGGACTTCTTGTAAGAATTATTTTTGTAATTAAATGATTAGTTTTCAATTATTTAATTACGAAATATGCTTAATTTGATTAAGATATTTATCTGATCAAATTACCACGATTTGGTTTCCAAATAATCATATTGGAGATAATAATTCTTGTAAAGGAAATATATCTTCTACTTATGGAAAGGTTCTACTAGACGGTCTACAGGCTTCTGTAAGCTTAATTGACTACTATACGACCGTTATTTGCAAACCTATCACTACCACCTGTCTAGATGCGTCCTCCTATGTATCTTTATCAGGATGGAATTGACTTCAGGTCATTTGGAAACAAATCAACGATTGTTTCCACCTATAGAAGGTTATCAAGCAGAACCTTCTGCGATACCTTCTGTGGTGCACTATTCATGGAAAATATATCATGATCTTATTCTGATTTATTTTCTGAATGCTTGCACGTGTATATCATTCTGTTTATTATGTAAACTAACGTTTAATTTCTTGTTTTGCAGATTACGCATTTATATTTTCCTTCTTGCATTTTCTTCTTAGAATTTTGTGTATAAATAGCCACGCCCTCTCCCATTGTAATCAATCATCACAACGAATCCATCCATCCCATTCTGTCCAGAGAGAGCGTGAGCTTCATTTGTTTTAATTTCCTTAGTTCTCTCATTCTTTCATTCGTTTTGAGTTAGTCGCACGAGGAGCACTACCGGCGGAAGTTGCATCGTTGGTGAAGCCTTTTGGGAGAGTGACTCGGGGGCTCGAGGGACTCGGCTGGAAGCTGCAGGAGACGTTGTTGGAAGCGTGTGTACGTGGGCAACGTGCAGCGGGCCAGAGAGAAGGGCTTAACCTCGGGAGCACAGAAGGTGAGGGACTGACCAGCTTCTGTTGTGTAGAACTCTGTGTGCAGGAACCTAGGACGGAGGCTGCCGTCTGCTTGCGTGGGGTTTGCCGCGTGCTTGCGCAGGGTCTGCTGCGTGCTTGCGTAGGGTATGCTACGTGCTTGTGTGGGGTACGCCACATAGTCGCTATCTCGAGGAGATCGTGCAGGTCGTGGAGCCGCCGGAGGGAAAATCCATCCTTGAACAGGGGTTGCTGTGCGCTTGCGTAGGGTCCGCTACGTGCTCGCGTGGGGTACGCCACGAAGTCGTTTTCCTTAAGAGGATTGCGCATTTGGTTACCTTGTTAGTCACGTTAACGCGTGCAACCTTCTGTTGTACAGAATCTTCGGATCTGTATAACCCTCTGTAGAGCAGAACCTTCAGGTCTGAATCTACTTTAGTGCAGAACCTTACGGTCTGTACAACCCTCTGTAGTACAGAACCCTACGGGTCTGTGCATACATTTTACTGGTCACTTTTACTACAGAACCTCACGGTCTGTTCAGTAGAAGGTCGACTTCCCTTGGTACAGAATCTTTTAGATCTGTGCTTCTCAACTAAGTCATTTTCCTATACAGAACCTTCTGTTGTGGATTGACATACTCGGTACAGAACCTTACGGTCTGTGCTACCTTCTTCGACACAGAACCCTCTGTGTTGTGCCTACCTTCTTCGACACAGAACCTCTGTGTTGTGCCTACCTTCTTCGACACAGAACCCTCTGTGTTGTGCCTAAGCTTCTTCGACACAGAACCCTCTGTGTTGTGCCTACCTTCTTCGACACAGAACCCTCTGTGTTGTGCCTACCTTCTTCGACACAGAACCCTCTGGTCTGTGTTGTGCCTAAGTCTCTTCGACACAGAACCCTCTGGTCTGTGTTGTGCCTAAGTCTCTTCGACACAGAACCCTCTGATCTGTGTTGTGCCTTACCCTCTACGATACATAACCTTCTGGTCTGTATTGAGCCTAAGTTACTATAGTACAGAACCTTCGGGTTTGTGCTACATAACGAGCCTCTACGGCACAGAACCTTCTGGTCTGTGTTCTGCCACTCAAGCCTCTATTGTACAGAACCCTACGGGTTTACTTTTGGTTACTATCACTTGTGTAATTTGTACTGAGATACATTTGAGTGGAAACCATCCAAATATTTGGGTGAAGAGTGGACGGAAGCAATTTGCTGAACCACTATAAAAATCCTTGTGTCCATCAAACAAATTTGCGTACACAATCAAACGTTCTGTATTACAGAAACTTACAGGCTCTGTTTAACAGAAGCTTTTCATTCCGCTGCGGGGTAAAACGAAAAAGGGTTAAAATCCAATTTTGGAGATTAACACTAATTCACCCCCCCTCTTAGTGTAACACGTATTTTTTGGGATAACGTATAATAACTTCGTGACCATATCGTCTCGAGTGTTCGAAGTAGACTAACTGATTTAACACTCTCGACGGATTTATATCAAATTGCCACCGGTTGTATTGGCGTAAAAGATGGCCATGACAGTTCAAGGTGTTCGAGTTACCGTCGCGTTCATCTTTTCTATTTATCCAGCCACGACAATTTCACAGTCATCGGAAATTTGCTGCTCTAACGCGATCGAGGTGTACACATGTAACGACTCGAAATTGAAGAAGAAGATGGAACTTTGAAATATATGGTTCAACTCTTTCGAAACAACAGCAGGGAAAACAAGTAAACTATTCCATGATCGTTATTATCCATTAAGCAATCACCCAGTACAGTGTCACACGGTTTCCCCTTTCCCTGCCAGTAAGATCGGAGAAATTTGCTTCGTCAAACCTACTCGATAAGAGAAAATGCGGAGAGCAGACCTCATCGTTAGCCCGCCTCATTTAATGCCACCATATCGCCTTCGATGTGCCTTACAGATCTGTAGAAGACGCAAAAACATTGCCTATGGAATGACATGAAAGAAAACAACCTAATCACTCTTTTCGGATGCAAAACTGTAGGTTTGCGAGGATTCTCTCAGAAGAGAGACACCTTCGCCTAGTGAGATCGCCCAGCGGCACCGCAATGGTGTCCAAGTAATCATAATTGCTGCAGACGTCACACTCCAAGTCCTCGGAGAAATCATTAAAGAACAAAATTGTAGAATGGAGGGTGGGAAGGGGGGTGGGGGCCTGCATTGTTTTGTTCTTCAATTATTTCTTTCATTTGTTATTGAGAATAAACATTTGGATGTACTTGTAGTTCTTTCATTTAAATGAATATAAAACAAATTTCTTTTTCTAATCCTTTTGTCTTCAGCTATGTATATATCTAAAGATTGAGGACTTTAACTGTTGGAAACGTTGGGGGCGCAATTTTTCGGAAAAATCGGTGGACTCACGGGGAAAAAGGTCGGGCTCTCTGAGAAAATAATTTGATAATTTTTTGGAAGATTTACTGCAACACACTGTATTGAAATCAATATTACAAAGGAATTTAAAGGGGAAATCATCAAACTATTCATTTGCCTAAATTAAAACAAATTTACGTTACCAAACCCCTTCTGTAGGTTCTTCTGATGCTCTGAAAGCAACGGGTGCTCTCTTTATATCTGGTTGAGAGGATATTTCCATCTCATATGAGATTAAGGAGCGCATCAAATGATCTAGTCGAAGAGTAGAGAGGTCCTTAGCTTCTTCTATAGCCGTTTTCTTGGCTTCCCATGATTTGGGTAGAGTACGCAGAACCTTTCGAACTAGTTCAGAATTTTGATAGGTTTTGCCTAAATGAGTTAAGGCATCGACTAGAAGATTGAGTCTCTGGAACATCTGTTCTACAGATTCATTAGCCTTCATAGTAAAATTTTCATATTGGTGAATTAAGAAATTTGCCTTAGTTTCTCTTATCTGGTCTGTCCCAATGTACATGGTGACAAGTTTTTCCCAGATTTCCTTGCCCGAAGTGCAAGTTGAAACTTTGACGAATTCACCTTCCGACATAGCATTGAACATCAAATACTTTGCCGTTTTAGTGAGTCGTCTGATCTTAAGGTATTCCCGTATATGATGACCTTCTCGATCAGATCGTTGGTTCTCTGGTATAGAAGGTTGACCATATTCTATATAAGACCATAAGTCTTCGCCAATAGCATCAACAAATGCGCTCATTCAAATTTTCCAATAGGCAAAATTCTTACCATCGAAAATGGGAGGATTCCCAACATGTGGTTTAGGCACATTATAGTTTTCAGCCATTTGTTCAATAAAGTAAAACTTCTATAGAACAGAATGTTGACGAATAGAGTATAGAACCTCAACAAAGAAGCAAGCTTATGTTGGGTAGAAGTCAGTTGTCAAGTCAACAAACAAGCCTCTGTTGAACAGAGAACAAGTGTCAATATGACAAGATGAGAATCAGCTTTCAGGTAGCAGTTGTTGAATTTGCAGAGCAGCAGGCTTCTGCAGAAAATGCCAACTGTGATATTTACAGAAAGTATGCTTCTGTAAAATGTACCAAAGGCGTAGAGCAACAAAACGTTTCTCACAGAACAAAGTGCTTCTGTGGAACAGGAGTTAAATTCTGATAGAGCGTAAGCTTCTACAGAATAGAACTAGGTAGATATTCACAAAGCTTAACGCTTCTGTTGAGTAGCGGGTTGATTCTGATTGAGCGTAGGCTTCTACAGAATAGCAACCAGGTAGATATTCACAGAGCTTAACGCTTCTGTGGAGTAGCGGGTTGATTCTGATAGAGCGTAGGCTTCTACAGAATAGCAACAGTCGCAGAGCTAAGAGCTTCTGTGGAGAAGAACATGTAGCTGGTAAGAGCTTTTTCAAGGATCTACAACAAGCTGTTAAGCCTCTGTTGAAACCCGCTCTGATACCAATTGTTACACTAAGAGGGGGGTGAATTAGTGTTAATTACCAAATTCGGATTTTAACACTTTTTCGTTTTACCCCGCAGCGGAAGGTAAGCTTCTGTCAAACAGAACCGTAGATAGGTTTTTGTATAACAGAACGTTCGAGTGTGTTCGCAATTTGTTTGATTGGACACAAGGATATTTATAGTGGTTCAGCAAATTGCTTACGTCCACTCTTCACCCAGATATTTGGATGGTTTCCACTCAAATGTATCTGAGTACAAGTTGCACAAATGATATCAACTAAAAGCAGACCCGAAGGTTCTGTACAATAGAGGTTTGAGTGGCAGAGCACAGACCAGAAGGTTCTGTACCGTAGAGGCTTGTTACGTAGCACAAACACTAAGGTTCTGTACTATAGTAACTAAGGCTCAACACAGACCAGAAGGTTATGTATCGTAGAAGGTAAGGCACAACACAGACCAGAAGGTCCTGTGTCGAAGAAGGTAAGGCACAACACAGACCAGAAGGTCCTGTGTCGAAGAAGGTAAGCACGACACTGACCAGAAGGTTCTGTGTCTGATGTGTTAACCTTCTATAGCACAGATCAATAGATTCTGTACTGTAAGCGTCAACCTTCTATAGAACAGATCCAAGGACTCTGTCTTACAGAAAGTGTTGCACAGACCGTAAGGTTCTGTACCAAGAGTGTCAATCCACAACAGAAGGTTCTGTATAGGAAATGACTTAATTATAAAACACAGATCTGAAAGATTCTGTGTTAAGAGTTGTCGATCTTCTACTAAACAGACCGTAAGGTTCTGTAGCAAAAGTGACAAAGAAAATGTATGCACAGACTGTAGAGTTATGTGCTACAGAGAGTTGCACACGTGAGTGTGACTAACAAAGGTAACCAAATGCGCAATCCTCTCAAGGATACGACTTCGTGGCGTACCCCACGCGAGCACGTAGCGAACCCTACGCAAGCGAACAACGACCTCTGTTCAAGGATGGATTTTCCCTCCGGCGGCTCCACACGACCTGCACGATCTCCTCGAGATAGCGACTATGTGGCATACCCCACACAAGCACGTAGCATACCCTACGCAAGCACGCAGCAGACCCTGCGCAAGCACGCGGCAAACCCCACGCAAGCAGACGGCAGCCTCCGTCCTAGGTTCCTGCACACAGAGCTCTACACAATAGAAGCTGGTTAGTTCCTCACCTTCTGTGCTCCCGAGGTTCAGCCCTTCTCTCCGGCCCGCTGCACGTTGCCCACGTACACACGCTTCCAACAACGTCTCCTGCAGCTTCCAACCGAGTCCCTCGAGCCCCCGAGTCACTCTTCCGGAAGGCTTCACCAACGATGCAGCCGTCCGTCGCTAGTGCTCCTCGTGTGACTAACTCAAACGAATGAAAGAACTAAAGCTCACGCTTTCAGTCAGAAATGAACTAGTAATAATTATTTTTTAATATTTGAAGACTGAGAAGGCGTGGCCCTTTTATACACAAAGTTCAAAGAAGAAAATGCAAAAAGGAAAAGGTAAATTAACAATCTGCAAAATAAAAAATTAAAGGTTAATAGACAAAATGAATAATAACATACACGTTCAAGTATTCAGATAAAAAATAAATCAGAATAAGATCATGATATATTTTCCATGAATAGTGCATCATAGAAGGTATCGCAGAAGGTTTTGCTCGATAACCTTCTCCAGATGGAAATAATCGTTGATTTACTTCCATATGGGTAATGATTCATTCCATCCTGATAAAGACACATGTGAGAATGTATCTGGACAGGTGGTGGTGATTTGTAACCAAATAACGGTCATGTAGAGGTCGTAAGAGCTTACAGAAACCTGTAGACCATCTAGTAGAACCTTTCCATATATAGAGAGATACATTTCCTTCTATAAAAATATTATCTCCAATATGATTATTTGGTGACTAAATCAATATGATTCGATCAGATAATTATCTTGATCGATGGGATTGTATTTCATAATTAAATAATCATCAACTAATCATTTAATTATAAAATGATTCTTACATAAAGCCCTTAATATAAGAAGCTTATGTAGAATAGAATATTCGACCTTCTATAATACAGAGGATCCGGTTCATCATCAAAACCGTCCCAACAGAACTCTTTCGAAACAACAGCAGGGAAAACAAGTAAACTATTCCATGATCGTTATTGTCCATTAAGCAATCACCCAGTACAGTGTCACACGGTTTCCCCTTTCCCTGCCAGTAAGATCGGAGAAATTTGCTTCGTCAAACCTACTCGATAAGAGAAAGTACGGAGAGCAGACCTCATCGTTAGCCGCCTCATTTAATGCCACCATATCGATGTGCCTTACAGATCTGTAGAAGACGCGAAAACATAGCCTATGGAATGACAACATGGCGACGGCTCTAAAGGGTTCGATTGAAAGGGGGGCGTCTTTCACTTCATAGGCAGAGCCATCACGCCGAATGCAATATCGAGATATAAAATAATTCGCTTAAGCTCGTAAACGTGACAAGCTAATGCACTAAACCCAGGTTCTAAAGCAGAATATGAACCGCATACGAGGAACTTGATTTAATTTGGATAAGTTTTCTAACCTACAAGTCTCCCCACTGGTCATCAGTCTCACCAACAATTCTCAAAGTATTATTTTAACGAACAGCTCGAAGATTTTGATCATCTTTCTTTGACTTTTCTCATGGTTTCCTCTTTCTAGGGCTAAAATTTTCCTCGGGATTTAATTTTTAACAATTTCCAGGAAATCGGCCATTTAATATCAGAATTTAGCTTGTTTGTTGATAATCTAACATGGGGGAGCCTATAAATACCACTCCCCATTTGCATATTGCATCACACCATATACATCCACGACTAAGCTTTTTATCCCAAAGCAGTTCTTTCGGCTTCCATTTGTTCGGTACTCTTGTTTTCTTCTTCCCGTTGGAACCCTGCCATGGAGAGAACAATGAGCATTCCTCTGCAGCCACCCACATACGGGAACCTCATCACCATCCTAAGCATTGACGGCGGTGGTATACGAGGGATTATCCCCGGAACCATTCTCGCTTTTCTGGAATCCGAGCTTCAGGTCGTGATGTGGAACCTATGGATCTTCCTGGGGTTATGAAGCAGATGATGCTAAGAATAATTTTTGTTGTTGTTGTTGTTGTTGCAGAAACTGGATGGACCGGAAGCAAGGCTTGCGGATTACTTTGACGTCATCTCCGGGACGAGCACCGGCGGTCTTGTGACGGCCATGTTAGCTAGCCCGGATGAGAATAACCGTCCCATTTTCGCGGCCAAGGACATCAATGACTTCTACCTGGAAAACTGTCCCAAAATCTTTCCCCAAGAAACGTAATCTTTCTGCATGGATAAACAAATCCTTACAACAAATTTTGATTTTTGTGAGATCGAATGGATTATCTAACAACAAGCTTATTTTTGTTACTACGCAGGAGTCTGTTTGCTCCGATTGCTAATTTTATGAAAGCATTATTTGGACCGAAGTATGACGGGAAATATCTTCACAAACTCGTGAGGGAAAAACTCGGAGAGAGGAAGCTGCATCAGACGATAACTAACGTCGTGATTCCGACTTTCGACATCAAGAGTCTTCAGCCTGCCATATTTTCTAGCTTCGAGGTCCCATTTTCTCTCAAAAGAAATTATTGAATATTCATTTACTTTTCTTTTTCTGTGCAGTAACATTTCTTAAATTTCATCAGGTGCAGAAGAAGCCATGGATCAATGCCCTGATGTCGGATATTTGCATATCAACCTCGGCGGCACCGACTTACCTTCCCGCTCATTATTTTAAAACAAAAGATTCAACTGGAAGAATCAGGGAATTCAATCTCATCGATGGTGGTGTGGCCGCAAACAATCCGGTATGCTTGAATTTACTCTCAAGAATGCTCGGCTTTGTCATTAGATCCCCATATCGCTGATTTTGACATATTTCTTTTCGGCAGACTCTGGTTGCCATGGGTGAGGTAACAAAGCAGATCATGGGAGGAAGCTCCGACTACTTCCCTATAAAGCCTATGGACTACGCACGCTTCTTGGTCATATCTCTTGGAACTGGAACCAGAAAGACCGAAGGAAAGTACACTGCACAGGAAGCTGCTAGATGGAATGTGGTAGGTTGGTTGACAGCTGGAGGGACACCACTCATCGATGTATTCACACACGCAAGCTCGGATATGGTGGACTTTCATCTTTCTGCCGTATTCCAAGCCTTGCACATTGAACAAAACTACCTCCGGATTCAGGTATGGAAATCTCCATCCATTCATCTCCTTTTTTTCTTGTTGTGGGCATTAATTGAATTCACATAATGTATAGGATGACACGTTGACCGGGGTGCTGTCCTCTGTCGACGTCGCAACTAAGGAAAATCTGAACGACCTGGTGAAAACTGGGGAAGCGCTGCTGAAGAAGCCTGTAACCAGGATGAATATGGAGACGGGAGTCAACGAACCGGGCACCACGCGGGAAACTAATGAAGATGCTCTCAAGAGGTATTATATGTTACTCACCTTAGTCGCTCAACAAACGCTGATTTCATGGCATGAAAGAAAACAACCTAATCATTCTTTTCGGATGCAAAATTGTAGGTTTGCGAGGATTCTCTCAGAAGAGAGACACCTTCGCCTAGTGAGATCGCCCAGCGGCACCGCAATGGTGTCCAAGTAATCATAATTGCTGCAGACGTAACACTCCAAGTCCACGGAGAAATCATTAAAGAACAAAATTGTAGAATGGAGGGTGGGAAGGGGGGTGGGGGCCTGCATTTTTTTGTTCTTCAATTATTTCTTTCATTTGTTATTGAGAATAAACATTTGGATGTACTTGTAGTTCTTTCCATTAAGTGAATATAAAACAAATTTCTTTTTCTCTAATCCTTTTGTCTTCAGCCATGTATATATCTAAAGATTGAGGACTTTAACTGTTGGAAACGTTGGGAGCGCAATTTTTCGGAAAAATCGGTAGACTCACAGGGAAAAAGGTCAGGCTCTCTGAAAAAATAATCTGATAATTTTGGGGAAGACTCACTGCAACACACTATATTGAAATCAACATTACAAAAGAATTTAAAGGGCAAATCATCAGACTATTCATCTGCTTAAATTAAAACAAATTTACGTTACCAAACCCCACAATAACAATAATTTAATATATTCCATTAAAAACATCTTAAATTCAAGATTAAAACTCTCAACATAAATTGTATTAGATTAATTTTATCTTCAACACTCTCCCTTAAAATTGATTTTCTTGGTGACTCCAAGCATGCTCCTCATCTTGCTGAAAACATCCACTCCAAGAGACTTCGTAAAAATATCCGCAACTTGATCGGCAGATTTTACATATTCAAGCTTGATCTCCTTTTTCGTAATACTCTCTCGGATGAAGTGATAACGCGTATCGATGTGTTTACTTCGATCATGAAAAACATGATTCCTCGCCAATGTTTAAGCAGATTTGTTGTCGACAAAGATCGTGGTTGCTTCATTCTCGGTCAAGCCTATCTCCTTCAACATTCTCCTTAGCCAGATTGCGTGACAAGCGCATGCCGTAATCGCGACATATTCAGCCTCGCAAGAAGATAGCGTGACTATCGCTTGTTTCTTCGAACTCCACGAAATCGCATTTGACCCCATAAAAAACACAAATTCAGTTGTACTTTTCCGATCATCTAAGTCTCCGGCAAAATCACTGTCGCAATATCCAACAAGTTGAAATTCATTGGACAACGAATAAAACAGTCCAAAATCGTTGGTACCTTTCAAGTACCTCAAAATCCTCTTCACCGCCTTCATGTGTTTCGTCGTAGGCATCTCCATGAATCGACTGACAATCCCCACGCTAAAAAGAATATCTGGCCGAATACATGTCAAGTACCTTAGACATCCCACAAGACTTTTGAACAGTGTCGGATCCACTTTTTCTTCCTCGTCAATTTTGCACAATTTAGCTCCGACCTCCATTGGGGTAGACATTGGTTTGCTATTCAACATATTGAATCTGTCAAGAACCTCCTTCACATATGCTTGTTGACAAACAAAAATTCCATCATCCGATTGATGGAGTTCTAATCCAAGGTAAAATGACATTAGGCCAATATCTGTCATCTCGAATTCTCGGGCTATATCATTCTTGAAATCTTCAAAGAAACTCGAATTATTTCCTGTAAAAATAAGATCATCCATGTAGAGGCATACGAACAAACAATCCCCATTTTTATCCATCTTCACATAAAGTGCATACTCATGAGGACATCTCGCAAAACCTTTCTCCCGAAAATAGGCATCAATCCGACTATACCATGCTCGAGGCGCTTGCTTGAGACCGTACAAAGCCCTTTTCAATTTCAAAACCTTTTCTACTTGTCCTTTCACCACATAACCTTTTAGTTGCTCCACAAAGTCATCTTCCTCAAGAAAACCGTTAAGAGACGGCGACTTCACGTCCAATTGAAAAATTTTCCAGTTTCTTTGTTCCGCAAAAGAAATGAAAAATCTGATTGTTTCTAAACGAGCAACTGGAGCAAATACCTCCTCATAGTCCACACCATGTTGTTGCGCATACCCCTTGGCGACAAGCCTCGCTTTATATTTTTTTACACCTTTGGCATTCTTTTTCTCCTTGAATATCCACTTCACACCAATCGATTTTTGACCCGCAGGAAGAGAAGCAAGTTCCCACGTGTCATTCCTTTTAATGGCTCTAATCTCCTCGTCCATAGCTTGTCTCCATTTCTTCTCCTTACTAGCTTCTTCAAAACTCAAATGTGTAGTTTCGGCCAAAAGACAAAATATAGAGACATCATCGATTACCTCCGTGTTTTCGTAAAGAACTTAAATAGTTCTCATCATTCGCAATCCTTCGTTAGAGCTTCCATTTAATGAAGAAGCACTAGGAGATGTGTTCGACGTCATCGGAGGAACTACGGGCTACCATGTTTCATCTCCATGAATTTCCTCATCGAAAAATGAAAAAAATCCGTCGACAACATCTTCTTGTGCTTCCCAATTCCAAGAAGCATCTTCATCAAACTCCACATCATGACTCAGAACAAGCTTCCCGTTAATAGGATTGTAGAGCTTGTACCCCTTTGATTTTCCATCATAGCCGATGAACACAAATTTCTCGCTTTTATCGTCAAGCTTTGTTCTCTCTTGATCCGACACATGCTTATAAGCAATACTCCCAAAGATCCTTAAGTGAGATACATCCGGCTTCTTTCCGCTCCATGCTTCAATGGGTGTTTGATCTTTCACACTTTTAGCCGGACAATGATTGATGAGATACACCGCATAAGCCACTGCTTCTGCCCAAAACTCCTTGGGCATCTTCTTATTTTTCATGATACTCCGCGCCATGTTGAGGATGGTCCGGTTTTTTTCTTTCAGTCACTCCGTTTTGTTGCGGTAATCTTGGAACCGTGAGGAAGCGCCTAATACCATGTTCTTCAAAAAAACGGTTAAAAGCACCGGAAATAAACTCTCCCCATCTATCGGTTCTCAACGCCCGAAAAACATAACAACTCTCCCTCTCGACCATAGCCTTAGAATTCTTAAAAACATCTAAACACTCAGATTTTTCTTTCAAGAAATAAATCCAAGTCTTTCGGCTAAAATCGTCGATGAAAAGTAAAAAATAATTACTTTTACCATTTGACGACGGCTTGATCGGTCCACAAACATCGGCATGAATTAATTCGAGTGGCTTTATCGCTCTTGACGTTGCTTCTTTCGGAAAGCTTTTCCTTGCGTGTTTATCGAGAAGACATGCTTCACAGAAATGATCCGGATGATCGATCAAAGGCATCCCCTTGCCATCTTCTTTTCGGACATCATTTTCAGGCCACCAAAATTGAGATGTCCCATCCTCATATGCCAACACCATGCTGGATCCTTCACACACACTTGCAAGGAATTCGGCTCTTCGGTTTGTATAGGGAGCGAAAACATCCTATTCTTCGACATCGTCACCTTCGCAATCAAGTTAGCGCTCCCGTCCCGTAACCAAAGATTACGATCCTTCATCAGAATCTCGTAGCCCCTTTCCATGAGTTGTCCCAAACTCAAAATATTGCTCTTCAATCTAAGGACATAATACACATCGGAAATAAACTTGTGAGTATCATCCTTCAACCGAATCAAAATGGTACATTTGCCTTCAATCTGAATTTTCGAAGAATCTCCAAACGTGACACTCCCGGTCGCCCTTTTTTCTAGCTCCACAAATTTCGATTTGTCGCCACACATGTGGTTACTAGCACCGTTGTCGAGATACCATTGGCTTCCTTCTTCATCAACGTCTTGGTTGAGCGCTAGCAACAACGTCGACTCTTTTGCTTCTTTCTCCTCGACCAGATTGACTTCTTCTTTTGCATCCTCGGTGTACCGGCAATTACGGGCATAGTGACCCATTTTGTGACAATTGTAGCACTCAACCCACGATTTGTCGTACCCCCTCTCGTATCCGTCTCTTCCTCTTCCTCGTCCTCGTCCGCATTCTCTTCCTCTACCACGACCTCTCGGATTTTCTCAAGGCTTTTCATCGTTCGCTTTTTCGACTTCTTGATTTGTGCCGCGACCTCGACCACGACTACGACCTCGACCTCGGTGAACCGCGCTCCCCTTTTCGCCAAACGAAAGCTTGACTTGAAGGGCATGCTCCAATGGCTCTTTCTTGTGCTTGTTCATCCGCTCCTCGTGCACCCGTAGGGATCTGTTTAATTCATCAACGGACAGATTCTCCAAATCTCTGTTTTCCTCGATTGCAACCACAACATGATCAAATCTCTATTGTAGAGAGCATAAAATTTTCTCGATCACTCGGACGTCTTCTATATTTTCACCGTTTCTTTTTATTTGGTTGACGACGGATAAGACCCGTGTGAAATAGTCTGAAATAGACTACGACGCTTCCTGACGAAGAGCTTCAAATTCTCCCCATAAAATCTGAAGCCGCACCTTCTTTACCTTATCGACTCCTTTGTGAGAATTTTCGAGAATTCCCCACGCCTCCTTCGAAGTTGAGGCATTTGCAACTTTCTCAAAAACGACATCATCTAAACACTTATGGATGATCGATAGAGCATGCTGGTCCTTCTTTTTGTTCTTCTCGAGCCTTTGAATAAGGGCCAACTCCGCATCCTCGTCGGGTTCGGCAAACCCATCGCCGACGATTTCCCACGCACATTGGGAACCGAGTATCGCCTTCACTCGGATAGACAAACTATCGTAGTTGTCCTTCGTAAGACGCGGATACTGGAAGCTTAAAGACATCCTCGCTCTGATACTACTTTGTTGGAAGCGTTGGCGGGCGCTCGCTGTAATTTTCCGGAAAAATCAGTAGACTCACAGGGAAAAAGGTTAGGCTCTCTGAGAAAACAATCTGATAATTTTTGGGGGAAGACTCACTGCAATATTGAAGTCAACATTACAAAAAAATTTAAAGGGCAAATCATTATACGCCTAAATTAAAACAAATCTACGTTACCAAACCCCACAATAATAATCATTTAATATATCCCATTAAAAATATTTTAAATTCAAGATTAAAACCCCAACATAAATCATATTAAATTAATTTTATTTTCAACATTAACATCGATTTGGATCAAGGACACAGATTGCTACTAAGATAAATAAATACTTTAAAGGTTCTATGCAGAAACCCCACTTGAAATTCACTAATTACCCTTTCATTAGAGAACATCGGACATTGAGTTCACTGCTTGGTACATATTCACCCTTATATATCGAAAGTGTATAACATCTGAAGTGTTGAGGGAGCACAATCCTGGAAAGTTCTCGTGAACTCCCAACCTAATCTCTATTCCGGTCCATAGACCCATTACTTAAGTATGCACGAGTATGGACATTTCGCTATCAATAAGTGAATACAAAATATCGCACTCACCCGGGAAAAAAAACGAAGTAAAATAAGAGGTAAAGTTGAAAAGTATAATAGTCGGAAAATGGACTCAAAACCAGATATCGTAGAATGTAGCGTGATCCACGGTGATGGCTAAAGAGTGTTAGGCTGAGGACCTAACTCAAAACCTAGTTCAATTCATGTTCGAGTTCCTCCATCTTCTTCGACACACTATTTTAAATTTAGCTCGTTATGGCTGCTCGACGATTATACAATTTCGTCGTTGATTGATTGACTGATTTATTAATGTGTGCACATATGCAAGACACTTCGTAACATTTATGAATAGTTATTATAAAGATAAGTATTACTGCTTATTAATTATTTTTTTGTTCTAATTAGTTTATAAAAGAAGAAGCAATAGAAATTCGTGCAGAAGGAGAAATTTGGGCAAAGCAGTACGAAATATTAAGCTTCCAAAATAGAGGTAGAGAAGAACTTCAAGCGTTATCACCAAAAAGGAGTTCATAATGTCCATGTGCGTGGATGACTATAAGAGGAGTCACGTTTGAGACTATTGAAAACGATCATGTTCGAAATCTACGTAAGCGTTACGATGTACGATTTATTTAACGTGTTTTACTGTCCGATTTATATATATCACATTGTTCCGAGATAGATTTTGGAATTCCATCATGAGGAAGCTATCGTTGAATGGTTTGGAAGGAGATGGATCGAAACCAAACTTGATGTGTGTACGATATATCTAACCCAGAATGAATTTGTTAAAAGGGTGATTTATATTGGGGACCATTGTTTGTTTAATATGATTTAATACTTCCTATTCTAGTTTGAAGGGGAGGCATTGAATAACAGATAACGTGCAAAACCTACGAGAAATCTCCATGAGCAAAGACAAGTTGTTGGAAATCAGTGCGGTGGGCAGCATTTGCATTACTTTCCTAAAAGATCGTGTGAAAATATGTCGGCAGGGTCACGAGGCGCTTTATCACTTTAAAATCTTACTTTATTACCATTCAACTTAGTTTGAAACATAATGCCGTCAGACGATCGGGAAACATGATGCAAAATGTCGGCGTTCGATGTCAAAAGCTTACTTTTCTAACTTCCTCAAACATTCTCTCCGTTCAAAGCGACTCGGAATGCCGACAAAGTTCGTGGCATGGCAGAACTTTTACGGTAAGCATCATGGGAAAGAAAAAGTTTTGACAATAGCACAATTTGACAAGAATAACTGCGTAATGTAACTGTCTAGAGGCAAATGGGACGCCGTCACATTTCTAAAGGTTTAATTTCTGCTGTTCCTCTTGTACTTATGAAACACAACACAGGTTAAAGAACAAGAATAGTGAAGAGACAACACATTCGGATTTCTCTTCGCACGCGTGGAATGGTGAAAACTTGGAGAGAACTTCACGCTTGTCCTCCTTTCTGTCATCTCGTGTTGAATCATAGTCCCGTTCGATGATTTTGTCAACTAAACGTGTGGTACACGTCGCGTTAAACGGATAACTTAGAACGTTTACGTACTCGAGATGTCCGAAATAAGGAGGGACACGACATGCTCTTGTCAAATGCATTTCATTCTTATCATGTATTCCGCCGATAAAGTTGTCCAAGCTACGCGCAATACGTTATTATATTCTCCGTCTACCGAATTTTAGATCCCGTGGCGTCGCCGCCTATAACGAATCGAGGACAAGAAGGGAAGAGTTGCATTTGGTATTAGTGCTTCATCCTTGCGCTGAGACGTGGCCCGCATAATCTTCAAACCAACAAGTCACATGAAAGACCAAGAGTCTAACCAACAATTCTCCAATGTTTGACTAGTGATGATGATTAGACAAATGGATCAGGAACGACTTGAACGGAAGTTTGAAATCTTGATTTCAAAAGGGATTCCGTCAACAAACTCCATTCATTCACGTGTGCCGTGTGTTTGGTGGAACGGCAACCGAATTATTGCAACCGCCTAGACAAAAATTAAACGTCGGCGTCGGACTCGGCCTCGACCTCGACCTCTGGTCAAAGAAATATATATGTCAATACAACGTGAAAAACAAAGCATCACACGACTCGATGTAATAAAAAAACAAATAATTGATATTTTATCTTAGCATTAGGGACATGTTTAACGAGATTTTCAGCAAAACCGGTGCCCAAGGTGGCTGAATGATGGCTGCCCAAGGGTTTCATATTACTATAAAATTAACCTTTGGCGAGAGCCCCTAGTCGTCTAATTCATGGTTTAATCATGAAACTATGGAGTGAAGTAATGGTCACTAATTCGAATAAGTGAAATTATCTTAAAATATCATCGGTTGTTTCCAATGCAAGTCTTAAAAAGAGTTAGCGCCCATATTTTACTATTTTAGGGTCGAAATTTTATTTCATAGTCATCCTTGTCAACGTCAATTTTGTTTCTTCAAGAAAGGAAAAGGAATAGTTCAGTTAATGTAATCTCGAAGAAAAATGAATTTTCTTGGTGCCTATTTAATTTCATATGACATTTAATGTTTTACGATATTAAGTCGAGCGGGATAAGGAAAATCTCTATGTCGTAACACAAAAAAGCCAACAAAGGCCGCTTACCCTAGTTGATTCATTACCAATATTATCAAATGGTGGTCCATTATCGACATCAAATCGGCGGGGATCAATACCGATGTTTCTCAAAATAATGGAGCGAAGTAAAGAAACGTTGCCATCCAGACACGAGTTTATTCAACGGCCCTGCCCAACGTGATGTAGCTTTTCAATCGAACGTCACAATTCGACTTTATCGATAGCGCCACGTGAACAAATTTTGACGACGATCGGGTTAGCAACCATTGTCAAAGGTATGCCCCCCATGTGTGATTATCCAAATTATTTGCCTTTGGCATATTCTTCGCTTTTGGCCCCATTGCTGATATTGGAAATGATGGTAGTTTTTCTTCTCTTGCGAGGGACAGACATTGTCTACACGACGGAGTCAATAGGGCTTTCACTATGCTCGGGTGTAAACAGATAAAAAAAAAATACTCACGAGTTTACGAATTGCCTACTTACCAAAACTGTCGTGGGAATTATACTTTTTACATGCATTACTTAGGTGCCAAACTATGGATTTAGCGTAATTTGATTGATTTTGATTTCATAGGGAGATCTTTTTATGATTTGAACACAGATCATTGTCGTAACCATTGGACTAATGAATTGATCTAAATTTCGGGTTTCTTTAGGGGAAAAAAGAATCTTATGGTAGAAGGATGAGACAGTAAAAACTTTGCACGAAAGAGGCTTTGACATGTTCCCATTCATGAAGTAATTTTCTTTTCATATGTCCTTCAATCAAACACCCGGTTTCTGCTTTTGGACGATCATATAATAGAGCATGAGCGACGAATTCTTCAAATCCATACAACCTGGTGCCGACGATGATGACCTCGTCAGATCCTTCGCCATCGAACGATTGCTTCCGGTGATGGTAAACACGACAACTTGACCACCAAAACCTTGTCATCAATATCTTTTATGTGAACTACAAGGTATTACATCTTTTTACTTTATCGGAAAAACTTGAGTTGTTCTAAAACGGTTATCATTTTCGAATCCTTGATTAATGAAAGACGTAGTCAGTTTTTCCCACTAATACAAGATATTGGATTTGATTGGACGACCCACAAAATGATAATCTTCATTATTCCTCCCTCTTAAAAGTCTCACCTACTATTCCCATATCATGGGGCCATAGTCAAATGCTCATCCGGGCATGATTTTTTTTTTTTTTTAAATTTTGTTTATGTTTATTAGTTTGCATGCAAGAACGGGTTTTAGATTGAACTCGGATCGAGCACTGAACAATGAAGTTCTTGAAAGGGATTCATAAAATTTGAACTTAAAATATTACTTAGCAAGTGCAAATGTTGAATGATCGTCTAAAAACCAAACTCTTCGTTCGTTCGAACTTCGTCTCCACTCGGTTGATAGGATTAGACTATGAATTAGCTGTCATGCGGTCGGGATTTATCACCTTTTCGGGCAACCTCATTAAATTATGACTTTTCTGGGGAGGATTTGTGATTTCCACTGGTCAAACTTGAACCCTGCCAAGAAACACCCCTCCCCCTCCCCATGGAAGCTCAAAATCAAGGTATCGATCCTCCTATAAATACCCCAAGTCCATTGCAAGGCTCTATATCATACCAACATAAGCCGCCCTGTTACAAAAGTAGACGAGCAGTCTCGTTTCCGGTTGTTTGATCTACAACATATCCTTCATCTTGTATTGCATCCGTTTGATCTAGATCATCCATGGAGAGATCACTGAGCGTCCCTTTGCAGCCACCCACTTACGGAAACCTTATCACCATCCTGAGTATTGACGGCGGAGGTATCCGAGGGATTATACCCGGAACCATCCTCGCATTCCTAGAATCTGAACTTCAGGTTACAAAAGCTCGAGTTTGCGGGTTAATAATAATATTGACGACGGGTTTGTAAAGAGAGGGAGGACTGATGATGGGCTATTTGTTGTTTTCTTTGCAGAGAATTGATGGTGAAGAAGCAAGACTCGCAGACTACTTCGACGTCATTTCAGGAACTAGCACCGGTGGTCTTGTGACTGCCATGCTAGCTAGCCCTGGTGATGATGGCCGTCCCATATTTGCCGCGAAGGACATCAAGGACTTTTACTTGGAAAACTGCCCCAAGATCTTCCCGCAAGACAAGTACTTAACACTTGCTGGAAACTAATGTTTCTTAGAGAAATATATTTCTATCTCACAGTTCGTGACAATCAGATAAGCTAATCCGCATGCCACTCTTAATTTGCAGATGTATGCTTGCTCCGGTTGTGAACATGGTAAAAGCTCTGTTGGGACCCAAGTATGACGGGAAGTATCTTCACTGGCTCGTGAGGCAAAAGCTCGGCGACAGAAAGCTACACCAAACAATAACGAATGTTGTGATACCAACTTTTGACATCAAGACTCTCCAGCCAACCATATTTTCGAGCTATGAGGTGAAGAAGGATGCAAATATCGATGCATTGATGTCTGATATTTGCATCTCAACCTCGGCGGCACCTACTTACCTACCAGCCCATAGTTTCGACACAAAAGATTCCACAGGGAAAATCAGGGAATTCAATCTTATCGACGGTGGTGTCGCAGCGAATAATCCAGTACGTATAAGTCGACAAGTGCGAATACTTCATCTGTTAGACTTCTCCCTCGTTAGTCGTATATTTCTCTGATCGTTTTGCAGACTTTAGTTGCCATGGGAGAGGTGACAAAGACGATCATGGGAGGCAGCTCCGACTACTTTCCCATTAAGCCCATGGATTATGCTCGTTACTTGGTCATATCACTCGGAACTGGGACCAAAAAGATCGAAGAGAAGTACACCGCACATGATGCAGCTAGGTGGGGCACGTTGGGTTGGTTGACTGCTGGAGGGACGCCTCTCATCGACGTGTTCATGCACGCCAGCTCGGATATGGTGGATTTCCATCTCTCCGCCATGTTCCAAGCCCTGCACATCGAAAACAACTACCTCCGCATTCAAGTATGGACACAGCCAGCAGTCACACCTCTTTTACTTTATTTTCTTCGTTGGAACTAATGGAACCTGAACGTCATACAGGACGACACGCTAACCGGAGAGCTCTCGTCCGTGGACGTCGCAACCAAAGAAAATCTGGATAACTTGGTGAAAGCTGGAGAAGCGTTGCTCAAGAAGCCCGTCACTCGGGTGAACCTGGAAACCGGAATCAATGAGCCTTGCACAAAATACGAAACCAATGAAGATGCTCTCAAGAGGTACTTGTTACAACCACCCCGAAAGAAACATTCTAACTCGATTAACATGTTGTAATAAAATACCCCTAATGTTCTCTATTCGCTGCTAAAAATCTCAGGTTCGCGAGGATGCTGTCCCAGGAGAGACACCTTCGGCATCTGAAGTCGCCGAACGGACTCGGGATGGTTGGGTCGCAACGATTCTGATTAAACAAAGATTCTACAAAATAACTCAAGGAGATAACTACTTTCTTGCAGAATAATCTCCGAACCGTGTACAAGTTGCTTCTTTGTTTTGTATGTAGTGACGATTCATTCATTTTATTCTTTAGCATGAGTTCCTCCTCCCATCGACAGAATAAAGGAATGTTGATGTAATTCTTTCATTTTTTTTTTTTCAAATAAAACCCCATTCATTTCATGGCTTTTAAATACGGTTCACATTTATTGCTTGTTTGTACATTAAAAAAACTTCTCCATTATTTAATGGAATGAATAGACAGGCCACTTAATCATGACTAGGCCTAAACTTTAGATTAGGCCACTTTAATTCTTCTCTATTCATTCGAATTCAAAATCAAATTGCATTTTCTAAAGGAAGGTTTAAATTTCAATACCTGAATTTGGGCTTCATTAGAGAGGGCCGTCGTTTCTAAGCCCAATTATTTGGGCCTGGCCCCATTTTTCTTCCCTTCTTCCTCCTCCCGTTCGTCTTCGTTTTGGCGCCTGAGATTTTGGCTTGCGCTCAAAAGACAAACTCCAAAAGGCAAGGAGAGTGGATTCCGATCCTCTGCGGTCGTCCCTGCTGTAATCGCGTGGGATCAACCTCAAAGAGCCGTTCTGGAGGGGGGGAGATCGGGAGAGAAGAAGAGCGCTTTCGTGATGGAGTGGTTGCAGCGAATGTTCGCCGGAGCCGGAGGAGCGCTCGGACACCCGCCGCGGGACTCGCCGACCCTTGATTCGTCGGAGCAGGTCTGTATCTCCTCCATTAACCTACTCAAGATGATCGAGCCAGGTTGTGGACCTCCCCTCAACGACTTCCTCGCCTTTTCTACTTCCCAATTTTTAAAATGCAGTGACACATTGTCGGAGGCGTTGGTTGTGGTTTTGTGGTGGATAGTGAAACTGTTTGTTTGGGTTGGTTGAATGATATAGAGAAGGCTGGGGTTCCGATGGAAGTGATGTGTTTGATGCTCGGGGAGTTCGTGGATTAGTACACGGTTCGGGTGGTGGATGTCTTTGCCATGCCGCAGAGCGGAACTGGAGTTAGCGTGGAGGCCGTTGATCATTTTTTCCAGACTAACATGCTCGACATGCTCAAGCAGATCGGCAGGTATAATTTGGTAATCTTTGCCTTCCGCTGAGGATGTGGCTGGAGTGAGATTTGCGTGTGGCATTTCATTTGGTCTTGTCCTCTTTAAGAATGTCTTTTGTTCTTATCTAGCATGAATGTTCGCGGTCTTTCCTTTTCAGACCATAGATGGTTGTGGGTTGGTATCACACGCATCTGGGATTTGGATGTTGGCTCTCTGGTGTGGATATCACACTCAGCAGGTCCTTGGCACTTATGTGAGAAGCTACTCTCATTGTTGCTACTATATCATTCCTTATCTTGAAATGATAACTCTAGAGCAGCATATTCTAATTTACGTGACTGGTTTATGTATAAGCAGAGTTTCGAGGCTTTAAATGGGTTGACTCTTCGTAGATTTGATACCCACTCCAAAACTAATGAACAGACTGTTCAGGTAAATGAAGCTCGTGTTCCCATTCTTTCTTCATGATATCACCTGCAAATGATTACAGGAAATATTCGGATTTGGTTTGATTCGTATATCTCTTGTCCAATTATTTTTCCAAAATCTAAACTATCGGATCTCTGCCATATGTTTTTCTTTTATCATAAGATTGCTAATCCTTTGTACATTATGTTGCTTTGTTGATTATATATTCTAGTCAAACACTTCTTATTATTTTGGCCTGGATCAACAGTTTCTAGGTTAGGGAGTTGCATTTCCCGCTACTGATATTGGGAGTGATGAACTGAATTTGGTCCCTGAGCTTAATCTGGCTCTTTAATCTCAAATTTTCCCCGATCTTGCAATAAAAATCTATCAATAGGTTCACATATAAGTTGCATGAGCTTGTTACTCATTCACTTACATAGTGGGGGTGCTGTGTAATTGCAAGAGATGATCAATCTGGCCATAAAATACAACAGGGCCGTCCAAGAGGAAGACGGGCTCCCACCCGAGAAGCTGGCGATCGCGAAGGTGGGGAGGCAAGATGCCAAGAAGCACATGGAGGAACACATCTCCAACTTGATGTCTTCCGACAATGTCCAGACACTGGGAACCATGCTAGACACGGTCATATTTTAGTTCCTCAGAAGATTAATGTTTTTTATCCTGACTGTACAGTCATGCCTAGGATACATCATTCTTCTTGAGGGTATTGTTTCCATATCAATGACGATTTTATTCATGACTATTTTCCATCACCATGCATTTGTAGCTTGTTTCAGAACGCTACAGTCGCAGAAAGAAACATAAAACTTAAATCATGAGAGCCGCATGAAGCCCCGGCGATTTTCCATGTGGTCCTTCTTGCTTCCACTTCTTGCGTTACTACATCTTTAATTTTTATGGATGAAATGAGCCAGCCCCTTGAACATGTCCTTGGCCTTGTCGCTTTCGTGGTCAAAGATGTGGAACACGTGCTCGGCATCGTCCGTCTCTAGGATCTCTGCCTTCCCTTTCCACCCACTCTTCTCCTTCAACATCTCGAAGTACAGCCTGCCCCTGTCCCTGAGTATATCCTCCCCAGCCACAGTTACCATGACTCGGGATACGGGCATCGATGTCATCCCCTCAGGACACTTGCCACCAACAAACGGGTTGATCAGGGGGTCATCATTGCCCTTATCGGAGGGACAAACGAACTGCCACCACAAGTCCACCATCCGTCTCCTGGAGTGTTCCTCCTTCTCCCTGCCAATCGGTTCCTTGCCCCAGAAGTAAGGGTTGATCATGATCATCCCCTCGAAGGAAAACCAGGGGAGAGACTGAAACGACCGGAGCGCAAGGTGGTGGGCAATGTTGGCTCCACAGCTGTCCCCTGCAAGGAAAATATTACTGAAGTCGGCATTCTGCTCAAGCCATGGATCACGGTTAGGTGTCTCAGGCTTCGACTGGGAGAGGATCCATAACAGGGAGGCCCACGAGTCGTCGTATGCCGAAGGGAGGGGGTGCTCCGGGCAAAGGCGATAGTCGAAGGAGACGATGATGGTATCGGAACGCGACGAGATGGCATTGAGGGAATTGTGGTAGTTGGCAAGCGCGGTGGAGCAGGCGAGGAACCCGCCGCCATGGAAGTAAAGGATCAAAGGGAGCTTGGGTGGTGGGGAGGCCAACAGGGCAGAGGAAGGGACGTATATGCGAGCAGAGAGAGTGGAGGCACTATCAGGGACGCGGACGTGGATATCCTTGGAGAGGACAGAGGTGGAGTTGTCGAGGCCGGGAGGGACGACCTCGCTGCTGACGAGGCGGATGAAGGTGCCGTCGTTGAAGACTTGGAGGAAAGGGGGGATGTCAAGGGAGACTTCTTTGGGTGTCATAGCTGAAGCCATTTTGATATGAATAATCTGGATTGGACTGTGGGTTAGGGAGGGTTTTTATTGCTAGATCATGGTTTGTTAGGGAGGCAGTCACGCGACAAGTAACGTTTTTATCGCTTGAGTCGTTATCTGTTAGGATTTTATGATCCTAATATATGGAAGGTGAGATAATACATTTAAGTAGAGACGGGAGAGAGTTAGAGCATACAAGAGGGATACACGAGCGTAAAGAGAAAAGGCATATGTTGAGGAAAAACAAGAAACACTTCGGGGTTATTTCTTATCGGGAAAGCGAGATCTTGTACTCGGGTAGATCGAGCCGGTTAGAGAGGGTCTCAACCTAAAGTTGTACTCTATTGAATATAATAAAATCTTCTTCTCCACCCGTGGACGTAGGTCGATTGACCGAACCACGTAAATTCTTCGTCTCCTTATTTTTCGTTAACTTCCGATTGACGATCGGATCCGGTTCGATACGTTACCGAGGGCTTCCGCATGCGCCAACATAATCATAATCCAAATTTATTTACCCAGGAAAATATTATGCATTGGCAAAATATACATTTATGGCATCAACTTTGAGCCAACTTTCTGTTTTGTCAATAACTTAGTTTGTTATATAATTTTGTCATCAACTTTTTATTTTATTTTATTTTAGCCAATCTTCAATTTCTTATAACGAAAGTCAAACAAAGCCTTAATATAGTCTGGCTCATGTCCTATAATAGTAGAGTTTCAACTTATCATTCATTCGTCTCATAATCTACTTTATTTGTAGTAGCAACCTCCTAATAAAACATCATCCAACTATCGTTAATTTCGATTTTTAATTCATTTAATTTGTCCATCAAAATTTTAAAATAAAAAACACATGAAAAGTTTCAATATTATTTCTCTTTTTTTTTCTATTTTAGTTTGTTAAAAATTTATGACAAATTATATAACAAACTAAGTTAAAGGACAAAATAGAAAGTTGAGTCGAGGCCATAAATTGTTATTTTTCCTTATGCATTTGGCTAATCATAAAATAAAGAAAAAAAGGTACATTTAATTGCTCTTGCCTTTGCCACCAACGACTACCTTGTATGGAAATCGGGTTATTGCTCATGACTTTGAGATTTAAATCACGTTATTAAATGGCAAAAGCATAGCTGAAATGCAGAAGGAACCCCGGAACATGTGGTGTGCAGTCTTATTAGTAATCGAGAATGACTTGGTGCTAAGACGTAGTTTCGAGATGGCCAGCGAAGGACGGCTGTGTGTTCTCTATACGGTCTTCAATCCGCAGAAGGAACCCCGTTGAGGAAGCTGGCGATCCGTTCCAACAAGCGCTTTGCTTTCTCGCTGCCCAAGTCCATCAAATGGAAAGTGTGGTCTTCGTCTTCGCTCTCGAAGATCTCTGCCCTGCCCTTCCATCCGCTCCCGCCCAGTTTGTTGTAATACAACCATCCCCTGTCCCTCAAGAGATCTTTCTCTGCCACGCACACCAACACCTTCTCGCAACCCAGACCTGCCAGGCTCGGGGCTCCGTCTACTACTGGGTTCACCCTCGGGTCATCGTTACTTGGAGACGACGGGCAAACGAGCGGCCAGAGTTTGTCGCCGACCGCCCTCTTTTCTAAATCAACCATCTCCGAGCCAATCGGAGTTGAACCCCAGAAGTACGGGTGGATCAGAACGATGCCAGAGATGCTAAGTCCGATCCCTGCCCACTGGTCAGAACTCCCAGCCTTCATGGCGATATTGTGAGCTATGTTGGCCCCTGAAGTCATTGCCTAACAGTTAATCCTCAATTCGATTAAGCATTGATCTCAACAGAGGAAACATACCAGCGCTTTCCCCGCCCAAGAAGATTTTCCCGAAGTCGACGCGGTCATTTAACCAGGATTCTGGTCCCGAGCCGTCCCGGTGCCCGGCCACCCATATCAACGTTTCCCAGGAATCCTCGTAAGCGACCGGGATGGGATGCTCAGGTGCCAACCGGTAATCCAAAGACATAACAACCACCCCAGCCTTCGCAGCAATCGCCATCAGGAAGCCATTGAAGATGGCACTGAAGGGGCTCCCAATAAAGAACCCCCCTCCATGGAAGTGAAGGAGCAGCGGCAGCTTCTCATGAGCCTTGCCAGGGAGATCAGGAAGGAAGATCCTAGCACCGAGGGACCTCCCAGCTTCCTGTCCGTCTCGCGGTTTGATGTTGACCATCACGTCCTTGGATGACACGCCGTCAACGGGCACTGGTGACGGCGGCACGACGTCCATCAACATGAGACGGTCGATGGTGCCGTCCTTGTAGAGTCGGACGATCCCAGGGATCACGAGGTCCACTTCCTTGACATCTCCTCCTATCTCGGCGCTGGTCTCCATGAGGGATTGAGGTTTTCGATAGATTGTTGTTGTCGGGTGGGAACAAGATTATTAAACGGGCGGACAATTATCTTAGTTGACGACGGCCACATCGATGACTTCTTTAGCATCATATTTTTGACATTGGTCGACTCGTCCGGCAGAAGCTTCCATAAAGTATCCATGTCGGCCCGTGGGCCAATTGTTAAAGTCCATATAATAAATGGGCCGGTTCATACATAAAGGCCACGACCCGACGACCCGATTTGATAGGGACGACACGCCAGCATTGGTCGTCGAGGCTTCCACTTCCTCCGTCGATCGATCGTCCTTCCGATCAAGCAGTCCGAGCTAACTGATTCTGCGAGATGGCTGTCGTTCGTTCGGTGCTCCGTTCGGCTTTGTCCTCGGTCAGGAGTTCGTGTTCCTCTCGCCTCCCCGCCGCAACCGGTGGGCGGAGTGGTGGCGCGGAGCTCTTCCTTTGCAGAGAGATCGCCGTATCGAATCGCAGATTCCATGTGGTTGGTGGTCAGCGTGGTGGATTCCCTGCCGGAAGGGTTCCTTTCGGTGAGGTTTTTTTCTTCCGCTGAACTGGGACTTCGAATGGTGGAGTACTTGGATTCATGTCACGGAGTTCCGCATTTCGTTGTCTTATGCAGTTGTAGTTCTGTAAGGGCTTAATCTGGTTGGTGTGAATAGATCCCGAGACGCCCCCCCCCCCCCCAACCCCCCCGGGGGTCCCTTTTCTTTTTTTGTTTATTGTGGATTTGGTTGGTAATGGTTACAGGTTCATGTGACAGTCTAGATTTCATTTTCGGTCTTCTTCTTTCTGGTTCCTACTCTCCTTCTCAAGCTTCCTTTTCTGCTTCTTCTACTTTGCCAGTTTTCTGCTATTTTGCTGTGTTCTTCGTCTATTGATTAATGCTTGCTCTTAGTGGTGAATAAGCCAGTAAGGAGGTGATAATTATGAGTCTGACGTTGTTCGGTGTTTGCATTTTGATAGTTTTCGGAGCTTCCTTTGGTCTGATAGTTCTATTCTTGATTTCAAACCTGCAGATTGCACATCGCCTTTTGTGATGAGTATTGGAAGTAAACGTCTATTTAGTGAAGATGTTGCCCACATGCCAGAAATTAAAGACCCTGTCATATTGGATGCTTTCAAAGAACTGATGGCTGTTAATTGGGATGAGATTCCGAATGATGCCCTTCATGTTGTAAAGCTAGCTTTGTCTAAGAGTACCGATGATGCTTCTGGAAAGGAGGTTCTGGCCAATGTTTTTCGTGCAGCTGAAGCAGTCGAAGAATTTACTGGCGTACTGACTTCTTTGAAAATGGAACTCGATGACAGTGTTGGAATGAGTGGCGAGGTCTGATTCAATTGAGATGTCTTGAGAGTCATCACTTTTTGGGCCTTTTTCCAATTTTAGTAATTCACTTTTTTGCATTTTATCATTAGGATGTCAAGCCTTTACCCAGCGACGTTTCTCAAGCACTTGGTACAGTTTATCAAAGGTATATTGCTTACTTGGATGCATTTAGCTCGGAGGAGTCCTACTTAAGGAAGAAAGTGGAGGTAGAGCTTGGAACTAAGATGATCCACTTAAAGATGAGATGTGGAGGCTTGGGATCCGAGTGGGGGAAGGTATCAAAATATCTTCTTTTTAGTGTTCTGGCTGAATATGTCCTTGAAGTTATGCATACACTCTTGTCTGTCGGTGATAATACCTGATAATATAGACCTTGAGGTTGACATATATATGAATCAACCAACTGAAACAGTGACCATATTTTACTTTGTTATTCTTGGAAAATGTATACCAATAAGCTTCATCTGCAAAAAACTACTTGATTTAGCCTGATGTTTGCCAACATCTGATACCCCACTTGCTTGCAGGTTACCGTTCTTGGAACATCTGGACTTTCTGGATCTTATATTGAACAGAGAGCTTGAGTAATGATCTCAAAGTCCTTTTTGTTCCACCTAGCTGATCCCAGCTTTGGAGCGTGGGAGAGTTATGTGATGACTCATGAGCCTTCAAGGGTCGAGGCTTGTGCCGGGTTGTCTAATGAGGGGCTGGTTTTATCATGTTCGGTGATTAATGACAATGGAAATTTCATCTGTGACTATATTCCTTGCTTATGTGATGTTATTATCTGTGATTCAGTCCTAGGACCTTTTTCTGTGTTTACTTCCATCTGTTTCACGAGTTTTGCTACTTCCATCTGTTTCACAAGTTTTGCGTTTCTTTACCCACATTCTTTGTGAATGATGCCTCCGACAAAGTCTGCATCCCACTCTTACAGGAAAGAGTCTTATGTTGGTTGTGCCTGATATGAGATCTGGGGAATTAAGATGTTTATGTTTATGTCCTGTTTGTATTTCAGAACATAATGGACAATATCTTGTTTCACAGACAAAACATGTGAGTCGGACACTGTAAGAGGATACTTGTTTATTCTGTGATAGGACAATCATCTGCACGTCTTTCCTGTGAATAATAAGCCCCAGTTCATATGATTTATAAAGGCTAAACCAAGCAGGATGCAGGTGCTTATTCCTTAATTACAGCCTGGGTTCTCTGTGGCGAGAAAGATGAGAAGTTAGACATGGTGATACGTTCGTGGTACTCTCGTGCGCTTTCTCCAGGACCACGACTCTGTTGGGGACTTGGGCAGTGGAGGAAGATACAGAAGCTTCCGGCAAAGACCGAAAGGCCAGCCCTCACAGTGGCAAAGCTCCCGGAAGATCAATCGCCGCTTAAGATCCTGGTTATCGAGATCGTTTAAGCTTGAGGAACGAGATAGGTTGCTCTTTGCTGAGAAGAACACTTCCCTGCTAGCCACCACGCTGGAACAACAGGTCAAGAAACTCTTGACGGATGCAAACTCTTCGTTCTCGATGTCTTGATTGTCACCATGACCCTCCTTTCTGCGTTGTCCCTCTATAGTGAAGAACTGCAGTTCACCAATGCCCGTCGAGGAGAAGATAAGGGAAAACCCATCCGCTGAATGGTTATACTTGTGCCTGAGCTTCTCTATTGCTCGACTCCGTATCTCCGAGACGATCGCCTCAATTGAAAGAGAACTATAAAAACAAAGCGCACGGTCCAAAACAATGAGCAGCTGTATTAGAATATATCTCACCTCCTGCTCCTCAGTAGGATCCTCGAGAGGATTGCCTTCCTGCTCTTCTTCTCCATCTTCATGGTTTCTGCAGGAAACTTGTCGGCTGAGGTTATGGCAGTGGGAGAAAGCTTCCTTCACCTTGAGAGCCTTGGTAAGGCATCCGTAAGTCTTCGCGTGACTTAGCTGAGACTCTTCTTCCTCGTGAAAGAACACTCCCATCTCTAGGGATCCAAACTGGGTTAGGGATGAGGAGATCTTTTCAGACAACTCAAATATGTTGTTGGAGGTTACATGGGGCTGGTTCTTGAGGAATCGCGTGAAACTGCTTTTGATGATATAGCTGTTGAAGTGGATTGGTGGTGAGTCCTTGTGATGGTGGCCTGGCAACTCCTCAGAATATGACTGCCTCTCTCATTCCATATTCATCCTTTGGGGTAAAGACTAATCTATTAAGTTTTGTTTTTAACTTACTCTTAACTTTGATGTGGAGTTTGAATAAAAACCGCGGCCTGTAACGACCACAAAGATTTAATGGGGCTGTTACAATCTTACATCTCAGGTTCTAAACAGAGATGATTGTCTCACTTGAAGAGCAAGTCATATGCACTTTCGGCAATGACAGGTTAACAACCATCACTGGTTAGCCTTAATGCGATCTTCACTGTGGCGACGACAAATGAGATCTACCACTGAAAGGGACGACAACCTTATTCGCATCTGGGTCTTCGCGGAGATAGCGACAAACTCTATGGCCAGAGGGTTTATTTGGTTTTCGAGTGGCGAAAATTCCTGGACCTCCCAATGTGAAGGTGTAATAAATTTGAGACAAGTAGCAGAGGAGGAGGTGCATTGAATTTTCACAGAAAAAATATAACAAAAAGGACCGCACCTCGTTCAGTCTCATGTTTGTTTGATCATCTCATCATTGTTTTCACGACGAGTCAGGCATGGAAACCTCGAGATGAAAAATGGTTGCTGTCCTAATCAGACTGTGGGGAGATTAAGAAATGTGATTGGGGACATCACAGTTTAGGTCACTGATTAAGGGGGGAGAATCGGGTCCATCCAAGGGGGCATCCTATGTCGAACATGTTGGGTGCACGTCAATGTAATGGACTTCATGCATCACGGAGTAAGTTCAAGTCATGATTAAGCACATATCAATACGTTTCATGCATAAAAACGTAAAGTCTGTTCAGAGAGAGTGTAAAACATGATCCGCGGTCATATGCAATCATCTGTTAAGCTTTGCTCGAACTGCAACCAGATGACCCCATGACACAAGCGAAAGAAATTCACCAAAGCAGGAGGTATAATTTCAATTCCCATTTCATCCCGGGATCATTTTTGGGGTCAACAAACATCACATCACATCACATCAGGAACCAATCTCCAATCAGTTTTTACAGTAACGAATTGGTTGGCGCTCAATCTTTAGCTTTAGTTAAATGGACATTTATCATCATATTTACCCAAAAAGAGAGGGAAAAATCAAGCTCGCCCATTAGAGAGATTCCGACGTCCATATTGGCCGAAGACCGATTCCTCGTGCAACCTAACTGTATCAGTCAGTGGTAATCATCCGTATAAATTTTGATATCCGGATTAACCAACAATCGTACTCTTAAGGAACATGAACCACAGGGAAGAATAACTGTAGCTGATGAAGCATCACACATCTGTATAGATATCTCATTGCTTTTCCTCAGGAGAGTATAACCCATTTCTTCAAACTCTTGTGAATCAATGCAAAACCTATCACCACAATGACATTGATAGAAAATTGGAGAACCTCTCCAGAATCTTCTACCGTTATATCATCCAAACCAACATCTTCTGCTACTAATAAATCATCCTTTGAAGCCCTCAACTCATTATCGTGCCGTCTGCGTGACTCAGCATTGCTCAGGACTTCCCAAGCTCGCTGAACATTTAAAAATTTATTGCCTAAACTTTGGTCAGCACCCCCAGATTCAGAAGCTTGCAGTTTATCGGGATGAAGATTGAGGATCAAAGATTTGTATTGTGAGCGAATCTCTTCGTAACTTGTGCTTTCTTTTATGGAAAGAACATCATAAAATGTCTCTCGACGCTCGCCGATGAACATAGTAGCAAGTCACCAGGCTAAGAATTCGTGTCCTACAAATGCAGAGCAGGATTCTATATGAATCCTTGATCTCAGACTGCAAGAAAAGCAGAAAATAGAGCATTTTATAGAACACAGATTCCACCAATACAGAAACACAATATACATGGGATAAAGCATCTGCCAGAGACTGCACCATCCAACAGTGACAAATCCCCTCTACGACTAAATTTCAGACTGACAAACTTTAGTGGACTTGTATGCACTGCTTCTGCTGATAAAAGAACGCCATTCTATGCTATATAATTTTTCATGCTCAACTTGACATACGGAAACAACAACAAATCAAGGTTCTGCAACTTCACATGGAAATCTATCAGAAAAACTTTTGTTAGCCCCAGGCTCTCCTCTTAAATGCCATAATAACATTATCAATCGTCTGGGTTACGTATCAAAGCAATTAACAAACCAACCCCAAGCCCATCAATCTCATCAGGAGCCCAAACATTACAACTGCAGTCTCATCGACCAGAAAAATAATCCATTCAATAACGTCCCCCTGCACCCCAAGATTCTCCAATCACACCTCAAAACCACGTCCTTTAGAATCAACGCAACAGTTGCATTCAACCAGGTTTTCCTCTCTAACATTTACTGTGCCCTCAAGACCCAGACTGATCCAGCCAATTTCCACCTCTAATTATCCCAAGCAACATGGGCACAACATTCATGACTAACAAATTATACTCAAGTACCCGATATTGACCCGGACAAAAAGCACAAACAAGAGATTTCTTGGCCACTTCCCGGCCGCAAAAGAATAACGAGTAACCTCGAAAAACAAGAAAATCCCACATAGTGCACCCAAAAACCTACAAATATCATGTTGCGTCCACTACGACAGTCACGCAACTCACCAACCACAGTCACCTCAGTCACCACACAACAAACAGGCAACGAACACACAACAGCAACGCTTATATAAATCCTCCGGCAACCGCCGATCAGTCCTCCACACTCCACACACAACCCCCGAGAGCCCAAGCCAACAGACTACGACCGTAACCACACCACCACACCACCCATCGCCACCTTACACTCCAATGCCGGAAATCTAACTGACTCCCCGGCATCTCCCCTCTCCCCCGTTTTATTCTTGGGTTTGGACTAAAACCCGACCCGGCCCACACTACACTGGTTTGGACTCAACCCGACGCGGCCTACGAACCCGCTGCCGACCCGACTAACTTCACCCGGCCCACCAAGCCATTTAAACCTCCTTCTTCCAACTTCTTCTTCCTGTCCTCCCCCCCCCCCCGCCAGCTTCCTCTGCCTCCTGCCAATCTTCCTCTGCCTCCAACCTCAGCATCTCCCTCCTTGCCTTTGCCCCGCATCATGCGACCCCCCTCAAAGGACACTTGTCCTCAAGTGTACACGCTGGAAATTTGGTCTCCAAGTCGAACAAGAATTCCCATGTGGCGTCTTCCTCGGGTTCACCCTTCCATTGCACCAAGACCTTGGTCACCGCTCGATTCCCCTTCTTCACCATCTGCCTTGCTAAGACAGCGACTGGCACCCTCTCCGCTGCTTCACAATGTGCCGGAAGATTAGTGGAGACTCGTGCAAGGTCCGATACACTCCTTCTCAACTTGGAAACATGAAAGTGGAATGTATGGCCGATCCCTCTGGAAGTTCCAGCTTGTAAGCTACCTTCCCTATGCGATCGATGATCTTGTAAGGGCCATAGAATAGCGGCGAAAGCTTGTGATAGTTCCGCTTCGCCACAGATTGCTGGCGGTACTGTTGCAGCTTGACAAACACTCGATCCCCAATAGAAAATTCGCGGTCTGTCCTGTGCTTGTTGGCCATGTGTCTCATCCGGTGCTGCGCTCGATCTAAATGGAAGCGAAGGAGCTTGATCATGCCTTCCTTATCCGTCAACACCCTGTCCACTAGAGGAGACACTTGGTCATGGGAAAAATAGGGAACGTGAATGGGTGGAGAATACCCGTAGAGCGCTTCAAAAGGACTCATCCCAATCGTCGAATGGTGAGAACTATTATACCACCATTCCGCCAAACTCAACCACTTCTTCCACTCTCGAGGGCAATCCCCCACCATACATCGTAAGTACGTCTCAAGGCAACGATTCACCACCTCGGTTTGCCCATCCGTTTGAGGATGATAAGCCGAAGACATTTGAAGCTCCACACCTTGCAATCGCATCAATTCCTTCCAAAAGCGACTCAAAAAAATTGAGTCTCGATCGCTTACTATTGTCTTAGGCATGCCATGGAGTTTGTAGACGTGATCAAGGAACGCTTGCGCCACATCCCCAGCGGTATAAGGGTGTCGGAGGGCCACAAAATGGGTATATTTGCTCAAGCGATCTACGACCACATATATGCTATCCCTTCCATTTGACTTCGGAAGTCCGTCTATGAAGTCCATGGAGATGTCTTGCCATAACCCATTGGGAATGGGAAGTGGTTGTAATAATCCCGGAGTTGCCACGTTATCATGCTTGCACCTCAAACATATCTCACAATCCCGGACATAGTTACGAACGTCCTTCTCAAGTCCTTTCCAAAAAAAAAGACTGTGAATCCTTTTGAAGGTTGCCAGAACCCCGGAATGTCCTCCCATAGGACTGTCATGGAACAATTTAATAATCCGCAGCCTCAAATCCTGGTTACTGCCAACCACAATCCGAGAGCCCTTTTTCAACAATCCTTGGTGCCAGCGATATTTAGATCCCAAATTTGTTCCCTTCTGCAGCCCCTCAATTAAGGCAATCCACTTATTCTCCCTTCCCCAGCTTTCCTTAATTTCATCCAACAATGTAGGAGAGTAATCTTGCACCATCAAAGCCACTAATTCCGGCCCCTGCACCCGAGAAAGAGCGTCCGCTGCAGAATTCTCCCTCCCCTTCTTATACGTGATCTCATAGTCGTATCCCATCAATTTCGTGAGCCATTTGAATTGACTTTCCGTATGGAGCCGTTGCTCCAACAAATACTTTAAGCTTCGGTGGTCTGTACGAATGACGAAGTGACGCCCCATCAAGTAATGGTGCCACCTCCGCACCGCGTACACAATTGAATACATCTCTTTTTCATATACCGACAACCCAAGGTGCCTTGCTGCCAAATGCTTGCTAATGTATGCCAGAGGGTGCTCCTTCTGCATTAAGACTGCACCGATACCCAGCTCACAAGCATCTGTCTCTATCACAAATTCTTCCTCAAAGTTTGGCAAGGCCAGCACCGGCGCGGAGCATAAAAGTTGCTTTAACCGATCAAATGCACTCTGAGGTTCATCTCCCCACTGGAATGCGTCCTTTTTCAGCAATTCCGTCAATGGCCTGCACACAATGCCGTATCCCTTAACGAACCTCCGATAATACCCGCTTAAACCAAGAAATCCTCGCAATTGCTTAACAGTGGTCGGTGTCGGCCATTGTAAGACCGCTTGAACCTTGCTAGGATCAGTCGAGACCCCCTTGGAATCTATGTAGTGCCCCAAGTATTCAATCTTAGAACTCCCAAAGTCACATTTCGCCCTCTTAGCAAACAGGGAGTGCTTCCGCAGAATGGATAGGGCCAAGCTGAGATGCTGCACATGATCCTCATTGGTTCGACTATAGACCAAAATGTCGTCAAAGAACACCAAAATGAATTTCCGAAGGTAAGGCTTGAAGATAGTGTTCATTAACCCTTGGAAAGTCGACGGGGCATTGGTGAGGCCAAAGGGCATCACCAAGAACTCGTAATGTCCCTCGTGAGTCCTAAAAGCCGTTTTATGAACATCCTCGGGTGCCATCCTGATTTGATGGTAACCAGCCCTCAAATCGATCTTAGAAAAAATTGTCGCTCCGAATAACTCGTCCAATAACTCCTCAATGATAGGAATGGGGTATTTGTCTTTCACCGTATGGTTGTTCAACTCCCGATAGTCGACGCACATGCGCCATGTCCCATCTTTCTTCTTGACTAAAACCACGGGAGACGAGAAAGCACTCCTACTCGGCCGAATCACCCCAGATTCCAAGAGCTCTTGTACCATTCGCTCAATCACATCTTTCTGTGAAGACGAATGTCTGTAAGGTCGTACGTTCACTCCTTGAGTTCCTTCCTTCAATAGAATGGCGTGGTCGTGCCCCCTGAATGGTGGCAGCCCCTGGAACTTTTGAAAAACATCTTCAAATTCAGCTAATACTTCTTCCAAGGCTACATCCAAGGCTGTTCCCATCGTTCCCTGTAAGACAGTGGACTGTTGCTCCCCCTCCTCAGCCTTTTTTTCAGCCAAACAACACAAGTATGCGGGTGTCACATCTCTTCCCAGTGCCTTGGTTGTCAGATGTGATAACTTAGCCTCATGATTTCTGCCGTTCCCTACCAATCGAACAACCACATCTTGCCAGTAAAACTTCATAATTGATTCCTGAAAGTTCCATGTAATATCCCCAAGTTCAGCCAGCCATCTTACTCCCAATACCATCTCGCACCCTCCTAACGCGATTAGATAGAAGTCAGCCACGAAAGCGTACCCTTGCATCTTCCATTCGAACTCTTTCAACATTGCAGTGCAGTAAATACTTCTCCCATCCGCCACCGTTACTTTTACTGGTGCAATGGGAACCGTGGCTAAGTTCATTCCCTTAATCACTCCCAAGTCCAAAAAATTATGCGTGCTGCCCGAGTCAACCAAGATATTTAAACTTCTTTTCCGAAACCAGCCCTCTACTCGCATGGTTTGAGCGCGGGTTTCCCCTTCCTCCCCCCGGATAGCATTCATTGTCACCGTGATTTCCTCTTGATCAACTTCGTTGGTCTTGGGCGATTCCTCCTCCTCATCCCTCGGTTCCCCCACTCTAGGAATATCCTCCACTACCAACGAATAGAATTGCCTCCGCGCACACCTGTGAGATCTAGTGAACGGTTCGTTGCAACCGAAACACAACCCCTTTAATCTCCTCTCTTCCACTTCCTCCTGGCTGAGCCGCCTCTTCCCATTCGATACAATCCGACTTTCCCCCGTGCCCTGCACTCCCCTGTTATCCCCTGTTCTGACAGCCCCTGCAAAACTCGATATTGGTTTCATGTTTCTGTCATTACCATTCCAATTCCTGTTGTTTCCCCGACCCTCACTTCCCTTTCCTGTCGTTTCCTCTCGGAAATCAAAGTCCCTCCCACCTCCTCGATTTAAAATCCTCAGTGGTCTCACCTCTCTTCCCACTTCTTCCATCGGTACATCATGGCTCATCAAACGCGCAGTCGTTTGAGCCGCCAGCAAGTCTGTGGGTCCAAGTATCCAAAGCGTGTTCCTATACTCCTCCTTGAGTCCATTAATAAAAAGGCTCACTTGGAATTTCATTGGCAGCTCAACTTCCTCCGTCACCCTCCGCAAGCAAGCATCAAACTCCGCCATGTAAGCGTAGAGATTGTCCAACTTCCCCTCTTGACGTAGATTCTTTATTTTTCCCATTGGATCTTCGAAAATCTCCGTCCCAAAACGCCTATTCAAGGCTGCTACATACTCCTCCCGAGTCAGTAATGAACCAGGGTCACGATTACGGATAAACATGTAATGCCATTGAAGGGCGCTGCCGTTCACATACAATGAAGCCAATGAAACCTTGCTCTCCTCCGGTACTCTTTCCAACTCAAAGTAGCGTTGACACTTATATAACCAGTCTTCTAGATTAGTCCCATTGAAATCTGGAAATTCAACTTTGGGCAACACAAAGGGAACCGGTGCTCTACTGTTTTCCTCAGTCTCCCTCACCCCGGAATGCTCATTCCGCCCCCTCTCAGGCATGGATGAGTTCGAATCTCTGCCTTTATCTACTCCCCGTAACTGCAGCTGTAGCTCCTTGAATTGAGACGCCGTATCGGCCTGCATTTCCTTAAATTGAGACGCAGTTTTGGACTGCATATCCTGGAACTGCGTGGATATCAAGTCCATCTTCCTCATCATCTCGTTCATGACAGTGCTCATCGCTTCTTGGTCCTTCTTAAGTTCACCATACCTCGTCTCCATTTCCCGGCCCGATCGGAGCTCTGATACCCTTGTTGCGTCCACTACGACAGTCACGCAACTCACCAACCACAGTCACCTCAGTCACCACACAACAAACAGGCAACGAACACACAACAGCAACGCTTATATAAATCCTCCGGCAACCGCCGATCAGTCCTCCACACTCCACACACAACCCCCGAGAGCCCAAGCCAACAGACTACGACCGTAACCACACCACCACACCACCCATCGCCACCTTACACTCCAATGCCGGAAATCTAACTGACTCCCCGGCATCTCCCCTCTCCCCCGTTTTATTCTTGGGTTTGGACTAAAACCCGACCCGGCCCACACTACACTGGTTTGGACTCAACCCGACGCGGCCTACGAACCCGCTGCCGACCCGACTAACTTCACCCGGCCCACCAAGCCATTTAAACCTCCTTCTTCCAACTTCTTCAACAACCCAAAGCCAGCAAATCATACAACGGAGGCAAAGAAGAAATGGGTAGGCGTGATCGGCAGAGAATGAACGGAACCTCGGCAAAAGTTGACACCTTTCGGCCTTCTCCCCAGTCGATCGTCGGAAAAAGTTAGCATCTTTGTAGGATTTGATAAATTTCTCGAAATTACGGATTGGGCTAGGATTATGTCGTCTGTTTTCGATTTGGTCCTTTTAGAAAAATGTATTCAATTATGTGACGATGTTAACAGAACCACAGAAAAATAAAGGACTTTACCACCGTATAACACACGTATTGCATGATGGGTTTGTGTTATGGGAAGCTGTGTGTTTAGGCGAAGCATGTGGTGTAGCTCCAACTGTTTGGTACTGTAAGAGATAATCAATCATCGTGAATCAAGTGTTGGCTTCACAAATCCTACAAGTTAAGGAGAAAGAAAAAGTATGACCACGTCAAATCCTCTGGCTACTCAAAAGTGTGATTCCGAGATGTTCTTTCCCTTCTGTTCTTTCATGAGAACCTGGAGACCTTCTGCAGCGGATATCAGACTTTGATACCACTGGCACTGGAACCGTGCGGCCTCATGCGTGATACAAAAATGGTGTAAATAAATAAGGAACGTGCATATCCCTGAAAATTGAGGCACATTGAACTCTCCTGTACCTGCATCGATAAGTTCTATGAACTAAATACTGATGAGAGCGTCTATTTTCTCCAACTACATTTTAACAATAGTCAAGAAATTCAGCAGACTTTCCGATTTTGCAAGAAAACACGAAATTTCATTCGCTATGAGAACTAGTTATGCACCCACATGAAGACATTGCTAGGCAAATAGCACCATCATCAATGTCTAGTGATGGAGCTTTTCAAACACCCTTACACATCATCCTACTAATCAGAAAGTCAGACTGTGTTTTCCAGCGTATACACTCAACACAGGAGATCATTCAAGCACTAACCCCTTTGCTCTCCAGTAGTTGCAGTGGCATGAAGACCTTTCAGTATCTCCAAAATATCTTCTGTAATTTTCCACTTCAAAGGAGGCGGCAATTCCACCGTTCCCTCTTCGTGCAATTTCTTCTCAAGCTGCTTAACCTTCAGGAGAACAAAAAAACACCAATCATCAAATAAGCCTTCTCGGGATTTCAGCACTCGAAAACGAAAATAAACTTCGAAAATAAAACCAAAAAAAAAAATTGCAGCTCACCAATCTCACTAACTCCTCCGGTTCGGCGGCATTCCGCATCCTGACCGACTCCTCCATTACTCTAATCTGATCAGGCGTGTCCAACAACTGCCATCAACAAAAAAAGCAACTTCCTTTAAAGAGCCCACCAATAATGAGGGGGGGTACTGGGAAAAGGCCAGAGCGGCTAATCACCATTACTAGAAGTTTCCCCACTGGAGGAGAAGATGTAAAGGGAAGCGTAGAGGCAGCGAAGGACGTAGAAAGCGACGACAACGTTGATGGAGCAGACGAGGAGGGCAGTCCTCCTGTAAGAACATCCGAGACCCAATAATTTCCCCCTCACTTCTGCTGCTCGCATTTTTGCCGCAATCCCTCGCCATCGACCGATCTATCAAAACGGACGACTACCCATTAACAGATAAATATTACTCCATGAATTTGAAAAACAATTTTTGTCTGTATTAATTAATTAAAATAAGAATGCATTTTTTTGTGACAAGAAGAAGGTCGACTTGCACTTCAAATGGGTTTGGCATCACACCCAGACCTTTGAATGAACCGCACACGGTCGGAGGGATGTTCTTTCCTTTAATTTTAACCAATGGAAGCACGGTTTCCTTTTGTGTAACAATAAAAATTCTGATTTCCTTTTATTTAACAACAAAAATTCAGAGCCACATATATCTTATTTGTGAATCAACGGTCCAGAACGCAGGCCCAAATGACGGGAATCCAGTAAGGAGGTGACAACGAAAATATACCAGGCGAAGGTTTGCTGGGCGAAGCAGTCACCAAGCGACAGGGATACCAGACGACGGGCGACAAGAAACAGCACAAGCGACAAGCGACAGTTGGTTGAGCCAGCGAAAAAACTCTACGACGAAGGCCAATGGGCGACATGATCGATCAACTTAGTTGGTAAGACTCCAGAAGATCTCAGGATTCGGAAGAAGATTGTTGCTAAGATAATTCGTATGGAAAGAAAATATTCCATGGAGACCGGCAGGAATCGTAATATATATACAATATTTTTTTAACGTATATAGGTCTAACTTTGTATAAATATTTGTTCTTAGGCATTATACAAAACACCCTTATACAGAGGACATATTGTCAATTTATCTTTTCAACCAGCTTATCCATATTACCAGAGATTTCCTTTACGACTTTCTAGCATGTTTGATCAAGAATCATTGTGAATGGCCTTGTTTTAGTTTGGCCCTTCCAGTCTGCATAAAAATTGTCGAGGTTTTATCTTGTTGGCCTTGAACTAACAGATTACCTGGGCAGTCTGATCTGTAGGGATTCAAATCACCAGGTAACTCTGAACTCGCATCTAATGGAATTCAAGGATCTTGATTTGGTCAAGACCAAGAGACGTCCATGATGGAGAGGAGTGCTCGCACATCCCTCTTTCCACTGGGGCACTCCAAAAGTTGTTGCAGGATATCCGTTGAGTTCCTTCTAGCCGTAGCACTCTCTAATTCAATCGGTTGCAACACGTCGCGAAACTTGTCAATGCATGAAAGATCATGCGTTTCCATTCTGTTTCACAAGACCTGTTGATTATGACTTGAAAGTTCTATGGATATTGCGAGTAATTACTTTGATATAAAGCCTAACTTGCCGTGCTATTTGGACTTCCAACAGTAGGATGACATCCTGTTGGTGAGGAAGGGACTGCATAGCTGGCTTCACATTCGACTCTTGTCCTGTTGATCTCACGGGTGACTTGGTTGCTCGATTCGGCGCCCCTCCAACTGCTCCTAAAATATCCCAACCATTTGCTTCCCGAGTAGCCAATGGTAGTGCTTCTGGATTGGGTGCCCCTCTTTCTAAACCACCTTGAATCGCAGCAAGCTCGAGTATTGGCAAATTCTGTATTCCACAGCCGTGAGTAGATGGGATGTATTCCTTTATCTTGTTTCTGTGGTTGTCTTCTGTTCATCTCGTTGTTTGTCTGTTAGTTTTGTGACCATCGCATAATCTGCAGGCACGGCTTTGGCCCTCCTCCTATTCGTAATTTGATTTTTCAAGAAGGCTCACTCACTCACTCACTCCCTCCCTCCCTCTCTATTCGGCTACTTCAGACAAGATTATATTTTGTCCTTATGTTCCTCGGCCAAAACTAATAATGCAAAAGAGAAGACCCCGACTTGAACTGAGAAACAGAGAAGTAGACCTCAAGACTTTAGCAGTAAACAACAAAAGAGCTTTTTTATGCCTATATTCCCCTTCCATTCCACTTGTAACACGTGTGTGCACGACCCTTTTTTGAGCCCCATCAATCCCAGTCTGCCTCAAAACAGCTAATCTTCACTTGTCCTCTCCTCCTCTCCTGTCCAAAATTTTCCCCAAGACCCAGAAACCCTTTTTGATATTTACCTATAATTACCTATAATTACTTCCCAAAAGATTCTTAGTCATGGGAAACTGATGCATTTTTTTTTTTGCCCAGTTCCCATCCGATGATGTATCGTTAGGGTCGTACCTTGTCATTCTCCGAAACAGTCCGACATCGGAAAACGTGCGGGACTTTTCCATGTGTTTATCTTTCTGTTTTATTACCGATTTCTGACTAGCGTGACACGTTAGAACATTCCGTTCCCCCTAAACAGCACAAAGTCAGACACACACGAACGATTCCATGTCTCTTCCCCACACTTGATTTGATTCTACGGCAGCTCTGCTTCAAAATGCTGAAAACTTTTTCCAAAAATTTTTAAAATTCGTCAAAATTAATATCGAAAGCATACGTACTTTTTGGAACCGAATTCATCGTCGTCATCATTATTATTATTTGTTTACTTACATTGCCTAATTTTTTTATGGAAGCCTCCGGGGGAGTGTGGTGTTGGTTTTTATATTAGAGTTGATACTAAATCCAAAAATTCCAATAAAAATTGGCATTTAACTCTTTCCTTGTCTTTCGTAATCAAATGAAGTAACATCATAAGGAAAAAAGATTCCTCCCTTGAAAGGAGTGAATGATTTTAAGGGGATTGTAACTGGTAAGACATTAACTACAGATTCGTTCCGACCGAGGGGATCAACCCGAATCCTGAAAGTAAACCCCCCCAAATATAGGAGTTGAAAAGCCAATGACATTTTCCCCCATCCCGAAAAGAAAAAACAAGGATGGGATTTGAATTCAATTCGATTGGAACCACTTTTTTGTTCTGTAACGAGGAGTATCTTAACTTTCTCTCCAACGACACCATTTCCCAAAGTAAAAGTTTTGTGTTAACTGAATAAGTAGGCGATGGTTTGGTGTGAGTTTTTAAGAAACAAGGGGGATTTATGGCAACATAGGCAAAAACCCTCTTGATGCAAAAGAACATACCTTTTGTAGTGAAAGAGCATATGGGAATGGTTCCGTTATAAGCGGATCTATTCCCTCCCGCCCTAGCGAAATAAAGGAAAGGATTGAGACAGATTTTGCTGCATCTAATATCAATTAAAAAGCATCTATCTCCCTTGCCAAGTTTCATGTTAAGAGAAGGCATTTATGTCGTTTTATTGGGATGAGTGGAGAGAGATCGGTTATACATATAGTATACCAAAGTTGTAATGTCCTGGGACCAACCCTAAGCCCTTTTCTTTTCTTTGGGATTTCTTATCAACTATGGCAGGCAGGGTAGCCGCAGGTATGATCCAAGCCCCATTCCCATAAGAGGTCAAGAAGGTCCAAAATCCATCGGGCATGTGAGATGTAATATCACATGTTGTCCCAATCCTCTCTACTCTTCTTCTCATCTCACGCGCACAAAAAGCAACCCAACCCCCCCAAATATCATCAAAATCCAAACACCCTTCCCAAACTAACCATAACCACAATCACAAACCATTTCTTCAGCTTATCCTGAACTCCACGCCCCCTTCCACACCTCCCCCCCCCCCCCCCCCCCCCCCCCGGCTCGATCAGTGATTATGGTAGAGACAGAGCAGCCGCCTCCCTCTCCAGCAACTTCCCCTCCTCGCGAGTTCTCTTTCGAGCCTTCTTTCGTCACGCGGCAGGAGAAGTCCTGGACCCCCGACAAGCCTTTCGCCATCGACTTGTCCCCTGCAGACGACATCTTCTTTCACGGTCACCTCCTCCCGCTACGTCTCCTCTCTAACTTGCAGTCCTCTGTCACCCCTCGCGACTCCTCCGCCAGCTTCACCCTCCCTTCCTCCGCCGACGATGACCCCGTGTTCGACAACCATCGAATCCAAGTCCCCGGCCCAACGAAGTCCGCCGCCATTTCCCAGTCGGGAATCCGGGCGGATGCAGATGACGATTCGGGGGCTCGGCAGAAGCATAAGTCCGTCAAGTCTTTCTCCCTGTTCGGGTTGCAGAGGAGGAAGGCAGCCGAAGGGGAAGAGGATGCAGAACACGAGAAACAGAGCAAGAGGAGGATAAGGTTCGACATCGGGCAAGTGCGGCAGGCGTTCAAGACCATGGTGAAGCCCTTCTCGCTTTTCCGGTCAAGGACGGAGGACGACGTCAGTTACGGCAGTTGCAGAAGGAAGACCAACGATCCCAGGCACTCGTGGGGGAATATTGCCACCAAAGAAAATTGGAGGCAGGAAGTGATGAGGAGGGGGCGATACGCGTCCGCCCCTGCTTCAATGAGGGCGTCGCCTACCAACAGCGGGATCCTGGTGGCCGACATCCCGTCCCCCAAGGCCGCTAGCGACTCCACAATAGAGGAGCTCCAGGCGGCTATCCAGGCTGCGATCTTGCACTGCAAGAATTCCATCGCCAAGGAAGAAATGAAGCTGACGGCTTAATTCCTCGACGAGAAGAGATGTTCGTGTAATCAAGTCAAACACGGGGTGGAAGTTTCAAGTAATTTACCCTCAAAACCGTGGAAGTAATTTACATCACAAGTACGACAATAAGATTTGTTCTTACCAAGGAGTAGTAGAGACTTGACCAACATCTGGTCCAGAAAGGTCGTACGTTCGATAAAAGTGTCCCCCCTAAAGGGCTAAATGGTAGTTTTCGTGTCCTTTCGTTTCCTCCACCTGACAAATCTTTTAACGTAAGATCTCCATTCGGTCCCTTCCATCTTTTTAACGTTGAGGATTGACTGAATGAAATGTAAAAGTGAGGAAGAAGAGTCCTTTGGATTTCGTTTCTCAGACATGTTGATTTTCTTCTGTTCTTACAACTTGGTGTCATGTCAGTTTTTGCGTCGTCCCTCCAACCATCCCCACGTATAAATAAATACTTTTGGTGTGGTGTGATGTTGCCGACCTGCCATGCAGGCGTTGGTTGGTTCGTATCCAATATTTTGACAATGAGTGTGTAGGCAGTGGGGGTGGACGAGCAAGTGATGTGGTTTGATCATAACTTATAATATTTGCTTTGATTCCTCCACCAATGAAACCCAGGACATAATTAAGTCAAGAGGGTTAGAGAAGTAGTAGTAAAGTAATGGTTTTTGTTTTATGAAATTGTATAAGGCTGCCTACCTCACCTACCATCATCATTCATTACAAGCACAAACTCGGCTAGAACAATATTAATCCCTCGGGGAGGTCAACTCGACCCAACTCAATCATGACTGGTAGAGGGATGATCACAGGGGTTTAGCTTTTTGGGGATGTGATTAAAAGGGTAAAAAGGCAAGCGGAATTCGACATTAGAAGAGGAGTGTTAGGCCAACTTGGGAAATGTGTGTGTTGGGTGAAGATTGATGACATCAAAAGTTTACTCACGACCAGAGATGAGAAGGGCGCACCTCCTCCTACTTTTACTGCATTAAGACAAAAAGCATAGACTTGAAAAAAAAAATCATCTCTTCATGCACACGTGATGGTGGGTGTGTGTTAGGCTTCTAATGACAGGGCTAAGTCCTTCCACAATCCCTTGTTAAGGTAGCCTCAAACTCTAGTCTCGACGTAAGAGCGATATGAATTGGGCCAATCCGTAGAGACAAATAGTTTGTTTGTCGTGGACGGCCGACGTAGGCCCATAACCTACGGACCAGCCCGGCTTCTACTTGCATCTCTAGATAGTCTCTTGCCTGAGATTAACAAAGTACAACCTTTACCAAATTGTGTGGTTCAAACCTAACAGCTTGCTCATTAGTAATGTTAGAAAACACCCCCCCCCCCCCCCCCCCCCAACCATCATAAACTCTACGTCCTCAAAATGAAAATTATAAAAAATCGAGGCCATAAATCCATGTACGAACTTAAATGTATCTTTTATATTCAATGACTGGCAGGTGGGAAAACAATCCAAATGAATGGGGTTTGTTTGACATCTGTAAGGAAATCCAACTCAAGGGTGTTTCGTCCCGGCCGCTTGTATGTCTCGAAATTTCCAGCTAAGGATGCAATTATCGGCATGCGTGTTCCCATTAACACTACAAGGTACAGTCACCACTCCTACGTTGTCTTTTCGTTAGTATAGCGAATACCAACAAATAGTATTTCCAAGGTTAATATGAATACGAAAGAAGATTGCCCACGCAACAACGACCAACCAAGCCAAGGCAGAGCAGCGCATTCACTTCCTCTGGACTCATGATGTCTCCCCCAGTGTCGTCGAGAACAGAACAGAACGTCTCTGTCCGACGCGGCAGGAAATGTCCCGAAAGCTCGAACCGCTTCTTATGTCATGAAATACAAAAGTGAAATCGTCGTCGCATCATTTCTGGGTCGCTTTGATGCTAACACACGTCACGCACACAGCAATCATCGACGAGGTTGAGTATTTCATAATATTTCTATATTTTGTTTTCCTTGTCGGCTTTGCCCGATTTCGGTGACGACTTCCGGATTTCGGAAAACTTGAAAAGAATATTCTTTTGTCAAATTCCATTGTTTCCTTTTTTTTTTTGGTTCGTGGTTGGCGGTTCTTTCTTGAATTCATTATTTGTTTTTTTTTGTGTTTTGATTAATTTTGTGGGTCCAATTTTTTATTCTCAGCTGTTTCCTTCTTCTTCTTCATCTACTCTTCTCACCTCTCCCTCGTCTTTCTTGCCAGATTTCCGCGTCCAAATCATCGTTCTAGGAAGTGGGATTTTTAATGTTGTCGTGTTGAGGTAGAAAGGACGAACCTTTCCCCCCCTTGCTATCCTGTCCGATTCATCGATCTGGGTAGCGTTGTTTTCTCTGCTTCGATTGCTACTGAACTGGGTTTTTTCGTTGGACTTCGATGAGTTATCGATCCGTTGTGGTTTGAGGTCGGTTGTGGAAGGGATGATTCCTCACAATCTTTTATTTTCCGACGGGGGAATCGTTGTGGCGTGTCTGAATTGATGTTGTAGTCAGTGGGTGTAGACGTTTAGAGAAGTTGGAGAAGATGTATGCGGTCGGAAGGATCGGAAGCTATATCACGCAGGGCGTGTCGACGGTTTCCGGTCCCTTCCATCCTTTTGGTGGTGCGGTCGATATTATCGTTGTGGAGCAGCCTGATGGTAGCTTCAAGTCTTCTCCGTGGTATGTTAGGTTTGGGAAGTTCCAGGGTGTATTGAAGGTGAAGGAGAAGATAGTTAATATCAATGTTAATGGACTCGAGGCTGATATCCACATGTATTTGGATCAAAGAGGAGAAGCTTACTTCCTTCGGGAAGCAGAGAATGATGGGGAAGAATCAGAGTTGTATGGTTCCTCCTCGTCTTCTTGCGATGAAACTGACAGGATGGTTGACCGGAGGCCGTTGAAGTCAAACAGTTTCAATCTCAAGTCCAATGTCTCAGATTCGAATGAGTTTAGTAGTACGAAGATCATAGAGCGGACAAACTCACGAAGGTCGAGAATCTTGGGGCTTGTTTTTGGAAGGAGGTCGATGAAGGCTGTGGCTGATAGCTTTGGGTGAAGGATGGTGACCCCGGGGTAGAAAGAGTGGATTCATTGGAGCGTGCTGAGATCGCCGCTGACCTTTTGGAAATGAGGTGGTCTACCAACATTCCTACTAAGAACTACCAGAAAGGTGGGGGTTCGAGGTTCGGTGCTTCCACTACATTGGAGTCTGTGAGTAAGGTTGATGAGGTTGTGGCGTCTTTTGACGGTAACAGTGTTGCACCAACTTATTTGGATGAGTCTGTTGAGACCACTTTGAAGAACGATGGAGCATCAGAAGTAGCTAATAACTCAGGGGAAATAGACGTGAATGCCCGATTCCTTGAGAATAAGGAAAGTAACGTGTCTGTTGGCGAAGCCGACAATACCAGAAGACATGATGAAGTCCCTGCCAAAAAGGTGACAATCTCGGAGGCCCATGGTGGGGTGATGTGTGATGTGATTAGTGGCTATGAAGAGTATGTTGGAGACGGTGTTAGTCAGGAGGAAGATTCAACTGTGGTAATCGCCGAAGAAACTGGCCTCATTTTGGCGACTCCTGATGTGGTTGAATTTGAAGAAAGTGAAACTACTGCATTTGATGAACACTGTCCAGATAAAATAGACTCAGATTTTTTGTCAGCGACTATCCCAGTGGAAAGTCCTTAATTCCGCAATTGCAAGGTCTGGAATTTCACGAAAGAGTGGATCCTGCTTTTGAGGCGGATGAAATTTCGCTCAAGGTCTCGGAGGTAAAGACGTGGTTATATCCTCAGGTAAAACTTAATGGTATATGCCAAATTGCTTCATTAGTTGCAAATGTTTATCAGCTCAACAGTGTTGACTTTGAGATATTGCTGTTCCACATCCTAATGCCGTATTACCGACCTGATCTCGGCGTACTCTTTGTTTGTGTCATTAAGAATGTAGCCTAATTTCTTTTTTTTTTTCTCGAATATCAGGGAGAAACCATCCGACTTCAAAAAGGGAATTGGGACATTGATAGTCAGCATCGTGATTCTCAAGCAGCATCTTTTGGTCTTAGTCTACATGATCTTCGAGTTGAAGATCCCACTGAAACCGAGTGTTCCTTTCTTGGGGCATCGTACGCAGTGAAAGAGGCGGAGCCTGAGAGCATAAGCTGCATGTCAGGACCAACCGAGACGAGTTGCTTTGCTTCTGATGTGAATCTCTCCAAGGACGACGTCAGCAAGGAGCTTCAATCAACCGCTTTTGATTCTTCTAGTCCTGAAAATAATGGTGTGGACAATCACTTCTCTAAATCTCCGAGTGCTCAATCCCAAGACAGTTCAGAAGATGAACAGTTTGAGTTCAGCGACATCGATGGACATAGACCTAGTAAGTCTGGGATTGCCAGGACGGCTTCTACGGAGTCTGTGAATCAGGGGACTCCTCTCCCAGTAGTTATGCGATCTTCTGGACAAACTGATGCTAGCGATCAGGAGAGTTCGACTGAAGATGAGGACTCGAGAGAGAAGCGAGAGAACATATCTGGGGCTATTAACATCATTACAGGTCCAACTATTGTCAGTGAAGAAGGAATGAGGCTAGCCGAATCGTTGCCCGATTTGAGGTCACAGCATGGAAGTTTTGAATCTTGTGGACCTGACCATCTTCTGGCACACTCACTAGACTCGAACTACAAACACTTAGAATTTTCAGTGCACCGCAAAGATGACATGAGCTATGTAAAGTCTGATAATGTCGAGATGGAAATGAAGGGCCCGGGAGAGGTCTGCACTGGTGATAACCATGATCTGGCTTACAAAAAACTGGAGTCACTTGATCCCTCCGTTGGTAAGAGGATGCCCTTTTACATGATGTCTGTCTGCTCTACATGTGACGAAATGAATTTCTGTTGTCTCTCTTAAACCGAATTACACGTCAGAGAACATGCTTTCAAGTTCGTATTCACCATTTGGTTGGAAAATTTTGCTTGCAATTGAGTAATGACATATGTAATGTAGCAATAAGCTTTGACTTAAATTTTCCAAAAGCATATATTTGCTTCTTAACAAACAGCAAGAAGTGATGTTTCTTGTACTTTTGGCAGAGATATCGCTTTGCAGAAGCCTCTTATATGAGGGGATGGGATCTGAAGCTGCTTCCCGAGTATTTAATGCTGCGAAGCTGGATATTGACAGCTTTTCTTCTTTAGGGTCTTCCGTTGTGAATGACGATAGGCTTGTTGTTCGACTTCGTGGTCAGTACTTCCCGTGGGATGCTGCTTCTCCAATAGCATTGGGAATGGTGTCATTTGGAAGCGATGAGATATTTGAGCCGAATGGCATGATAGCTGTGGATAAGAATGAGAGAACAGTAGAAAGTGTGCCATCGATAGCCATAGTTCCTGTAGGTGTGCCATCAAAAGCCATAGTACCTGCAGGTGGAAACTGGAGATGGCCTTTCTCATTCAAGCAGGCTCGATCACGAAAAGTCATGAATGATGGCAGAAATGTTATTGGGAGAGCTAAGAGCATGGATGATAGATCTCTGCTGACAGCAAACGCCAAAAGGATGGTGCGGACGACGACGCCTACTTCAGAACAGTTAGCATCCTTGAATCTGAAGGAAGGGTGCAACTCTATTACCTTCTCGTTCCGTACTTCAATGCTTGGGAGGCAGCAGGTTCGTTGCAGCCTTTTCTTTCTTAAGCCATGGTTATGTAACATAATGTGCTTTACATTTATTTGTTGCCCGCTCAATGAATCGTACCATGTTGACATGGTCCTTGTACCATATCCAACAGGTTGATGCCCGGATTTTTCTGTGGAAGTGGAACACCAAGGTTATCATCTCAGATGTTGACGGGACCATTACCAAGTAAGACTGTTGTTTGTGTCATGTAAATATGTTTAAGAACTGCCAACTGTTGTGAGACTAAAATTTTTACTGCTGTAGTTTCCGGCCATCTAGGACGACAATATAAGTTTAAACATGGAAAATGCTGCAACTAATCTTGTGAGAATTGTTAAAGATGTCGCTAGATGCAATGTGAGGTTTTCACATTTCTTAAGATGAAGATGAACCGGAAGGTACTGCTTACTTTTGAGTAGTAGTGGGAGAGCTATTTGACATGCATTTTTGCATTCATTCAAACATCAAAAGGATTTGGGATATGCTTCAAAGCTGGGATGCATTAGTTTTCCCCTTGATGATTGCCGAATGACATGTCCCTAACAAAAATTTCTGTTTCACAGAACTATAAATTGTTGCTTTACCTCATGGAAGTGTTGAATTGAAATCATGAAATGAGAACATTTTGGCTGATATGTCTAAGCGTCAACCGTGTTCCATACTTTTTCTCTGTCAGAACTTTTGGGTCTTCTGGAAAATTGGTTGTTCTCTTTATCATAACTGTAGAATCTAGAGCGGAAATTTCTTTCCAACTAAGAAAATTTTTCCCCAAGATTTGGCCATTCTGCACACTATTCCCCTTCCCTAAAAACTTTAGTCACCTAAGTATGTTTTATGCCTAGTGTAACAATTTGTTTTGCTACAGGTCTGACGTCTTGGGTCAGTTCATGCCTTTTGTTGGAATGGATTGGTCACAGACAGGGGTTGCACATTTATATTCTGCCATAAAGGTTAGTTTTAATGATTTGTTACCCTGACTGTATGAATGTTACAGCAACACGAAGTAGAGCCGTTGATTTTCAGATTATCATCGGCATTCTTGTGCTTCTGAATTTTGTTAATGCGTTTAATTTGAGTCAATTCTCAAGGCTTGACCTAGGCAGAGTTTGTTTTACTGAAATTTGTGAATAAGAATTACGTAACACAATCACTATGGTACTCCTGAGTGGTATTAAGTGGGATTAATACATGAAATCACTGCTTTTTTATTCATTCACTATGGTACTCCTGGAATGTTAATTCATTCACTTCCTTTTACAGGAAAATGGCTATCAGTTGCTTTTCCTCAGTGCGCGTGCGATTTCTCAGGCTTATCAGACCAGACAATTTTTGTTCAACCTTAAACAGGTAGAATGTTTTTAATGTACTGATTGCGCTCAATATTAATAGATTAATGTTACAAGAAGTTTTTCTTACCATGCTTACTTTCACATATTGATAGGATGGGAAGTCATTGCCAGATGGGCCAGTCGTAATTTCTCCTGATGGACTTTTCCCATCTTTGTTTCGAGAAGGTACCTAGCTGAAGCTATTAATTTGGTATCGAGTCCTTCAGATGACTGATGACTGAATGGAATATGGGTTCGACAACCTTTTTCGCTCAGTTCAAAGTAGTTAAAGTATAGTTGGTTGTGCTAACATTTGGGCTGAAAAAGTACTTTGTCATTTTGACAGTTATAAGAAGGGCTCCTCATGAGTTTAAAATAGCAACTTTGCAGGTTAGTCCATGGGATCTTTATTCTTTTCTGTAGATTTCCCTTTCTTCAAGTTGAGGCTGCAAAATCGATCATAATTTATACATTTTTCTTGTCCCAGTTGATATCCATTTGTAGGGTTTTAAAACCCATTTTCGATAGGCCAAAATGGATTGAAATGCTTTCACAGTCCAAGAATGACGGAAGACAATATGGGCTGCAGAACCTTGCTGACCTTTTTATTGTTATTTTTCCCACCTACAGGATATCAAGGATTTATTTCCAGCAGACCACAACCCGTTTTATGCTGGCTTTGGGAACAGGAACACTGACGAAATCAGTTATCTTAAAGTTGGCATCCCTAAAGGAAAGATTTTCACGATAAATCCAAAGGTAAGGGATCTGATCATGCTTTCACGAGTCATCATCTAAACCATAACCAATCAGCTCTGTAGAGACCACTCAGAAGTCAGCAGTTTGTAACGAGAAGTCTTCTCTCCAGGGGGAGATAGCTGTTAACAAACACATTAACACGAGATCTTATACCACCCTTCATGCTCTTGTGAATGGGATGTTCCCACCAATTACCTCATTTGAGCAGGTTCGCATACATTTTTTGATCGATTCATTAGGTCAATGGAGAAGTGCTTCTGCAAAGCAGGTCCGAGTCCCATCTACTTCTGACAATTATCTCTTTGATGGTCACAGGAAGATTTTAATTCGTGGAACTATTGGAAACTACCGCCTCCCGATATTGATGTTTGAGAAATCTCCCTGAAGATCAGTGACCCACCCGCATCTCACTAAATGAAAAAGTCCAACTCAGTGCTCACATCATCTCTGGAATTCCTGGAAGCCAAGGCTTCCAGCCACGAACCTTACGCAACTCCTGGTACTTAACATTTGATCCAAGCTGCTTTTATCAGTCACGACTATATTTGGAATCTGCTATCCCGTGCTGCAGCCTGTGCTTGCATTCGTAGGTTGTGTCTGATGCCGTGGCTGGGCTGCGATAATTTTCGCTGCCGGGAAGGTCATGGTCTGTAGGAGGAAGTTTCTGTGTCCTGAAATCTGGAAACATGTTATGTGTACAGTCCCCACGACCACTTCACCCCTTGGATCATTTTCCGGTGAAAGGAAGATAAATATAGGCATGTATAGTTTTTACAGATGTGGATGAAAAAGCTATTGTTAGAATAAAAAAAAAAGACGGAGTTGATTGCTCATGCCATAAATGTGAAACTACTACGAAAATTTTGTAGTAGGTAGTCCAAAACGAGACGCCCCTCGCCAGTCGGGGAGCTCGGGTCCGGCTTGCTTTCTTCGTAAACAAGCATGATGCATGAAGCCAGAGGAAAAATAGTTACGAGAGAAATGCACAGCTTCACCTCTGAAGTTTCCAAGTCTTCAGCTTTTTAGGTGAATCTAATCCACAAAAACAGACTTCCAAACAAAGAAAGCAGGAAACCAGAAACGCATCGGAAAGCCGGGCGCGAACGCCCTTTTCAAAAGGTGACGATCTTCACTCCCAGCGTCCGCTGCGCGAACTCGACGAGGTTGTTCATCTCGACGTCGTCGATGAACCCGTTCCCGTCGGCGTCCGCGTCGTTAACGGCGCGCCTGTGCTTACACGTCGAGAACCATCCCCCTGTGAAGCAGACAGCGTCCTGGAGCTCCTCCCTGCTGATCTTGCCATCCCTATCGGAATCAAACTTCCTCAGCCAACGCTTGAACTCCTCCACGGTCATTTCCCTGCCGCCATCTTTGGATAACCCCCGCGTCTTGATCGCCATGAGCCTCACCCCGACCGACCGAGGAGGACTCAACCCAAGTTATCTGCAACCTTGAGGGATGCACACCTTCCCTCCTCCCCATTTATACTAGTCTTACACAAAAATGTGGCGCGGCCCCCATCAACTTGCTGGAGAATCCGATTCAGTTTTAAGTGGGGGAGACACAGACACCCACCACTCCTTCCACGTATCTTTGAATTGTCAAATCGTGAGCTTTTTCCCCGCTTTCTTGCATGAATCGTAATTTTTCCATCGAGAAAAGGGGGGAAATACGATTCACGTATTATTATTATGACGATCCATTTTTCACGTGAAAATGGTCGGTCAAAATTTTAGATGAAGGAAGCAAACGTTTCCTCGGGGGGAGAGTTGCGGTGTTTTGGTGGTGTTGAAAGGTACACCTTACTAGTCACGAACAAATTATTCATGCGTATTAGTTGAAAAATGAATTTAAAAAATAATATTCCCTCCCAAAAAAAAAAAAAAACCAACTCCAACCAAAATCATTATCATCGTAATCATATAGTCACCCATCCCGCTGACATTCAATACCCAAAATTTACCCATGAAGAAAAGACACAGTCCATACCATATGGCAGAGAAAAACGATGTGGTAAGGGAAAACAATATATTAAGGTAATACTCGGGGGAGTCGTGCTCGTGACGTGCTCCAAAGCTTACACCCCCAACATTCAATATTTGTTTCTTCTCTGTTACGAAGAACAAATCATGGCACTGCCGTCCACGAAATGAAAGGGAGGAGGAGGAGGGAAATCATTGCAAAGTATGCTTCGTTTTTTTATCCTCTTATTGTTAATTATTTATTTTTGTGAGAATCGGATTGCTTGCTTGCGAATAAAAAAGCGACCACCCTCTATCCAATCTTAAAAACTCATTCACGGGACAAACATTTCCCTAACGAAGTCGACGCCACAACCACATTTTTTTTTTACGTGTTTGGTTGGCCTCCCCCTTCAACTCCTCCAAATAAAATGAATTTCTCCGTACATTTTCATTTCTCTATTCATTATCTCACTCTAATGCGACATTTTATACCTTCCAAATCAATCGGATCTCACTCTCTCTCTCTCTCTCTCCGCGTCCGGCCCTCCAGATTATAATTTGTATAACTTTGCCCATTTCGGCGGGTGAGTATTTCTTCTTTTCTATATTAAACAACTCGGAAGTCCAACTTATCATCGTCATTATTATTATTGTTATGATCGTTTGTGTCTTGTAGATGTTGTTAATTAAAATACTAAGGACGTGGGAATTAGTGACCACCATAAAATAATAACCGGCCAAATTTTATCACGAAGTTCAGAGCTTTGCTGCATTTCCTTTCACACCATACACCATTTGAATGTAATTTAAATCATATTTTTTTTCTTGTAAGATCAAATGTCTTCAAGTTAATGTCGATTTGTGAAGAGACATAGATGGTGGATTGGGGGTAGAAAAGAAACAATGACCATAGCATCGCAATGTTTAAGGACGAATGACAAATGGAAATAATATCACCTCCAACTACCTATGGAAACAAGACAAGGGCAAGCATAGCATGGGCCATGGGAATTGGACACTTGGGTCTCTCCTGTTGATTGATTCTCAAAGAGTTCTGTTATTTTTTTCTTACTTAATTTTCCCAATTTACTCTAATCACTCTCACTAATCAACCTTTCACGACCACCCACCACCCCGGGGGGGCTTATAAGTCGTCACCTTTACTTTTCCCTTATAGAAAATAATGTTGTCCCAAACACTGGACAAGGCCGGTCAGTTCTATAATATAACATAAAGTTTTTGTAATAAGAGAGGCGACCAAATCCCCCCGGGTTGCGGCCATCATCACCAAGGATGAGCGAGGGCATCGTCGGCGGCTTCCAGAGGACGATGAAGGCCTCGGCCACCGCCCTTTCCAAGGCTTCCCTGATCAGGATCGACGTTGTGTTCCTCGCTTTGTTCTTGACCGTTCTCGTGGCCCTAGTCCTCCGTCCTCCCTCGTCTGTCGTCGAGAGTTACGGGGCGTCGTCCCTCGTCCGCTGCTCTTTGAATGAATGCCATCACAAGGTAAGGTGAGGTTACTCGCTGTAGCTTTTCTGGTGCTGGTTTCGTGAAGCCCCGACAATGTTTTGGACCTTTTTGGTTGAAATTGCTTTGTGTTTAGGGGGACGCGGGGGTTAAGATGAAGGTGGTGTTGGAAGAAGCAGGGGATGATCAGGGGCGCACGAGGTCCGGCCTGGGGAATGGAGAGAAGATCGAGACCCCGAGCTTCCTCAAGGACATTGTCGGAGAGACGGGGACTGCCAAGATAGGGGTGATGAACATGGACGGGGACGACCTTAGTGAATGGGGGCCGTACGGGGAGACGATCCCGATCCGGTTCGACCAGGTATCAGAGCTATTCGAGTGGAAGGACCTGTTCCCGGAGTGGATCGACGAAGAGGAAGAGAGCGACGTTCCCCTGTGCCCCGAAATCCCGTTCCCGGACTTCGACGAGTACCCGGAGATGGACCTGATCGTCGCAAAGCTTCCGTGCAAGTACCCAGAAACAGGGTGGAACAGAGACCTATTCAGGCTACAGGTGCACCTGGCGGCTGCCCGGATGGCTGTCGAGAAGGGGAAGAAGAAGCACGACCACAACAGCGGCAATGGCTCCTCGGGAAGGAGGACGGGGAAGGTGGTGGTGCTTAGCAAGTGTAGGCCGATGCCTGAGATACTCCGGTGCGACGACCTGGCGAGGAAGAAGAACGACTGGTGGTACTACGAGGTCGACGTGGCAAGGCTCGAACAGAAGGTGTCGCTGCCGGTTGGATCTTGCCGGTTGTCGCTCCCGTTATGGGGTCAAGGTGCGTTGTGTTCCTTCATCCATTGATAAATCATCATTAGCATTGGAAACGCACATTACAATTAATAATTACGGCAATATGATAACAAAGGGAATAGGTCGGGATTAGGAGATTAATTGACAAAAGTGGTGGTAGTGATGGGGAGTTAGCTGGGGTTGGACTTGGTTTGATTGATTGATTGCATCAACTTCTCCCCTAAAATCCCAACTCCCCCCATTGACTCAAGATGATAAGTTCAGCTGTGAGTTGGTTTGATTTGAGGCAGTCTATGTTCAAAATGTTTAGGGCGTTGAAATTTGGGGAATAGTAGATACGAAAGAAGGTATGTGATCGTGATGTACAGGGCAAGCAAAATTTGTGTCGAAGCTTACGAATGTCGTTCTCAGGATTTGGTGTTTTTCTTGGTCATGTGATGAAACAGAGATCAACGAAGTATACGACTTGTCCAACATCCTCTCGGCCACCAAGACCGTCCGCCGGGAGGCCTACGCCACTGTCCTCCACTCGTCCGAGAGCTACGTGTGCGGCGCCATCACCCTTGCGAGGAGTCTTCTCGCCACGGGGACGAAGCGAGACCTCGTCCTCCTGCTGGATGCGTCCATCTCCCAGCCCAAGCGAGATGCCCTCACCGCAGCTGGCTGGAGGCTGCGCCTGATCTCCCGAATTCGTAACCCCAAGGCTGAACGCTACTCATACAACGAGTACAACTACTCCAAGTTCCGCCTCTGGCAGCTCACCGACTACGATAAGGTCATATTCATCGATGCGGACATCCTCGTCCTCCGAAACCTCGACCTGCTCTTCCACTTCCCCCAGATGTCGGCCGTCGGCAACGACAACTCGATATTCAACTCCGGGATCATGGTCCTCGAGCCTTCCAACTGCACGTTCAAGCTCCTCATGAACTCCCGGGACGAGATCGTCTCCTACAACGGCGGCGACCAGGGTTACTTGAACGAGATCTTCGTGTGGTGGCATCGGCTGCCGAGGAGGGTGAACTTCCTCAAGAACTACTGGTCCAACACGACCGCAGAACGTAGTGTCAAGGACCAGCTGTTCGGCTCCGACCCCCCAAAGCTGTACGGGATCCATTACCTGGGGTGGAAGCCTTGGCTATGCTACCGCGACTACGACTGCAACTGGGACGTGGAGGACAGCAGGGTGTACGCGAGCGATGTCGCGCACGCGAGGTGGTGGAGGTTCGCGGACGAGGCTATGGACGACAAGCTGAGGACGTTCTGCGGGCTGACGTTGCAGAGGAGGACGGAGTTGAACTGGGAGCGGCGGAAGGCGCGGTTGATGAAGTCCGGGGACGGGCATTGGAAGATCAACGTCACCGATCCGAGGCGGCTCAAGTCAAATCTAGTCGGTTGATTAAAGAAGATTGGGGGGATTTTTTATTCTTTGTAATATTCTCCAAATTTTCTTCTCTTTCTGGTTTTTTGTAAATTTTATTTTATAATTTCTTTTTTCTAAAACAGAGTTCTTCTTCATTTTCCTTTTCCAAATCTGTAAGTTAAACGAAAATGTGTGCATAGAGAGTGAGAGCCTCACGTTGAAAATAATATCAAGAGCAAAAACAAACATTCACTTCTACTTTAACCCTTTTCATGATAAAATTTTTAATTAATTTTAAAACGAAATGCCGTTGAGCTTATACGCTAGGCTCGACATTTGGACTTATCCAATATCACACACCCTTCTTATAATTATTTACATTAGTGAGATTGTATGGTTTGCAAGCTCCTACAAGACATAGCTCAAAATAATACAAGGGCTCGTGCCATAATGCCGATATAGAAAAAGGTTTTGCAGATCTAAATCTTTTCACGGGGAAAATGCCTATTGGGGAGAGGGGGTTGGACTGTCAAAATCACGGGGTCAACTTCCTGACTTTGATGTTCACATTCTAACTTGTAAGGGATTTAATATCATCCATCATCCACACAGAACCAACACCGTTTATAATTATCTTCCCTAATGTGAGGGGGATTGTACTAATTGGGTCTGTCTGATCATGGGTCGTTATCAAACACGCGAGAAGACTAAACAAGCACACGATACTTACAAATAATAAGCAATGATTTTTGGGGATGTGGGTGGAAAGGGTCTTTAGGGTTGGGTGCAAGTCTGTGATGAATGTGACTGATGATGATGATCATGATGAAAGCATTAGTTCAACAAAAACCCTCTTTTTATTCCTCTTGTTCCTCTTCTTCTCCTTCTTTCATTGTTTAGGTGCAACCACCGCTTCGGCTTCTTTCCGAGAGTCCGTAGTCGATCTCGGGTGTTTGATTGGAACCGTGCATCACTCTTCCCCCCACATTTGTTTTATGTAGAAAGAAAACATGTTCGTCATGATGTAAGAAGTCTGGTCAGTTTACTTTTTTCTCTTACAAACTTGGGGCCAGCCAATTTAAACATGATATGTAATTAAAAAGGAGGTCGAGAGGATCATAGAATGAAGGCCGTAACCAGGGAGTAGGCTTTTTAAATGGAGAATTTGGGCTTCTGTTTTAATGGGCCTTTAAGGTAATCCGAGATAAATGGGCTTGTATTGGAATTGGGCCTTTTTTGATGGTTTGACGAGATGGAGCAAGGGATCGCTCAAGAGTTGCCGCCAAGTCTCTCAGCTCGAAGTTGCCAGGGCTAGGCATGCGGCTGCTGTCGCAGAGCTAAAGTCGGTGAAAGATGAGATGGATAAATTACGTAAGGACTACGATGCACTGGCATCGGAGAGAGACCTAGTCTTTAAGAATTCGGAAGAGGCTGTTATGGAATTGAAGGAAGTCGAGAAGACGGTGGAATGATTGCTGCAAAGGAGTCATTAGAATCAGCTCAGGCAGCCCTTGTTGAGGCAGAGGAACATAGCATTGGCAATGCCACGGCGAACGAGCAAGATTCTATTACATGGGAGAAGGAACTGAAGCGAGCGGAGGAAGAGCTCTTGGACCTCGATTCACAAGGCATGGCAGCGAAGGACTTAAAGTTGAATCCCAACGATGCTTTAGCACTGCTTACCAAATTGAAGGGGGAGCTAGTGACGTACATGGAGTCAAAACTGTAGCAAGAAGAGTCATCGGCCAGAGAAGGTAAAGTGGAGGAATCCGAGAGAAGTGCCCGTGACAATTTGCAGGTAGCTATGGGATTGACAAAGAGGGATTCGCGTCAGTAACCATCTCATCCTTTGAAGCCAATTTAAGAAGCATTCAGTCATAGATCGAACTGGCTCAGGCGAAGGAAAAGGAGGCGAAAGATAGCCGGAGCCTACACGAGTTCCCAACACGGAAATACAAATCAGTCTTCGCCGTCTCATCCTCGTCTGTCAATCTCAATCGTCTTCATTTCCTAAAACTCGGGAGTGGTTTTGCAGAAAACTGGGGGAAGATGCCAGCATGTATCACTACCGTGTATTATTCTATTACACAGGAGTAACATTGTCTGATATCCCGTCCGAAGCTCCATGAACGTGGGAAAGAGTTAGGTTTTTGTACTTTGGTCCCGTCAATGACAACAGATCTTTACATGATTGAGTGGAGTTGGGGTGAATCCCATGGAGATTCTCCAGATCCTGTCAGCATGGGGTGGATGGAGTGGATGGACTGGATATTTTCTGTGTTCCACAGAATGTGCCCTCCAGCTGGTTTCGGTCGCTGGTGGCCATTGAAAACATTCCCCCCACTTCTACAAAATCATTTTTTTTTTCTTTTGAAGAAAAGCCAATGCCGCCATGAAAGGGATGGAATAACGTGTGTCCAGCGAGTTGAGTACATGGTTAGCCTTTCCTTCTTGTTGTCCCGGAACAAGCAAGAAAGACACCCCTTCACCACCTCCCATTTTCTGACATGCAGTTCACGACTCCAATCATTCGTCCCCTCTCATTACTTTGGAACATGGTTGTCAATTATCAGATTCTTTTGGGTATTCATCAATTACGAATCGACAAACAGAAGCTAATGATGATAGATCGTTTTAACAATGGCCAGCCCCCACATTTTGCCCGGGAGGCTCTCTTTTGATTTTCTGCACCAACCCTTTCCGAGAGAACATACATTTATGTTCTTGAAACTGATTGCTGGGTCATTCAATTATATGATCCTTTTCTTCCTTCTTCCTTCTTCCCTCTATTGTGGGAGCTTCCAGAATCTGGCAGGGAGTCCATCCCGGGGAACTGGGAATGGACTGTACTGAGTCCCGTTTTGGGATCCCACAACTTCCCATCTGCAGCAGAAAAAAGCGAATCAGAGACCTATAAAAGAAGGGGTCATTACCGGACATGAACAGACATCGGTTTGAGTCAGAATCTGACTGTTTGTAGGAAGAATCTCAAAAAGGAAAAAAAAGAATTGTACCTGAACTTTGTCACCAGGTGATGGATGAGGGTTAGGATCTCTAACTTGGCAAGCTCGTTCCCAGGGCAGCAGTGGACTCCACTCCCGAATGGCATGAACGTGTATGGTTTTGGTGACACCTAGGCGACAACAAAAGACCCAAGTTAATCTCCAACATGATTATCACTAATTTGTTCTTTTGTTTACAGTGAATGGTGATGTCATTGTTTTTTAGTACCTCAAACCTAGATGGGTCAAAATTGTCAGGATCAGAGAAGTAGTCAGGGTTATGGTGGATGTTCCTGAACAGAGGAAGAACCTTCCAACCTTTTGGGATCAAGTAACCTGTAATTTTAAAAAAGAAAAAGAAAAATCACTTCATTGAGATGAAATCCAAACAACTGGTTTTTTTATCAAATCTTACAGAACTGGGTTCATGTTGTTTACTTTACCCTTGTATTCCAAGTCTGTGACAGCTTCTCGGTAGGTGAAAGATATGATTGTGGCCATCCTCAATGTCTCCATGACGACCTATACCAAAAATAGAAAATTAGATTTCACCCTTCTTACGGGCAATTACAAGGATCTCCCCCCGTGTCAGTAATAATGTCCTAATTAAATATATTTACCCTGTGTGTGACCGGCATTGCCCTGGTCTGGCTCCAACTCAACGGTTGGAACCCTTCGCTGTTCGACCGGATGGTTGCGTTCTGTTCTGCCTGCGAGCCAGCGATGGAACAAACACGTCAGCTGAGCGGAATTGGGAGTAATCGATCTAGAATTACGAGTTTGTTGGAAGTGGTCTGAACCTTGACGGTCTCTAGAAGCTTGGGGTTGTCGTGAAGGTACTTGATGACCCAGGTCATTACGCTCGCGGTTGTGTCCTGAGCGGCGAACAGGACGCCGATGATGTTATCAGCGATCTGGGCATCGCTGAGGATCTCGCCCTTTTCATCCCTGGAATCCAGTAGGCAACCCAGTAGGTTCTTCTCGTTGAACCTCTTCTCCTTCCTCTCAGAAATGATCTCGCTGATGATCCTGTCCAGGTTCCTCCTTGCCTGAATAAAACCAAAAGTGAGGTTGATATCTCGTTCGTGATGGTCAGAATCATTACAACCTCAGGGAGGTCTGGGAATGTATGTCTTACCAGTAAAGCCTTCCGGTAACGGCTGCCGGGGATGTTCCATGGGAAACAGTTGTATCCCCTGTCAACCAGACAATAGTTCTTCTTCAGTTCTTCCCTGTAATGATTCTCCAAATTTCCAAATACTGCCAGGATCCCAACTTCAAACGAGAACTGGTGTCGGAAGAAATGCCGTCGTCAATCACATGGACTAGAAAATGACACAAATCAAAAGGAATTTGGATGCCGTTGAGAAGTTTCCCAATACCTTCTTCATCTCCTGGAACGTGTTGGTGACCCTGCCGCCATCCCATGAGTCCAATGTGGAGAGCAGGAGTGCCTCGACTTCGGCGACCTTGCTCCGTATAACCTCCGGCGACAGTGACGACTGGACGAGCTTCCTCAGGCGTGTGTGGTAGTCCCCCTGGTGAAAGAACAAGGCAGAGGGTCCAATCAACCGCTCCTTGCTCTTAGGGTATGTCGGCTTGAACAGGTGCGCCTGCGTCGCCAGGACGAACCTTGCCGCCTCAGGCGACGCCAGCATCACGCTCGGACAACCTAGTACTTGTGTCTTAAATATCTCCCCATATCTGTGACACCCAAGAAAGAAGAGAAACAGAAAACAAAAGAGAGCCACTTCAGACGAACTGCCAATTACCCGACAAACCCAAAACCGTGCCAATTCGGAAAACACGAGAAAGCCCAGGAAATCATTCCGCAACCTCTTTTGCTTGGAAGTGAAGAAAACATTCGGGTCCTGAGAGTAGAGCTGGAGGGTCTCCCCGATATAAGGCCAACCCATTGAGCCGGGAGGCAGAGGGAGCTTCTTCCCCTTGGCCTTGCTGTTAAACGACCTTCTTCCATTCCTGAACGAAACAAGTCCGAGGAACGACGCGACGACTACTAATGCTACGAGGCAGACCGCTAGAACCATTCGGCCAACTCCGAAAGAATTCGGTTAAAGGGCAGGGCGTTTGGCTAGAGAGGGGTATGGGAACTAAGTGAGTTATGGCGTAGAGAGCGAGAGGGGGGACGGAGGAGTTGTATTTATAGGCGCCCCAAAGTGAATGCGACCTCCCCTTCTTACACTGCAACTTTTTCTTGCACGGTTTCATAGGAACGAAATTCGCAACTCTAATCTTATCGGGTTTAATGTCAACAAACAACGCTCGGAGTTTTTAACATACACTTGTAAAAAAATTCTAGTGGTTAATCTTGGTAAAGGGTAGATACTTTCTTGATGGGTCTCTCAATAAGATGAAATCTAGAACTTACCCTACCATCTCTAAAACCACTAGAAAAGGGCAAGTCGCATTAAAATGTTAACGAGACACGAGATCACGTAGGTTGTCTTTGATTCCCCAAAAACTATAAACTTCATAGAGCCGGCCCTATGGCCCTAAGAAGACAACAGAGTTTGCATGTTCTTAATTAATCTTAATGACTTTGTCGCTTAGGTTTTAATGTAAATGAAACGGATCGAGTTTCCTCTATTGACATTGGGTATTTGTCTGCAGTAGCTTCTCTGATCCGACAAGTGTTTCCTTTTTTTTTTCTAGTATTAAATTATTAAGGCTAGGTTGAAATTTCTTCAGCGTGACACGTAACATAATTTCTTGAGCTGTATTGGATTCGAGGGTTATGTCACTTAGATACGCGGTCCCCACTCTTTTAGCCGATCCGAGTCTTCTTGCAGTGTCAATGACCATGTCGGGACATCAATCTCACTTAAACCAAGAGTCTTTCAGATCATTCGACCATTCGGTATGACTATGGGAGGAAAGGATGACGAATGGCTCGCAATAACGGCTGAAGATAACGAAAATAGGGCAAGAAGAAAGATATTGAGGTTGGGTTCGGGCAATCGTTCTCTCTCTGGAAGGGGATTGAATGCCTAGTACATTCCTTTCGTGGTCCAGATGAATGCACTGTTCAAGGGTTTGTTGGTGAGGGAATAGAGACGACCTTATTTGCATTTGTGAGTTGCCGACATTTTGGGCCGGCCGGGGTCGGAGGATGGCGTGGAGGCGGTGAGGAAACGTCGCAATCATCAAGAGAGAGGAGCCGAAAAGGATCCTTCTTGCATTGTCGGGAAATTCCTTTGGCTTTAGGGAAATAAACGACCCGCCCACGACATTGTCGCTAGAATTTTCTCCAGGGCGTCGGGGGGAGGTCGACATCGTTTGCGGTCCGTCACATATTACAATTCAATGAATCCCCGGAAACATGTTGCTCGACAGTTACGTTACGTGCTTTTTAGAAATTAATGTTTGCGACGACATTTTATCTGGCATTCCCAGAAAGAATACTGTCGGAGCATCCGGATAATGACTTCAAACTAAAATGAACAGTTTTATCAACATTATATGACTTAAACAACCTTTTGGCTTCTTTTTCGAGTGGAAACATCGTCTCGTCCCTTAACCTGTTTCTACATGGATTAGGTTATTGTTTCTACATTAGTAAAACGCCAAATCCATTTTGATTTGTGAGTTGCACCATTAAAAAGTTATTCACTTTAGACTCGAGGAAACTCGAGTGGCGGTGCCGTCTGAGCAAGACGGAGTCCGACACGTGTGACATGTAAGGACGGCTTAGGTCATGTGATGGCATGTGAATGATGTTGGTGTACTTCCGAATAATGCGACGGGGTGCCGTCATATCATTTCAGACGTGAAATTCAGCCGTCCTTCGACCGGTGGATCGGATTAATGATATTTCAGGAATGTTCTGTGGTTGACAGTGATCAAACGAACGGTCTGGAACACGGATGAGGAGGTCAAGACCTCCTCCCTCATCATCAGCGGCAAGAATCACCACTACGGCCTCCTCTATCGGGATGAGAGGGTAGTCGTCCGCATCAAACTCGTCTTAGGCCGTCGAAAAGTTCACGTGTGAAATCCGCATGCTCCCGGGGGGGTAAGAAGGTTACTTTTTTTTTTTCTCATTTCGTTCCAGCTCATTCGAAAGCTACAGCGTTTAAATCAAAATAATAATGGTCTTGCCTACGTCGCTGCCCATGCAAAATAATGCAAATAATGGTACGAAGTGTTAGTGGACTTGTGGTGTGGTCACGTATCAACAGACGAACCCAAAAAAAAGGGGGGAAATAATCACGTCTTTCTGAAAAGGAGAACAAAACTAGAAGATATAAATAGAATCTTTCGTTGGATGGGAGGAGGAGGACGAAGAGGAAGACGGCTTCTCTTATCTCCCATAGTTCTTTCGACTCTTTTTTCATTTTTTTTTTTCTTTTTGGTAAAGACAAGGCCACGGAGTGGCATCCAGCTAAGGTGGGATTGATGACGAGAGATATTTTATGAAAGGGGGTGAAAATCAAGATTGACAGATCGATCACTTTCTCTTCTTTGCCGAGGAGAATATGCTGTGGAGAAGAGTGGCCCCCCCCTTAGATTTCATTTTGTCACCCAGCATCAATCGCTTTTGGGTGTAAGTATAAACACAAGCACATGTAATGAAACAACATTAATGTACTGTTTGAATCGATGAATCTTTATTCTGCATTGTCTTCTAGGGATGATGGTCAGAGTTCCCTCCCCCCCCCCCCCCCCCCAACCCGCCCTTTTACCCTTTGTTTAAGTTTTGGGTCTATATTTGTGCACATATGAATGCGGCTTCAGACAGCTACAATATTTACTCATATTGGGAACGAAACGAGCCTGCGGACTTTTTAACTAATCGGACACGTGCCTTGTTTCTTACTCGAGGAGTCGCACGCCGACTTTCGCAAATTACACGTTTCCGTTTCGTGGACGGGTTATGCGGTGGGTTTTCGTTGTTGATATATTTCAAGACGAATAACCTACCCGTTGACAATGCCCGATCCTACAGGGTCGTGAACCAAGTCCCCCACAAGTATGGGCGGTCGCTGCCCGACCCGCCGGGGAGCTGCTATCCATAAATTCCGGATCGGATCTTAAACGGGGTCCCACGTCGGTCCGCAAGCTCTGACATACCGTACGGAGAGGGAGGGTCAGTTACCTGGCTAGATTGGAGGAGAGCATGTTGCGCCAGAAGGCGCGGGTTCGTTGGCTCCATCTCGAGGTGAGGGATGAGACGATCAGGTATTTCAGCTTGTTATTCATGGCTGCACCGCGGGCAGTCCAGATTGATCGGGATATAGTGAGGGCGATTATATCAGGGACTGTGTCGTCAGAACAGATTGTTTGCCTGGTGGCCCCGGTTTCGGCGGAGGAAGTGCGCACGACAATGTTTCAGTTAGGCCGTCATAAGACGCCTGGACCGGATGGATACACGACAAAGTTCTTGAGGGGCTCTTGGGAGATTGTGGGGGGCGGATTACTGAAGCAGTGCAGGACTTTTTTGCATGGGATTGTCTTCTTCGGGAGGGTAATACCACGATCATATCGCCCATTCCGAAGAAGGCGAATCTAACGACACTGACGGATTTCAGGCCTATCTTGTGTTGCAACACAGTGTACAAGTGAATCACTCGTATGCTAGCGACGCGAGCCAGGGAGGTGTTTCCTGGTATCATAGGTTCAGACCAATCGGCGTTTATACCCGGACGACGCATTGTGGATAACATCATGGTGGCAACGAGCTGATCAGGGCTATCATACGTTCCTCGTCCGGAAGACATATGACTCGGTCGAGTGGAATTTTCTACGGGTGGTGTTGGAGTGCTTCAGATTTTCGAGTTCGTTCATCCAGCTCATCATGGAGTGTGTCACTACGACCAGGTTTTCTATCAGCATTAACGGGGAGCTACAATGATTTTTCAGTAGTTTTAGGGGACTTCGTCAGGGATGTCCCTTGTCGCCGTATCTGTTTGTGATGGTTATGAAGGTATTTTCTGGCATGTTAATGTTATCAAAGAAAGATCAAAGAAAAGAAAGGATCGACTAGAAAATTTTTGTTATCCTTTGTTTACAGACAATTGTCTACTATTATAGGCATTACATTTCTCTATATCTGGCAACATATCAACTGGCTATAAATAAAAAACGATTTTATTGCCCATAATTGCTCCCAATTATTTCCGAATTTTTCTCACACTCCCCCTCAAGTTGGATAGTGGGATCACCAATACCCAACTTGATCAATGTTTCCTGAAAGACTCTTTCCCTAACTGCTTTTGTGAGAATATCTGCCAATTGATCTTCTGACCGTACAAATGGAAATTCTGCAATTCCTTCTTCTAGTTTCTCCTTGATGAAGTGCCTGTCAACTTCCACATGTTTTGTCCTGTCATGTTGTACTGGATTTTCTGATATACTGATTGCCGCCTTATTGTCGCACATTAGCCTGCATGTCCCGTTGACTAGAAGACCTAAATCTGTCATGAGTTTTCGAATCCATAGGATCTCAGTTAATCCCTTGGTCATCCCTCGAAATTCAGCTTCTGCACTCGACAACGCAACAATCTTTTGTTTTTTACTTCTCCAAGTTACAAGGTTTCCTCCTACCATGGCAAAATACCCCGAGGTAGATCTTCTTTCCATTGGATTCCCTGCCCAGTCAGCGTCTGTATATGCCTGTATCTTCAAATGATCATTCTTCTGAAACACAATTCCTCATCCTGGTGACCCCTTGAGATATCTTACAATTCTCATTACTGCCTCCATATGATCTACCTACGGACTATGCAAAAATTGACTTACCACTCCTACTGCATATGCAATATCCGGTCTCGTGTGGGACAAATAAATTAGTTTTCCCACTAATCGTTGATACCTCTCTCGATCAGCTGGCTTCCCATTTTCCACAATATGCAGTCTATGATTTATCATCATCGGAGTTTCAACTGGCTTACAATCAATCATACCAGTTTCGACCAATAAATCTAGGATATACTTCCGTTGGGAAATGAATATACCTTTTCTCGATCTCATTACCTCAATTCCAAGAAAGTACTTCAGGTTCCCTAAGTCCTTCATTTCAAATTCTTTGAACAAGTTCCTCCGAAGCACTTCAATTTCATCTTGATCATTTCCAGTAATTATCATTTCGTCAACATAGATAATTAAACATGTAATCAACACTCCCCTTCTCTTGAGAAATAGAGTATGATCAGCATTACTCTGTTTGTACCCATACCTTCTCATTGTGATGGCGAACCGTCCAAACCAAGCTTGAGGTGATTGCTTTAACCCATATAACGCCTTCTTTAATCGACAAACTTCTCTTCCTGTAAAGTCCTCTTCAAAGCCAGGTGGCACCATCATGTATACTTCTTCCTTGAGATCTCCGTGTAGAAAGGCGTTTTTAACATCAAATTGGTGCAGCGGCCAGTCTAAATTAGCTGCTATCGAGAACAAAACTCGGATTGTATCAATTTTTGCCACAGGGGAGAATGTTTCTGAGTAGTCGATACCGTAAGTTTGGGTGTAACCCTTTGCCACAAGCCTCGCCTTGTATCTTTCTATCGTGCCATCTGCCCGGTGTTTGACTGTGAACACCCATCTGCATCCGACAGGTTTCTTCCCAAACGGTAGCTCACATTTATCCCACGTCTGATTTTTTTTAGCGCGTTCATTTCTTCTTGCATTGCTTTGTTCCACTCTCTGTTCCTCCTGGCTTCTTCCACGTTCTTTGGAACCATCACAGTGTCTATGGCTACTTTGAATGTTTTGGCCGTGTCAGACAGACTCCCCCTGTCACCATTATCTACTGGGTACCGAGATTTACGACCTTGATGTTCAGGCGAGTATCTATTCGCTGGTACTCTGTTGCTTCGTGGAGGAAGGATGCGTCTTCCTGTGTCCTCCTAAACTTCCATTCCTTGGTGTGCCTCATTAGTAGACTCCGAAGATAAACCATGATGCTCTAGTATATTAGGGATAGTAGTTACCTCAGGATGCTCAGACGAAAGACCTTTAGTCAGGTCACTTTGCTCAATGAGCTCTTGATCTGTGAAATCAGCGGGTTCGTTGGAACTGGTATCTGGCCTTGTTGGGACAGTAGTAGACATAATATAGCTTGGCGGATGTACCCAGCTTATGATGTCTGAGTTACTACTCTCCCCCTGACTACTAAGCTGGGTGGAAAAATAGTATTCAGTCTCAATAAAGGTACAATCCAGGGTAGTATACATACGGTGATGGAGTGGATCATAACATCGGTATCCCTTTTGATTAGGACTATAACCCATAAAAACACATTTGACAGCACAAGGATCCAATTTTGTTCTATCAGTCTTAGGAATATGGACATATACCGAGCAACCAAACACACGGGGAGTGAGGGTTAAGAGTGGTGGGACGTTGGCTTGCGATGAAAGGGTCTCAATGGGTGTTTGAAGGTTAAGGATTTTGGTTGGTAAACGATTGAGTAAGTAAATGGTTGTGGCTACTGCTTCAGGCCAATAATTGGTAGGAACATGAGCTTCAAGCATAATGGCTCGGGTTACCTCAAGAATAAATCTGTTTTTCCGTTCAACCACACCATTTTGTTGGGGCGAATTGGGACATGTGGTCTGGTGAACGAGGCCATTTGTGGTAAAAAATTGGGTCATGGTATGATTGACATACTCTCCACCATTATCTGAACGGAGAATACGTATCTGTGTTTGGTACTGAGTCTGGATAAGGTGATAGAACTGTATGAATTTATCTGGAACTTCAGACTTATGCTTCAAAAAATAAACCCACGTCGTTCGGGAGAAGTCATCAATAAAGAGTAGAAAGTAACGAAATGGACAATTTTGGGAATTTGGTGCGGGACCCCACACATCCGAATGTATAAGTTGAAAGGCTGAATCTACCCGGGTATTGTTTAGGAAAAAACTTATTCTATGACTCTTTGCAAGAATGCAGGTCTTACAAGGATCAGAATCCCTGAATTTAAAGTGGGGAAATAGAATGTTTAGATAACTATTCGATGGATGTCCCAGACGACGATGCCACAACCATACCTGCCTATCCACCGTCCCATGTGCCAGTAGAGCAGTTCCCTGATGAACCACTTCATCCACATAGTAGAGCCCATTTCGCTCAGTGCCACGCCCAATGATCTTGCTCGTCTGAATATCCTGAAGAATACAACAATTCGAGTACATCAGTACGGTACCGTTGAGTTCCTTCGTAACATGACTAATTGACAGCAATTTGCATGACAAAGAAGGAACATAAAGACAATTTTTCACTCTAAGGCTCGGAGTAATCTCGATAGTTCCTGCACTTAACACAGGTGAGAAACTCCCATTCGCACTTTGGACCCGAGTCTTCTGTGGTGTGGACTGGATAACAAAATCTCGAATGTCATGAGTCATTGTGTCAGTTGCACCACAATCGAAAATCCACTCTGAATTTGAATTACAGGAGTTTGAGGATAATTCCCAACCCCTATACCTTCTTTATTTCGGCTGTCGTTCTTTTTTTCAGCTACTGTGCGTGTTTCGTCCCTTCCATCGGGTTCGGTTATCTGTTTTGCTCCTCTCGGTGGGTTGCCGTCATTGTCATCGCTGGCCATTAGATTGCCCGCAGCGACGGAAACCTTCCCTTTTCCAGTGGTACCTCCCTTTTTATGCCCATCTTCCCACCATTCTGGATAACCGACAAGTTTGAAACATTGCTCTTTTGTGTGTCGATTCATCCCACAGTGAGTACAGAACAACTTCGATTTGTCCTCTCGTGATGATGATTTCGTCGTTTTTCCAATGAATTCTGATCGGGATCGTGCCCCTTGACCCCTTGCTCCATATGCCTCCCCTGTGATGTTAATCTGAGGGTTCGATTTGCTGAGCAGTCCGCTGCCGATTCCACCTGGATCACCTACATTTGTGGGGTTGAGTATCCCACTTCTGGCCGCTTCTCGCCGGACCTGAGCATATGCTTTCTCCACGGTAGGTAAGGGCTCTTCTTTGAGAATGTCTCGCCTGACAGTCTCATGCTTGCTGTCTAACCCGGCTAGAAATTGAAACAATCGGGTCTCCTGTCTCTCTTGATTGTATGTGGTGATATCATTTTGACATCTCATTGGATTGGGATGGCGTCTGTCAATCTCCTGCCAAATACCCAGTAAGACATCGAAATACCTTTCGAGAGTCATCTCTCCTTGTTTGATCTGATTGGCCCTCGTGTGAAGTTCGAAGGTCTGAAACGCGTCTCCCCCGCTACCATACGTCATCTCTAAGGCATCCCATAGTGCTTTCGTGGTGGGATATGCAGCCACATTACTCACCAGGTTTGGTTCAATATTTTGAATCACCCAGGAAAACACAGTGAGATCCTGGGTTTCCCAGTTGTTAAATGTTACCTCCGTCCTTGCAGGTGCCGGTGGTTGTCCCGTAAGGTGACTGAGGCGTTGTCGTCCAGGTACTGCAACTAGCATTAGCCGAGACCACAAAGGATAGTGGCTGGCGTTTAGCTTGATTCCGATGTTTACGGTTTCTGAATTCTGCTGGCTTTGACCAACGGTAGTTGTCGTGTTGTGTATGCCATTGCGCAGAAGATTGAGGAGTTGAGCCACAATGTCATTCTGGCCTTGGAGAACTTCTGACCCAGTGGGTGTATATGGCATTCCTTCCATACCGTCCATTGACGACTCTTGATTTGATCAGCATCGTCACCGCTCTGATACCATGTTATCAAAGAAAGATCAAAGAAAAGAAAGGATCGACTAGAAAGTTTTTGTTATCCTTTGTTTACAGACAATTGTCTACTATTATAGCCATTACATTTCTCTATATCTGGCAACATATCAACTGGCTATAAATAAAAAACGATTTTATTGCCCATAATTGCTCCCAATTATTTCCGAATTTTTCTCACAGTTAAGAAAGATTACGGAGTCCCCTGATTTTGGTTTTCATTCTCGCTGTCGGAAGGTACACTTGTCTCATATATGTTTTGCGGATGATCTCCTCATCTTTTCTAGTGGGAGGATATTGTCGGTACATTGTGTTCTTACGACTTTGTCGAGATTTGGGAATCAGTCTGGTTTGAGGATGAGTGCAAGGAATAGTGAGATATTCTATGGTGGAGTAACGGGGGAGTTGCAGATATAGATTCTAGTTGATTCTGAATTTGTACGGGGGGAGCTACCGGTTGGGCACCTTGGAGTGCCTCTCATTACTAGGAGGCTGACTTCAGAGGATTGTTTGTCGTTGGTGGATGCTATTACTAGTAGGATTCGACACTAGTCGAGTAGACACTTGTCGTATGTTGGGAGGTTATAGTTAGTGAGCTCGTTATTATTTGCGACACAGCCGTACTGGTCGTCGGTATTTCCGCTTCCGATGTCGGTTTGTCGTAGGCTGAAGCAGCTCATATCGCGGTTTTTATGGTCGAATTCATCGATGGACCACCACAAAGCCAAGGTAGCTTGGGACGCAGTATGTTGGCCGAAAGAGCAGGGTAGACTTGATCTTAAGCAGGTCATAGAGTGGAACCGAGCGGCGATGAAGAAATACATTTGGCACATTTTCTCGGATCAGGAGGACTCTGTATGGGTTCGATGAGCGAGGACATATCTACTGAGGGGGAGTCATTCTAGCAGGCGAGGCAGCCGGATAAATGTTCTTGGATCTGGAGATAACTGCTAACTTTGAGGCATCTTGTTCGTCAACTCATCTCATGGCGCATGGGGGATGACAGTACGATTTCCTTCTGGTTCGATACGTGGTCCCTATTGGGTCATTTGGTGGATATCTTTGGGCGTGAGGAGATCGAGTGTTCCGAGATTCCTTTTAGGGTCTCAGTGGCAAATTTCTTTGATGATCCGAGTTGACGGAGCTATATTGAGGGAGATGATTTACGGATTCATTGGCATAGGCGAGCGTGCTTTGACAGATTGCGTGAGCTTCTGCCCGTCAATTGTTATCCATTGTCAGTTACTTCTGATCGGGTTATCTAGTCTTTACGTCCTGATGGAGATTTTACCGTTGCCTCTACATGGAGACATATCCATAGCGATTACCAGGTTGTTCCTTGGGCTAGTTTTGCCTAGTTTAAGAGTATGCTGCCACTGTTCTCGTTCTTTCTGTGGTTGGCCATTCAGATTAGGCTATACACTTCTGATATGCTATTCAGTCTCGGGGTTAAATGTGCACTTTGTGGTTCGAGACGAGAGAGGTTAGATCATATTTTCTTCACATGCAGCTACTCAGCGAAGGTTTGACCGTATACTGTTGGTCGGGATGTTGCGGCTAACTTTCCGTGAGAGTGGTCTGCTATTACTGAGTTGCTGTTCTCGCCGGCTGGAGTCGTACTTCAGAGGTGTTTGTCTTTTACCCGGATGTTAGGAGCATGCGTTTATTACCTGTAGATGGAGCGAAACAAGAGCAATGTTGACGAGCGTTTGTTGTCTCCTAAGACATTTGCCTCATTTATTCTTTTGTCGCTGCGTGATTTCTTTATTTAATTACGTATTGTTGGTGTACGTAATTATGACGTTGCGTTTTTTATTTCCAAAATATGCTCCCTGGTCTTTGTACATATTGTTTTTGAATTATAAATTATTACTTATAAAAAAAAAAGAGTCAGGTACAGTGGCCCCTTGCTTGCATGCCCAACTTGCTGCGGTCATGGCCACCTCGGCCACAGGATGAAGGAAGATGTATTCCCACTGGAAATGCACTAAATAACATGTGACAGAGTTTATATCATCCATGAAAATAAAAAAAAATCTTAAATAAATAGAAAAAATATATGTGAATGGGAAATTGGGGAAAAAGGGTAAAGGTAGGAGTAGGGTTAGGGTTTGGGAATGGGACGATAATATCAGGAAGGAGTGACCAATAAAAATGTGGAAGGCTGGACCTTCCCACACCTGTCAGTAATGTGGTGGTTCATTTCCAGGGCCTTCTCCCCCCCGGGGCCCGCCTCGCATCTCGCTTCTCATTGGTCACACCTGTGACCTAATTCCCACCACTAATTTCAATGTATAATCCCGTTAATGTTCAAAACATTGTTTACCCTTAAATGGTGTCCAAATACTTTCCCATGAAAAGCCTGACGTAAAAATAACTTCAGTTTCCTAATCGGTGGCCTTTAACTAGACTTTACCTAAAAGTCAAAAGACTGAATGTTTGTTTAAACTTCCCATGTGGATAACACGTCTGAACTCTTGAGAAGTTAATCGTTTCAACCTACTTTGTCTCACGAATGAAGTGGACCCTGTCATACTATTTTAATAATTTCAAGAGTTCGCATGACTGGCAGTAGATTCTCGAATTACCCCCCCCCCCCCCCCCCCAAAAAAAAAAAAAATCCGTACCGAAGGATTTTTGCAACCCCAATGGTCAGAAAAATCATGCGACGCGATTACATTTATGACACGGCCTAGGCCGAGATGTGAAGGAGCAGCTCGCCTAAGAAGATTAGAACCTAAGAGAAGGAAAGAAAGGGAAATCTTCCTTGGCATTCACTATCTACCACTAATAGTAGTTCGGCTATAAACATCGACAGGAACTAAAGAAGAAAACCCATTTTGTTTGGATTGCTTTGCTTGAGCAATTTGTGTAACATACGGCGGATGGGCGACCTGACCTGATCGACTTCTTCCGGGTCAATTCGATCGGAGTGAAGAGAATGAGATATTCGCCTCTGGGAGAGAAAGGAGAGGTGGATATGGGAGAATCACTCAAAATGTCCTATGGCGATTATTAACGACGGAGTAACATCATTTGGTCCTCTTTTGAAACTGGGGTAGGGTTGGGGTGGGGGGGACCAGAATTTCGTCAAAGATTTCCTCATCTGCCAGCCGTATTGGCATCTCCGAAAGCTGGATCGTCTTGATCATTCCTCATCCTCACCAGCACGCTCCAATCTCCGACCTCAAAAGGAATTAGGCCTATTGAATGGTACCAGTTTATGTATTTCACAAACTGCTGGCCTTTGTGTTTGTACGGTTTTCTTGCCCTATGAGGGATCGATCCCGCCTTGTTAGCTTGAAATGGATCCATTTTCTCAACTGAATACTGACAGTAAGAAAAATACAAGGGTGCCCCGACAGAGGACGATATAGGCAACCTAAGGCCTTCAAGAGATGGTATCTGCGGGTCTGCTCCAATTCATATATAACTCTAAGCATGACTAAATCATAGGGAAGTAACTTCAATTGAATAGCACCATCAAAACTATATATCTCGAGATGGGGGTGGTTGCCCGCCCTTTTGTGAGAATCAGTGAGGCAGCCCATGAGAAAGACAGCAGGACATCTGTAGAAGCCTGCTCTGTAGTTGCATAGTTATACGAAGAGAATGCAGGTCAAAGTATACATTGGGATCAAACCCGCTGCCCGTACGTATGCTCGTGAATTTGAACGCCAGGCCCATAAATCAATCTGCAACGATCGCTAAAAGAACCGACTAGACGGGCAACCACTTCTTTAAAGAACATTGAAGCCACCTGCAAAGGAAAAGTACAATTAGCATAAACTGCAACCCAACATGGACTTTTCTCCTAATCTCTGAAGTGATCAAAGTATTAAACGAAAGATTAGGGCACATAATTATTGGGGGTACTATGCAATGATAACATTTTCTTCTCAATTTTCAAACAAGTGATTAAACGAATGTTACAATCCTTACTGAAACAATTTCGTGACTTAATGATACTCAATTTATCATTCTTTATCTAGTACTGACTCTTGAGGGGTGAAATTATGGTCCTAGTGAGTGACATCAGAGCTAGGGGTGCTACTTTTTTTTTTTGGTCGGCCAGGGGTGATACTTAGTGAAATGATCTAATAATGTCATGACAGTCATCACCAGTAATCAGACATCTGACATCAACACAAAGTTAATTAAACAAAAGGAAAATAGACAGTTACCACAACAACAGCTGATAGAAGCGATGAGATGCAAGTAAGCAGAATAATCAATCTCGCTAACCATTTTCTAAACAATGATTTAGGATATTGAACAAATAACAAGCAAAGAAAAAAAGTGAGCCATACCTGACGATATAGAGGTGATTGGAACTTAAAATCCACTAAAAAATATAGGTTACATGATCCAGGGACTGGTCCTGGATTAAATTCCCATACATTGATCAAATGGTCGAAAATATTGCTTTGTGATGCCGTTGTCTGTTAAAAGGCAAGTACAAGAAAACAGGTAATTAGTTTCATACCTTCATGAACATAGGACACGATAGCTAACATACATAAGTGAAGTAACACTAGATAAAACCTTATCATAGGAACTGAATTTCTCCAAGATGATTGTGAACTCGGTAAGACTCCAAGAAACAGGAAAGTAGGCAAAGAAAAGATTCATAAAAAAATGAATCATAAAATTATAGCCGGTATACAGAACCTTTTTTCTTTTCCTCTACTCTTGCCGAATAGATATTAGGAGCATTCAGACGCCACCATTCAACACCATGTTAATCAAACACCAGGTTTTATACAAGAGGCACCAACTGAATAAATCTTATACGTACATCAAAAGTAAGATCAATACACATTAACGACAGTTGTATAAAAAAAAAAAAGAAAATGTCCACCATAGATTTTAATGGAATTTATACTGCAGAACATGAATAAATTACCTTTACCAGCTTAGGTCTGGTTAATTCTACATGAGACACATAGCTCTCTACCAAAAACTTGAAACCAATCTCCAGCTCGGCATCAAATGACCCGTCTGGGTACTGTCTCAATATGTCTGATCGCTGACACCAAGGCACAAATCCATGATACAAGTCGACAGCCGCTACCACATCAAATAACTGCTCTGGGGAATACCTATCAGGCAAAGTAAAATCAAAATCCAAAATGCATAACAATGCAGGCACAAAAATAAACCATCCGTCTCTCTAAAAGCATTTTGTTCTCCTTAACAAATAACATTCAATTGCTAAATCTAATTTCCATGGCACAATTATCCTTTTCGCCAATTGCATCACAGCAGTTTCCACAACAAAGCACATGTCATTAACAAAAAGACATCCTCATTTAGCAGGAAAACAAACAAGCCCCGATGCTCATCCAAAATCCCAAATGCACCCTTGCTACGAGAGAATCACCAGACAGTCACCCGATTGGATCGAAAGACAGAACGCAGAGAAAAGATTGAGCCTATGGACCCTCGAAAAGGCTTACCCCATCACGCGCCTCTCTTCGTAGACCTTAGAAAGCACGTCCCCCTCCTCGCCATCGCCGCAACCAAGAAACCCTCTCCTATGCAAAATAGCGTCCCCGCAGGGCCTGCCGACCACTTCGACCCCTTTCTTCCCCACCTCCCCCGCCGCTGTACGGCCAACCAAATTGCCAACTCCCGCAATGCAGCCCGATCTTCGGACGGCGCTGAAACGGCTCGCGGCGTAATCAATCATGCGCCGAGAGGCGAGTCTACGGGAAGCGACATATCCAACTACCTTGGGAAGAATCGGCGGCATTCTGCAGTAATCTGTAGACAGAGAATTCGTCCGAGGGTCAGATTCCTATCTTCTCATCCGGACATGCTGGAATCGACGGAAACCGGTGATGGTGAAATAACCGAATTCGAATGCGAGGGGAAATTAGAGCGTTGATTTGGGGATTAGGGTTTCAGGTATCTCTTTTCCCCGAAACGTAGATCTCACATCACAGCTAATTTTCGGACACCGGTCGCCACGTGGTGGTTTCCTGTTGCGTTCCCTCGCGAGTATTAAATTGTCCTGTCCGATGACGACCGACCAAGGAATCCGGGCGACCTTCAGACCCCGAGAATGTTCTTACGACCAGAGAGGGAACCCGAAACGGTTCAACTAACTCGATCTGGTTTGGTTTCGAATTAACCAAAACAGATTAATTGATTATAATTTTCCACAAAAAAAATAAATATTTTTAACAAACAAAAAAAGCATGATTTTTTCTCACCCCTACTTAACGTTTCCAACTTACAAAGCATTGAATCCCGACCCCCAGCAAGAAAAAGTCGAAACACGACAACCTTATCCTACTTCGGAGTTACATCGTCGGTTGCACTAAACCTGGTCAGCTCATGAACATAATATTACCGCACTTAATATGCCACATATAGCTATAAGGCCAGCCAAATTTTCCAGATCGGGTCCAACATCCTCTGTTTACTTAATGTCCTCCGGTCGAGGAACTTTTGTCCTCCACGCAACAGCACGAAGGTTCACTACTTCCGTCCCGTTCTCGTCGTCATGTAAGAGGTCCCGGTCTTGTCCTAGTTGCTTGAGGGAGATATTTCCGACTAGGACGAGGAGCAGTGTTCCTTCTTCCCAGTGTTGGTTCTGCTAGAAGGAGCTCCTGAGAATGGAACCACCTAGAAAAGCGATGCAACATGCTAAGAAAGGGGCGATTGAGATGGCCTGGGGACTTTCCAGTATGCTTTTGCGTTAGTCGAAAATGACCTGATCATAGGTAGGGGAATTGGTTCCAAGAGTCTTGCTCCTTTTCTCACCACACGAGCTATTCTGATCCGTGGCTTCTGCATCATCATCCACAAAGTTCTGATCCGAAACTTCTGCAAATCAACAACATTTTAGCTTAGAGGTTGCAGGAAAAGTATCCCAGTCGTATGTACTTTGGGCAAATCAAAGGTCACTGAAAAAATAGAAGAAGAAAAAAAAAAAGATGAGCCACAAAATTGCAGCTTTGTTTCTTCAGCTCCATGTAAGGTACTATACAATTTCACAGTCGCATCCAAAACAAGTTCTTGAACCTATACGAGTGATATCAACCAACACAATGCAGGGGAATAAAGGAAGATCAAACCTTTGTTGACAGAGCTTCAGTGGAAGTGTTTCATAATGTTAGCCAATTCATGTAGGCATAGAGAGCATTGCAAAAACGAGGATCTAATTGAAGACATTCACTGGAATGCAGTTTAAAGCACCTGCTTTGTCGCCTACAACAGTCAGATCTATAAGATACGTAGGGCACACATGGCGCTGCTGGGATTTTGCATCCCGGAAACTGTTCATAGCCTTCCCTTTTGCATTGACACAGTGATCTGTCAAGGAGGCAACTTTGCCAATATCCGATGACGCGGATACCTGGGGCCTGGAAGCGCTCCTAAAATGCTGTATCCACGGGCTTTTCAGGATAACATGAGACTTGGCACATGTATTTGACACTGGGCAGGGCCTCTCAAAGTTGATCTTCTTCCAGCAGCCATCTCGAAGAACTTTAAACTGAAAGACGTAAACAAACACAACTTGTAAGCGTTAAGCAGCGAGCGAGAAAATGATCTGCACCTTACGCACAGAAAAGCCACAAAACCTGGCCAGATGGTGAGTATATGCATTTATTGTGGTGTTGCCTGGACTGAGCATCCGCCGACTTCTCTTTATCCGTACGCCAACCAAGTACCTCCATGGAATCATAAAGCTGGTTCACAAACGAGGCCTCCATCGATTTAAGGTACTGGCTGTGTTTCTCGTCCGTCCATTCCGATGACAAAGACTCGGACTCGCGGAGCTCCTGCAACAAAGAGCGTCATCGAACCGGATCAAACCACCGCTCCCAATCTCAAGGCAAATATCCAGAAAAGGGAAGGATTCTGAATAGGAATCAGATCCATAAAATTACATGCACATACACCCTCAACTAAATCCCCCTTCCCCCCTTCTCAAAATTAAACCAGGGAAGAAGAATTAAAATCACTCCCGAAACGAGACTGATCGGAAGCATCTGCAGAAGAACAACCTCAAATTCCACCGCTAACTCCTACAACTCGCCGAATCGATCAAGGGAAAGAAACAAGGAGACAGAGACTGACGCGAGAGTCGAACTTACCGGAGAGTGAGGGGAGGTGTTGCAGGGTTCATCGCCGGTAGAAGGAGAAGAAGCAGCTTCCATCAGAGAAAGGATTGAGGACGAGGAGGAAGAAGAGGGGTTGAAGAAAGGGATTTCTGACTTGGGGGAGGGAACAGAAAAGGGCAAAAGAGAGGGGGGGCCTTTACACGTGTCACGGATCCATGGCATGCCACGTCGGACCAGACTAGATATTTTTATCCCCATAAATATCTTTCCCCTGTCTGAACGGGTTAAAAAGAATTTAGGGGGAGATCAAACAAATTACGGCGCGAGCTTCTTTTCGCCCCCTGTCCCTTTTTTCCGTACTCCTCGGTCAACAGCTTCAATCAAAATATCTGCCATCTCTCTCTCTCTCTCTCTCTCTCTCTCTCTCTCTCTCCATCTCAAAACCATGTAAATTTACATACTGCAATTCGCAAGGCCTCGTGTAAAGTATTATTACCAAAAGGATTATGGACCGGGCTTGTTGGGGCCCAAATTAACCCAGCCCATTTCTTTGACATTCCACGATGTCGTATGTGCAGCACCGTGCACGTTTAATTGTAAATGTTTTCTTTTTATTTTTCTACAACGGCGGCCCATTCCTCGGGCATCACGTGAAATTATTTGTCGTCGAATAAATAATGTCGTGTGTTTATTATATAGAAGGATGGTGGTCATTAAAAACAACAGGTGTTACTTGTACATACACCAAGGCATCATCATTATTGCTAACAATGGCAAAGAATCCCGGCTCTCTCCCCTTCTATAACTCCAAAACCATCGGTTTATCTCTAAGACTCAATTTATGCCAAAACCAAAGATTTGTAAAGTCGGAATGAAGTTGAATCAGTCGTAGGTACAGGACTTGGCAAGGGAGACTGCGACGTTGATCTTGTTGGGATCGAACGTCAGCGAGCAGTCGATCTTCTTGTAGAAATTGGGCTTCACCAGTTTCCCCAGCACGTACGCCCTCGACTTCACCACGAACCTCAGCCAGAGAGGGATCGGCACCGACGGCTTGCCCGATGGTGTGGTTAGACCAGCTCCGCTGCCGTACAGCGGGATCTGATTGCCGATCACCGCGATGGACACCAGTCTCTGGCTCTTCCTCCGCTGGTAGAACTTGTTGATCTGCGACAAAATCCATTAAGATCAGATGGGAATCCGATTGGTTCAAGTTTTCCTGGGCAAGTTATTAGGGAGGTGTCCACTTACACTGCCGGTGGCAACCGTGAGTTTAGAGAACATCAGATCTGCCGGCGACGAAGTCACATGGACACCAAAGAAGGTGCCAGTGTTGCGGTAGAGCAACTTGACGGTCGAATTGACCGTGATCATGTCGGTCGCGACTCCAGTACTGTCCGATCCGGCCTGGATCGTTAGTTGCTCGAACGTGATACTCTGCTCCATTCAAAGATAATTGATTTCAGAATCGAGGCCGCACAATCGAAAAGAAACCATAATGCCAGAAGAAGGCAATTATAGGAGGAATGGAACGATCCCTGACCTTCATCGTGATCTGAGGCTTCTGTGGCTTGCTGGCACCCCAGAGGATCAACGCGAAGAAAGAGAAGAGGATGAAGAATCCTAGGACGAAGGCGAGGAAGTAGCAGCGACGGGGCAGGCCCCTATGCCGATCCTCGTCGTCGAGCAACCCTTCCTCCTCGATGACATTGCACTCCTTCCACGGCTTGCCTCCGTCGCCACCCTTACGGTGACTTCCGGCACCGCCCTTGGAGGCGTCATTGGGGGAGATCTTACGAGATCCGGAGAACCTGCTGGAGGAGGACTGACGGGAGTGGCGGCCGACGGAGGAGTGGGAGTGGGGAGGGGAGGCGGTGGGGCTGAGGGCTGGAGTGGAGTGGAAGGAGGTGGTGGTCTTCTCGCCATCGTGGGAGGGACTCTGGACGTAGTAGACGGGGCGGGCGGGGGAGGACGGGGCGATGCTGCTGGTCACCTCGGAGTCGGTCTTGGCGTGCATTGTTTAAAGGTAGATGTTTTTCCCTTTTTTTCCCCCTCTTCTTTCTTTTCCTGCGGGGGCTTTGCTGTCTGTCGGAATTTGATGTTGGGTAAGAGGGAAGGAAGGAAGGAATTAGTTGGGTCTACGCCAAACTGTTCCGTGAGGGCGTTTCTGGTTAGGAGGGGGATGATGGGTGGATGGATGGCAGTGGAGTGGGGGAAAGGAATAAAAGCGACGCGGAGTGCAATTTGTCCAGCCAATATCCAGTTGTCTATGTCACCGCCATACTATTTACTCAATTTCTTTTTTAATTTCTTAGCCTCCCACTCACACTATGTTCCCGTATGCTCTTTAATATCGTCTACCCTACAATTCAAGGTATCTTTTTGGTGTGATTGTTGAGATTCCAAATTTTAATTCCCAAACGAATCATCAAATGCCTTTAGCCCGTTTTGGATTTCGGAATAGAATTTCGGATCGAATGGAATGGGAATGGAGAAAAATCATAATGATTTGGAAGAGAGTTGTTTAAAAAAAATGGAGTGTTTAGTCAAGAAAGAAGATGAAAGGAGTAAGAGAATAGAATGAGCGATGAAATGGACATTTCCTATCACGAGGGAGGGAATGCACGTTCCTCTTATTTCTCTTTAAATTTTAGGAAATGGAATGGCATGAAAAGAAATATAGTGAACAAAAAGAAAAAAAACTAAAAATAAATAAGATTATTACTCCATTCCATTCCATAACCGAATCCTTAAACCAAACCCACCGTAAGTGTCATCATGGAAACTATTACCTATTTTTTTTACTCTAATAGTGTGTTTGGTTTAAGAATTTAATGAATGAATGAAATCATTTTATTACATTCCTTTCATTGTCATTTTCTTAATTTTGACGAAGAAGATAAGGAATAGTCATTCTTGAACTAAACACACTATTTTTTAAGTAATTTCTTTCTTTATCGCTAACCCTTCTCATTTTATTCCAAAAACCAAACGAGTTATAATAATGATACAATGATTCGATGGGTAACAATTTTACAGTGAATTATATGTCACTTAAACTTTAGCCTATCAATGGATTTAATGAGTAATTTCTTTTCTACCCACGTGTCAATGTCATTATCCCCCTAACTAATATCAAACCATCTCCCCATAAACACATAATTACATAGCAAGAGTTTACTTGTGTGGGCTTAAAAGGAAAAACGACCCGTTGTTTATGTTTTAGTTATATATTGGGCCCAAAAAAGGATCCGGTCCAATTCTAAAAAGGCCCAAAATGAGCTGGGCTCAATCATATCTAATGACCCAAATTTCATGTCTGCGGCTGTTCTTTTCTTAACTGAAACTGATTGTCTTTTTATGACAATTTAAACGACATGGCACATGTCCTGTGAATACTTGCGCTTGTGATTAGTTATTTTTTCAATTGTCTGATAATTTTATATTAAAAGGTGTTTTTTTTTGGTAAAACGGGAGAAATCTCTTCTCCATATAAACCATGGTAAAGCTAATAAAATTGGAGTTGAGGAAATAGTCCTCAAAGAAGATTTCATAAATTACAATTTACTTAATTATTAATACCGGCCCAATCAGCAAAGGCCCATAATAGTTGGACTTTTACTCGGGCAACACCGACAAACGAACGACCAGATTTTTTTTTTTTTTTATTTCAGTGTCATCCGATTCTTAATAACGACTAATTACCGGCCTCCATAATCAAACGTCCATGATTGACGCACGACCGACTGATAAATTTTCCTAATTTTTTCCACGAGTCCCCTTCATTCGTCGTGACATGAAATTATGGGACCTCCCCTTTAAACGAATGTGATTCCCCTCCCCCGTTTTGTCTTTAGCCAGACGTGAATGTTTTGTACACATTTCCATTTCAGGAAGGACAAAGCACTTCCCTCCCCCACACATGACACGAGGCCATCAATCACTTTCCGACACTTCATGTCCTGTTCATCATCGTTCGAACAAGACAACTTGAGTTTTTCGTTCCTAATCAGATTGTTTCACAAACGTCGACTTTGTTTCTCTAAGGACAAAAATGGTGGGTTGTTTCTTTTTTGTGTTTTATCGACGATGGGTGGACATTATTTAGGCCCATGCCTTATCGGCATCTCCAAAGTCATGCTCGTTAGTGGAGGTTTGTTGATTTTCACTGTGGTCCCACGAACTATTTCCAATTTTACGGTTCTTTGTCTATATATTCCTATCCTACCGTCGCTCTTCCTTTTTCTATTTTCTTCTTTTGATTTTTACCCCCAGGATTTAATTTCTTTCAATTTAGTCCCTCAAGACAATAAAGAAAATTATTCTTAAGCGGGCTCTGATACCAATTAGATTACTGAAGGCTAGCAAATCAAATTAACTCTTAAATGAGTTGAATATCAGCATGCAAGATATTCTTCAGAAATGCCAGGAATCGAACTTAAGAAGATTTTCCCAATTGTCTTTGTCGTTGGCGTTCCACCAACCTCAAATACTCGTTTGAGTATTTTGAACCAGTCGTAAATACGAGATTGGACTTACCTTCAAGGAAATATTCCTCAAATTCACTCTGTACTAGACTTAGTTCTTCTAATTTCTTAGAATAGCTTTCTACCAGCTTGGATAACTGCGTTACTTTTGCCGATAGAATTTTCAAACTATCTACTACAGCATTGAGAAGACCGGTAGTAGAATCCTTGCCCACACCGTGATCCAAATGGAATAATTCGGGGTTTGGACAATCAGTCATATGAATGACTCGTGCACTGCACCTGTCTTTCAAACTAGAAAGATCAACATAAACAATCTTAAAACAAGATGCTTATTCAGCGTCATCCGATTCTTAATTACGACTAATTACCAGCCTCCATAATCAAATGCCCATGATTGACGCACGACCGACTGTTAAATTTTCCTAATTTTTTCCACGAGTCGCCTTCTTCGTCGTGACATGAAATTATGAGACGTCCCCTTTAAACGAACGTGATTCCCCTCCCCCGTTTTGTCTTTAGCCAGACGTGAATGTTTTGTACACATTTCCATTTCAGGAAGGACAAAGCACTTCCCTCTCCCACACATGACACGAGGCCATCAATCACTTTCCGACACTTCAGGTCCTGTTCATCATCGTTCGAACAAGACAACTTGAGTTTTTCGTTCCCAATCAGATTGTTTCACAAACGTCGACTTTGTTTCTCTAAGGACAAAAATGGTGGGTTGTTTCTTTTTTGTGTTTTATCGACGATGGGTGGACATTATTTAGGCCCATGCCTTATCGGCATCTCCAAAGTCATGCTCGTTAGTGGAGGTTTGTTGATTTTCACTGTGGTCCCACGAACTATTTCCAATTTTACGGTTCTTTGTCTATATATTCCTATCCTACCGTCGCTCTTCCTTTTTCTATTTTCTTCTTTTGATTTTTACCCCCAGGATTTAATTTCTTTCCATTTAGTCCCTGAAGACAATAAAGAAAATTATTCTTAAGCGGGCTTTGATACCAATTAGATTACTAAAGGCTAGCAAAGCAAATTAACTCTTAAATGAGTTGAATATCAACATGCTGGATATTCTTCAGAAATGCCAGGAATCGAACTTAAGAAGATTTTCCCAATTGTCTTTGTCGTTGGCGTTCCACCAACCTCAAATACTCGTTTGAGTATTTTGAACTAGCCGTAAATCCGAGATTGGACTTACATTCAAGGAAATATTTCTAAAATTCACTCTGTACTAGAGTTAGTTCTTCTAATTTCTTAGAATAACTTTCTACCAGCTTGGATAACTGCGTTACTTTTGCCAATAGAATTTCCAAACGATCTACTACAGTATTGAGAAGACCAGTAGTAGAATCCTTGCCCACACCGTGATCCTAATTCAATAATTCGGGGTTTGGACAATCAGTCATATGAATGACTCGTGCACTGCACCTGTCTTTCAAACTAGAAAGATCAACATAAACAATCTTAAAACAAGATGCTTATCATACCTTAATCCAATGGATAGCTCTGAGGGTTCACCAAGCTTCCGCAACTTCTGGAAATTCAAGAGTGACTCACTTCTCAAAGTTGAGAATCCTGTGAGAGGGAGAGGCTCTTCTGTGTCATTTCGAATGCCGTTACCTTGAGGGTCTTATATAGACACTCCTCACCCAAAAACAAGGTTTACTCATAAAGACTGTCCTTCAAGGTTTCGATTCGTAAATCTAACCTTAAGTTAGTTTTAATCAATTCTGATTAATTCTAACCACTCTTGATTCCTTAAGGTATCCTTGGAGCACGATCAAAGAACTTGACTCAGAGAGATGTGAGAGAAAGTTCTCTATTTAGATCGCCTCCACAAATGAGGTAGAGGGTTGTGAAATATATACACAAAGAAGCTGGTGCCTATGCACTGTTTGCCAGCTCAAAAGCAAAAAGAATCTACTTTATCAAAAACATACAAAAGCTAGCTAGGAACAAAATTGTTTAGTCTATCTTTATACAATTTTCTTCTCCCGTCTGCATCATTGCTCTATCCTGGGAGATTCCTTCATCCCTGGCGTTTGATGTCTCGCCAATTCCCTCAGAGAGTCCTCCTCTTTCAAAATTTTGTCGGGCTCTCTCTTTATCTTGCTCAAATCGTTGGGCTAAGGATTTGTCAGTGTAGTCAGCGATTTTTCTCCAGACTTCAAAGGTGTCCGTCCGGAGGCACAACTCAAAGTTTTCTCTCTTCCAGAAGCTATCCAGAAGATCCAAAACTCTTTCCCATCCCCGCTCCCCTGTTTGCTCATCTGCATAACTGAGATAAGAACGGAGGATCATGACAGTTGTCATCCCGTCACTGAGCACGTAATACGATTCCTTACGGGCGAATACATGCTCCAGCACATCCTTCAAGAACTCAACATTTATGACTTTTCTTACAGTTTTGTCTTTGTAATACTTGCGCCATAAACCTTTCTGATCAAGGTCTTGTCGTTGAGGTTCTATCAGGTGTCTACTCTCACTAGGATGGATGTCCCAAACTTGCATGTTAGGAAGAATTACTTTCCCAAACTTTTCATATTCTTCTTCCTCCATCATAGTGCTAGTAATCAATGTCGTGGCATACTTTGGTCCGTATCCATGGCATCCGAGTATGAACTTTACCAAGTGAGGCAGTGGTTCTATTTGTTCTAGTTCTGATCTGTCAATCTCCAGAATGTCGACAAAACATGCATACAAATATGGTAAAGCAACTCCCACCATACCTGAATTAATTCTCAGGGACGGCCACTTCTCCGATATCCAATGCAGATATGGACGAAGTACAGAGTTTTCCTCAAGTGAGGATTCTCTCATATCCACTACTACCTTTGGGGTCTCATAGTCTTTTACCTCATATGGCAATATGGACATAGTTGTGGTGAGAATCTGATGTCTATCTATTACGCTTTTAGACAATTCTTCTCAATCTGAAGCTTTGCATAGCAATCTTAACTCCAGATCTTTGATGTACTCTATTGCCTTTGCTGCGAAAAACTCAATTTGGCGTTGGTAATTATTTTTAATACCACCCATGAGTCCTTCACAAACAACAGTTGCATCCCAAGATAGGGATCCTTCTTCGAAAGAGTCTAAATCAAAAAACCTAGATCCATCTAGATCTTCATGACTTTTGTCATCGTAAGCTTGCTTACCAGGTTCTCTAACCGAACATCCTTCAAGAATTACTTCCTCAAGATTCTCCTGAGTTTTAGGATTACCTTCTTCGAGTGTGCCTGGTATTTTGTAATTGAAATACTCGTCGTACTCCATTTCTGCTGTATCATTAGGTTGTTCTTCCTTCTGAATTGGCTCACCTATGAAGGCTTTGAATTTTGCTTCATCCTCAGCATACTCGGTCTCCATCCGCTCTTTCTCCTCCTTCCAACTTTGTAATAAAGCCTTATAAGATTTGACAGCTTGATTTATGGAGATTTTCTACTCTTTGGCCAGGTGATTACGACAGTAATTAAACTGTTCCCTGGTTAATGGGTACCACCAAGGTTCTTCAACCTTTCCATCCTTTTCAGGACCAGAAGACTTAAGCTGTTTTGCTTTTCTCTTCTTTCTGGTTTTTTTCTTGGGAATCAGCCTGAGTTTCTTCCTTCAGATCCACCATCTTCGCCTTTCCTTTAGAGTTTTTCTCTTCAGGGTCAGCCATCCTCTCTTGAGAGTCTTTCATCACGTTTCCTTTGGAGTTGACATTATCTTCTCCCTTATGACCCGTCATTTCCTTCTGGAAATTTTTCTCTGCATTTCCTTTTGAATTGGTTATTACCTTTTCCTTAGGTTCAGCCATTCCCCTATGGGAATCATTTTCGTTTTTCCTTTAGAGTTAGCCGAAGCTTTCTCCTTTAGATCAACCATCTTCTTCTGGAGATCTGTTTCGGCTTTTCTCTTGGAGTTGGTGATTACCTTCTCCTTGAGATTAGCCACTCCTTTCTGGGAATTCGCAGTTTTCAGCTTATTTGGACATTCGAAATATCTATGTCCAGGTCGCTTACACTGCCAGCAAAGAGTTGATTTCGTTCCTAAATTGGATCCAACATCACTATGCTCACCATCTTTCTTATTGTGACATACCTTCTTGGAGTGCCCCTCCTGCTTGCATCCCCAGTAGATCTTCCTCTTCGCAGCTGGATCCATCTGCAAGTTCTCCAGAGAGAGAGTCAGCTATTATGTTCTTGTCTGAGATATGTATTCGACATCGAATTTATAATAGCTAAATCATTCCTGCAACCTCAAAAGTCTAGTTTGCCTAGCTTCCTTGAGGTTCAGACTCATAAACCTTTTTATATAGGTCGAGTCAGAGCGCACTAAGAATTTCTTTGGTGCCAAAAAGATGTAAAAGGCTTTTATTCCATTTTTTAAAGCCAATACTTCTTTTTCGTGTATCGGGTATCGGAGTTCGTACCCCTTAAAACTACCCGACCAATACTTACAAACGGGTTCAGGCTTTCTTATCTTAATTTTTAGGACAGCCCCCCAGAACTCGTTAGAAGAATCAATTTCCAAGACTAACTCATCTTTATCAGATGGTAAAGCTAATTGAGGCAAATTTTTCACCTTAGCTTTTATCCTTCTAATAGACTGAGTGTCTTCATCTTCCCATATCCAAGGATTAGTAGAAGAGGTTTTCTTCGAAATCCTACCTAGGTCTCGGGAAAGATCTTTCACAAACTTTCTTGCATAGTTAGCGCATCCACAAAACCTTTGGACTTGCTTTCTATCCTCAAGTCTGTCAGGAAAATTAACTATTTTCTCGGCAATATGATTTTGCAGTTTAATCTTACCCTGCTCAATCTCCATGCCTAAGAAGTTAACCGATTCCTTAAACCATTCTATCTTCTTCTCAGATAGAATCATACCTTCCCTTCGGAAGACATCAGTCACCTGATCAAGGTGCCTCATGTGTTCATCTTCAGACTGACTGTAGATTAACACATCGTCAATATAGACCGCACAAAATTTTCGGACCTGCTTAAAAGCATTATCCATTTTGCGCTGAAACACGCCTGGAGCATTCTTCAGACCGAATGGCATAACCAACCATTCAAACATTCCTTGCGGAGCATTGAAGGCAGTTAGAGGAACCGATTCTTCCTCCATCTTGACTTGCCAGTATCCACTTTTCAAGTCAAATTTAGAGAAGAACTTTGGTTGGCTCAGACTTACTCTATCAATTAAATCTCCCGCAGTGGGAATCTTATAGCCATCGTCCTTAGTAGCTTTGTTAAGCTGACGATAATCTATAACCATTCGTGCTTTACCTCGCACCTGCTCGGCATGATTAATAACCATAAAGGCAGGACTAGAATGTGGACTGTAACTGTCCCTAATCAAGCCTTTCCCAAGCAACTCAGGAATTTGTTTATCAAACTCCTCAACCATCTCAGCCGTATACGTAATGTTTCTGGCTCTTATAATGGTTCCGGGATCTTTCAACTCTAATTTAGCCCTGAGGCCATTTCGAGTCCATAATTTTAGTGGGTCTTCACTAAAATTATCGGCCAGTTTTATTAGGAACTTATCCCATTTCGTTCCTGTTAACTTAACAGCCATACACGCTTCTTGTCTTGAAAACAAGTCGTCATACCAGTTAGAACTTCTGGTATTCGTTGGAGAAAACAGGGTTTGTTCCCATGAATTGTTCTCATCCAACCGTATATCACCACGTTGAGCTCGCACTCTGAAAGCTCTTTCACATGGGATATCACCACAGTATTCAGTCCGTTTTACCGGATAAAAGCCAAATTTTAACCGCAGTCTAGGCTCTTGTAGAATACTTATTTTTACCCCACCGATGGAAACATCGTTTTCATTCTGCACAAAAGGAAGGTTTTCCTTCTGACCCTTCAAAAAGGCGTTACCAATAATGATGTCGGCCTCTAGTAAAGGATGTGCGAGAATCTCTTTAATGATGAACTTTTGTCCACCAATAAAGACAGGCACGTTGCTTGCCTTATGACCAACAATTGTGGCCATACCATCGACGTTAACCATGTGGATGGGTTTCTGCAGTGGTTCCCACCACTCATCTGGCAGCGCATTGAGTCTAGCATGAGTTATGCTACCCCCAGTGTCTATCAAAGTATCCAGGGAATACCCATAGTATCTAGGAAATTTGAAACTTAGAGCTACATATGTACTCAAATCTTCTTTCCTGACACTAAAACCAATGTTTCTGGGTACTTCTTGGGATGGTTCTATCATCCTCCAGATCTCGTCTACGGGTATAGACCTCTGCTCGGCTATTTGTTCAATAACCTTACAGACTTCAGGAATACTGGATAAAAAGTTATCCGGAAACTCTCATCATCCGTATTGATTCCTCTCTCGGTTGATCTACCGGATCTTCATAGACTGGTAACGATACTTGTCTATATCCTACGATTATACCCGTGTGTTGAGATGGGCTTCTAGAATCTGTAGACCTTCGAGACAATTCTTCTATTAGTTGTGGAGCAGACGCTTCTGCTGGTCGAGACACGATTATGTCTTCCCCCACATCACTAGCTCTAAAAGAAACTTTAGAGGGCGTTTGAATTCTTGGCTCTCTCAGGATTGGTATCCTCACAGGCAGATGCCTGTCAACTCTATCACTACCTCTAGACGGTTCTCCCAATATTAAAGTGATCTCGTTACCTCTTTGTCGGATATTAGCCATACTAATCGGTCTATAGCTACTCCTTGGTTCATTCATAACCCAATTTCTTGGCCAGGTTAACTCCAATGGATTTACCTCTCGCCTACGATCCTAATAAAGCAATGGACCCTGGGCTCGTGTACGATGCGACCTCACAGGATTATGTCAATCTCAGGAGCGCACTCAACGTCACGGAGCACCAGATCAAAACAATCACGAAATCATCCTCTAACGATTGTTCCAGAGCATCCCGGGATCTCAATTACTCTGCTTTCATCACCTTCTACAACGCAAACACTTCAAGCTATTCTCCCATTAAGAAATTTCGTCAGACAGTGACCAACGTAGGTGACTCGACATCGTCATACAAAGCAGAGGTTACACCCATGGAAGGATTCGATGTCACGGTCGTCCCTGACAAGCTGACCTTCTCAGTTCGAGAAGTTGAGATTCAAGCTTAGTATCCGAGGCTCGAAGCAGATCAAGATCAAGGTGTTTTTCGGCTATCTGAAGTGGGCCGAGACGGAAATGAAGCATGTCGCGACGAGTTCAATAGTAGCGACAAGCTTTAGTATGGACCAGCAACCGATAATCCAGCTCACTCTCGCAGCGGTGCTCCATACTCCACGCTGATTACCTTCTCATGCTCATTATCCTCTCCAATGCCCACAAGGAAACGATGTGGACCAACACAAACAAAATGTTTGAGTCATTCCTGCAATCAATCGATTTATCATTTTGCTCCCACGAAATGTCATCAGAAAACGACCAAAAGGACTTGACTTAGATCGGTGGGCATAATTTGAGGTAAGGGATCTAACTGTCTGGATGTAACCACCTATCATTATTGAGTTTGGACCACCTCAATTTGCAGGTCATAAGTTAATCAACTTGAAATATTATAACACGTTCTGGTACCAACCAGAAAGAAATCAACAGATAGACCTGAGACCTATGATTGATTCTTACCTTGCCTATATAAGAATCCTAAGCCTCCTGCCTAATTGTTCAATCTTCATCCCTATCCAATCCAATGGATTCTCCAACTCAGTCCCCCTGGTTCAATTCCTTCTTCTCCCTTTTCTTGTTCTTCACCTTCTTGCTATTCATCCCAACTTTAGGCCAATCAGACAATTACATCATACACATGGAACCGACATTCATGCCCAAAATATATTCCAATCACCATTCTTGGTACTTAGCCACTGTTTCATCCCTCCAACAGAAATCCAGTTCCAATTCCAGATTCATGAAGAACAGAGGCTACTCTCCAGAATCTAAGCTTCTCTACACTTACACTGAGGCCATCCATGGATTCAGCGCTAACCTATCCCCGGATGAGCTCGAGGCACTCCTGACCACCCCGGGTTTCATCTCATACCACTTGGATGCTTCCGTCAAGGTCGACACAACTCACTCGACAGGATTTCTCGGCCTGAGCGCCGATTCGGGAGTGTGGCCTGCGTCGGATTATGGCATGGAAGTGATAATTGGGTTGGTGGACACGGGTGTCTGGCCAGAGAGCAAGAGCTTCGATGACGACGGGTTTGGGGGCATTCCGTCGACTTGGAAAGGAAAATGTGAGGCTGGAACGCAGTTCGAGCCGTCGATGTGCAACAAGAAGCTCATTGGGGCTCGGTACTTCAACAAGGGACTGATCGCGAAGAATCCTCATCTTAACATCTCAATGAATTCCACTCGTGATACTGCAGGCCATGGCACACACACGTCAACCACTGCTGCGGGAAGTGCCGTGAAGGGAGCATCCTACTTTGGGTATGGGTCGGGGACTGCGGTTGGGATTGCTCCAATGGCCAGAGTGGCTATGTACAAGGCGTTATGGGATGAGGGTGCGCAGCTGTCGGATATCATAGCAGCGATCGATCAAGCCATAGCAGATGGTGTAGATGTTCTGTCACTCTCGCTTGGTTTGGATGGCCTTCAGTTATACCAGGATCCGATTGCGATAGCCACTTTTGCGGCCGTCGAGAAAGGAATCTTTGTTTCAACATCTGCAGGAAATGAAGGCCCTTATGCAGAGTCGCTGCATAACGGAATCCCTTGGGTCATCACCGTCGCGGCAGGTGAGATGGACCGCGATTTCGGTTGTACTATTGGACTAGGAGGTGGATCATCTCTCTATGGATCGACTCTTTTTCCGGGAGATCTTTACTTGCCCAAATCTCCCATCGTTTTCATGGATGCCTGCAACGATACGGTAAAGCTAAGGAAAGTTGGACGAAAGGTCGTGGTATGCGAGGACAAGGGTGATATGTTGGACAACCAGATTTACGAAATCTATACCGCAGACGTCTCTGGCGGCATTTTCATTACCAACAGCTCCATCCTGGAATTTTATGCCGGAAGCCCGTTTCCTGCTATATTCGTTAATCCGAAGGATGGAGAAACAATCAAGGAGTACATTCAAACAAGCACCGACCCGACGGCAAAAGTCGAGTTTCGGAGAACGGTTTACAACTACAGGCCAGCTCCTAGTGTAGCGGTTTATTCCTCGAGGGGTCCATCCCCGAGTTGCCCGTTCGTACTCAAACCAGACATTTTGGCACCCGGCACAGAAATCTTAGCGGCTTGGCCGCAAAACGTGCCTGTTACCCTGGTAAATTCATCTCAACTCTACTCGGACTTCAACCTTCTGTCAGGAACTTCGATGGCATGCCCTCATATAGCTGGCGTCGGAGCACTAATTAGGGACATACACCCTGAGTGGAGCCCTGCCACCATTAGGTCAGCATTGATTACCACGGCATATTCTACCGACAGCACGAACTCTCCGATCAAGGACAAGGGGTCGAACAGAGAACCGGCAAACCCTCTGGCTATGGGAGCCGGCCATGTCGATCCGAACAAGGCGGCCGACCCCGGGCTAGTTTACGACGTAACGTCACAGGACTACGTCAACTTGATGTGCGCGCTCAACTTCACAGAAAACCAGATCAAGATCATCACGAAGTCATCCAGCAACGACTGTTCGCGACCATCTCTGGATCTCAACTATCCTTCGTTCATCGCCTTCTTCAGTGCAAACAGCTCGGAAACCCCTCCGCCTCGAGAATTCTTCAGGACAGTTACCAACGTCGGGGACGCAACATCGACGTACACCGCGAAGTTCACCCCAATGGAAGGATTCGAAATCTCCGTTGTCCCTGATAAGCTGAGCTTTCATGAAAAGTACGAGAAGCTAAGCTACAAGTTGACGATACGGGGTCCGAAACAGATGACAGATGCGGTAGTGTTCGGTCATCTGAGCTGGGTCGATTCGGACATGAAGCACGTCGTGACGAGTCCGATAGTGGCGACGACCTACCGGTCGGAACTCATCCCGTAGTAGAGGATTTAGCCCGTAGCTTAAAAAGATCTGTAAGAAAGTGGACTGGACACTCAGATTTACGTGCATTAAAATAACATGGCCGAGTCAATGACTAAAGGATACTCTTACCAGGGCGAATATTCAAAAGCAATGTTTGGTGCGTGACTAATTCAACTTAATCAAGCTAATCATAAATATTCATAAATTTTCAACAAATACATTACTGGTATTTTAATCTTTTTTAACACATGAAAGTTTATGACTAATACAGGAGGTCACATCAACTCATGATAAACCTATTTGAGTGCGTACCCCCACTAACGAGGAGGATAGCTCCAATTCACCGTGGGAAATGAAACTATTTCGGATTTTACCGTATGAAGTTTTAATATTTCTCTAGCACCGTCCTCACCTATTTAGTCTTTTTTGTTCTTTTAAAAAAATCCAAAATTTTTGAAGATTCTTCAATTAAGTCCTTGAAATGGCTGAAGAAGGAAAATCTTCGGGAAATCCTTCTGGAACTCCATCTCGATTGGAGTTCGTTTCAGAGTCTAGGATGTCTTCTTATTGAATTAGTAAGAGTATAAATGATGCTCTAACTCAGTTAGCCATCCAGGGGAGTACAGAAAGTCTAGAAAGCCGAAACCAAATGGCAAGGGAAGTAGGCGCTTATGTTAATAGCATACTAGACGCTCTGGACAAGGAAAGAGGTTTAAAGAGGCCTGAAGCCGAGGCAACCTCAGGACTGGAGAGTACGACAGGAAAACCAGTCGAAAGATTGAATTTGGGAGGAAGAATTTCCAGACCAAATCAAGGCAAAAGTGTGGATGAAATGTATAAGGAGTCAGTAGCTCCTTTCATTTTAGATACACAGAAGCGAAGTGCAAACTTGAACTCTCAAAGTGGAGAGTTGGCAAAAGACTTAAGGAAAGCCTTAGGTCTGGCAGAAGATGCTCCAGTTCATCTAGACAACAGAACGTTTAATGAACTGGTAACTGCGAAGAGGGAAATTTATAGGCCAGATTATCCTCATCGAACTAAGCAAGAGTTTGTTCCAAGGGATAATGTTTTAAAGCCGATAGTTACCCCTGGTGCTTTTCTAGACATAGATTGTGAAAAGCGTGTATCCGAAAAGATAGATGAGTGGTTATCACTTATTCGAATGACGGCCTCTGCAGGAGGAATACCTCCTGGAGCAGTCTATGAATTATGTGTGGCAGCCCTCATGGGATCAGCGCAAAAGTATTGGAAATCTTTGGTGGCACATACAGACATCAAAGAAAAGATAGATCAAGCGCTGACGGTTGACGGTGTGTTAGCAATAGTCGCTGATGCCCTGAAACGAGAGTTCTGTGGTTTTTCATTGTCCACTGAAACTGTGGAAAAGGAGCAGTCATTAACCGCTCTGGTTAAACTACAGATCTGCGATATGTGCTTGTTTGATAGCTACGTATGCGAATTCCAGAAGTATTATTACAATCTGGACGTAGTCTCTCAACAGTTCATATTGGGAACCTTTTTTGCAAAACTGCCAGAACCTTGGCCAGAAGTTGCGCAAAAGGCCTATGAATTACTTCTGAGTGAAGAGAAGATTGTCTCTGGACTCGGAGGAAAAATTCAGGCGGTAAAGTACGCAATGCGGAAGGCGTGTACTGAGCTCCAGGTGAAAGAGGCAGCTAAGAAGCTACCTTACCTGAATAAGAGCTGTTGTTCTCAGATAGAGTATGTGCCTGGAAGATACGGATGCGATACTCGCAGTACTCCAGGAGACTCTTTGAAGAAAAGGAACTTTCCTCGTAAGAGGAAGTTTGTTGGGTACAACAAAAATAAAGTTTGGCCCAAGAAGGACTTCCAGCGCAAGCAAAAAGGAGGTTCTGCTTACAAACCAAGAAGGTTTGTGAGGAGAAGGGATAACCTGAAGGACAAAGATAGGATAGATGCTTTCAAAAGAAAGCATGGCAGAGAACCTAAATGTCCAAAAGGAAAACCTTTGAGCAGTTGTAATTGCTGTTGGTTTTGTGGATCAAAAGACCACAAAGCGGATAGTTGTCCGAAGAAGAACCAAAGGAGAGAAAGACTCCGTATGGTCTTCCTGGATGACCGGAGTCATGAGGAAGAAGTCCTTGCTTACGAACCAATAGATGAGCAGGAGATTTCCGACTTAGATTCGGAAGTAGAATCAATATATGAGGTTGTGTCTAATTATGATACAGACTCAGAGGATGATTCTGATCTCTGGACCGAACATCTGTTCATGATGCGAGCAGAGAGGGAAGGAGATGGAGATGAGTTGGTTCCTTTGGAAACAACGAATCAGGTACTGGAGGAAACCCACCAGTATGAAGATCCATCCCAGTCAATTCTGGAATGGAGGTTGCCAAATGTCAATGCGAGAGAAGTTTATGAGGTATCGAGATTTAGGTTTCGATCAACCATAGATATCGCGCAGACAGAAGCAACGGCACAAGTCACAAGCACAGAGCTTGAGACTTTGGATATCCCACTCTTAAACGTACAACGCATAAGAGATACTATGCGTAACGCAAGAGGTGTATATAACTATATACACATAGGGTTGATCCAGATAGGATTAGTCCCGCTGTTTCATTTACCAGCGGATAGTCCTGTGGTAGCAGCTGTGATTGATAAACGTTGGCGAGAGTTTAGAGATCAGCTGATATCAGGAGTACAGGCCAATCTTGCACACGGTCCTGTATGGTTCCAAGTCCATCCAAACTTTATGATGGCCTTGAACGATCGCTGTTTGGGGACTTCATTGACCTTAAGGATTAAATCAATGAATATGGATCGTATGAATCCCCAAGCCAAGTATTTGGCGTATCACACTAGGGTAATTTACCGATTGGTAAATACCACTAGTCCTGGTGTGAGGAACATCTCAAGACTTACCGAGTTGTTCGAGGAGGGTCATAACAACTACCAACAAACGTGACTGGCTCCAATGGCCGGAGGACTCGCCGGCTCCTCGTTAGATCCCCTGTCCTTGATTGGAGCTTTCGTGCTGTTGGTTGAGTATGACGTAGTCATGATAGCTGATCGGATAGCAGCTGGGCTCCAGTTGGGGTAGATATCTCTCTAAGGAGAGCCGCAACTCCTGTGATATGGGGCATGCAATCGAAGTGCCAGAAATCATGTAGAAGTCGGAGAAGGTTTGGGAAAAAGCTTAACAAATTGATTCCTACATTTGGAGGCCATGCTGCAACGGATGGACAACTCGATGATGGACCCCTCGAGGTGAAGTTCACCACTTTGGGAGCTGGCCTTTGTTGTAAACCGTTTGACGAAACTGCAGTCTCGCCTTCGGGTCCGAGCTCGTCATAACGTAGACCTTGATATTTATGTTTCACAAAAACAGCCGGAAAGGGGGTCGGCATGAATAATTCTACGCTGGAAAATTTTGTAATGGAAGTAGCATCAGCAGCGCCAGAAGCACCAATACACTGGAGCTTGTATGCCAACATCTGCTCGTCTTCACAAAGTACTAACATCTGTTGTGTCATTACAGAAGCCCATGAAGAGAATCGGCACGTCGATTGAGATGGGATCTCCTACAAAAAGAGTCGACCCGTCAACAGAATGTCAGTCACCAAGAGTAATCGAGCCGTTGAAATCTCTGTCCATGTCACCAGCTGCGACCGTTATGGCCCACGGGATTCCATTATGCAGACTCCCGTGTCTAAAGACTTCATTTCCTGCCGATGTCAAGACAAAGATGCCTTTCTCAATGGCAGAAAATGTGGCAATGGCCATGGGATCCTCATGTAGCTGAACGTCGTCAAGGCCGAAAGAGAGTGACTATACAAGAACACTGTCTTTTATGGCTTGATCAATGGCCGGAATTACATCTGACATCACTGTGTCCTTATCCCAAAAACCCTTATCCGTGGCCACTCTTGGCATAGGAGCCAGGCCTGCTGCAATCCCTGGGGCATAACCAAAGAAGGAATCGCCCTCAACGGGTCTCCCAGCCGCAGTGACGGGTGCGTGCCATGTCCAAAAGTGTCATGAGTTATGTTCATGGAGATGTTGACATGGGGAATCCTAGCAATCAGCCCTTCGTTGAACAACCGAGGCCCAATAAGCTTCTTGTTGCACATCATTGAATCAAACTGGGTACCAGCCTCACATTTTCCTCTCCATGTCTAAGCAACTTCCGTGAACCCATCGTCCCGGAAGCTCCTGCTCTCTGGCCCGATGCCAGAATCCACCATGCCGATTATCACATCCTTTCCGTAGCCGGATGCAGGCCAAGCCCCCAAAATACGGGTTCAAGCCCAGGAAGCGCAAGTCATGTCGATTGTCACCGTCGTATCCTGCATATGAGATGTGAACCCGGGGTGGCCTTGAGGGCCGCAAGCTCGTTGGGAGAGAGGTTCGCAGCGAAGCATTGGATGGCATCCGTGTAAGTATAAATAAGTGTTGATTCAGGGGTCTATCTGGGGCTTTGGAGGATGGACGAAACAATGGCTAAGTGCCGGGGCATGGTAATTAACATAGGCTTTGGGCATGAAAGTTGGGTCCATGTGGATGATATAATTATCCGATTGGCCCCAAAGTTGAGGGTAGTAGGAGGGGTGAGTAGACCAAGCACCATCACATGAGTAGATTTGGTCCGAGCCATTGCACAAAAGGGTATATTGCCCAAACACAACTGAGCCGGCCCATGTTTGTTTCTTCTTCTGGCTTTGTGTATTACTGACACAGTTTATCTTCCACCCCACCCTCAAAAGTCAAGATTCTTAAAATGATCATGCCAAGCAGATCATCCCATCCCATCCCATCCATCCTATGATGATGCCGTCAAGCTGTTGTACACATTCATACGTCCTTAAAAGAGATATCATGGACTGTTCTTGTTGTGATCACCCCAAGATTGCTTTTCCCCTATGCTGTTGGACTTCTCCAAGCATCTTCCACTTCGAATCGAAAATGCCCCAATTGGTCTCGATGTTTGGAGCCGGTCCGCAACCATGGTTACGAACCAAGGGTGACACAGGGAACTAGCAAGGAATCAAGGATATACGAATCGCTTACCTAACAAGCAAGGAACCAAGGACGTACGATGAAACCCGGGACCAAATGATGCTCGTTTGGGTATTATTTTTCATCTCTAGGATAAGGCAACATGCACATGTGAGAGGGCTCCTCCCCTAGCAGTAGGTTTCTTCACCTGTGACCACTTTTTGCCATGTTGTGATCAGAACAGCAAATGATCATATCTTAACCCAATTATTTTTTGTGTTCATGTGAAACTACAGGACAATAACAAGGTCCCCCCCCCCCCCCCCCAAAACAACACACCCAGAAAAGGCATTATCACTCCCCATTTTCACCAACTGCTTTCCAAAAAGCAGCTTCTTGCAATAATTACACATCATTGTCTGGTCCATCCAATCCGCCCAGCATGTCCTCCTCTCTCATTTGCTCCATGCTTTGCTCGCCAGAGGTAATAACTTCATGCAATCCGCTACTACACCACACTACTACTTGTCTTAAGATTATCTACTGTACCCAGATCATTCCTAATTACCATCACACTTACTAACTAATAATACGGCAAGCCGTAGCAGGAAAGGCGAGTAACACATGAGCACATAAGAAGTAACAGCTATGATCGCACGCCAAGCACCAAAGTACCTGCTACCGAAACAGGTGGGAGACTAATGTTCGTCAGTGTCTTGCCTTCTCAATGCTGATATACTGCTTTGAATGCTGCTTTCGTAACCACTACTGTCGCCGGATTCGTTCAACCGCTTGTCCATCAGCCTGCTCCTCAGGATTTCACGATGGGAGTACCCGTGCTCCCGCCCAGCTCTTCGTTCCTGAAGTACAGAGGGATAATACAAGGGCATGAGAAACCGCAGATAATTTTTTTTTCTCAAGACTTTAAAACTAAAATTAGTACTTACATCTCGAAAAGGAAATTCGTCTGCCTCAAGCATGTGGACTACGTGCCCCATCTTCGGTCGTTTCTGAGCATTGGGATCAACGCAACGTAAAGCCACCAAAAGGGCACGTTTCAAGGCCCTCGATGATGGCTTCTCTGTCAATCTTGGGTCCAGGATACCCTCCGCATTTCGATCAGTGACCATGGTTTTGAGCCACTCAACCAAGTTAACCTGATGTTGAATGAAATTGCTTTTAGCATAGCATAATGAGTTGACAGGTAGATGCTCCCATGAAGTGCTATTCATGTTGAGATCAGCTACCTCTCCAGGTGGACGGCTGTAGTCTACCGGGCTTCTTCCGGAGATAATTTCCATGATAAGAATGCCAAAACTGTAAACGTCACTTCTTTCATTCAACATTCCAGTGCTGGCATATTCTGGCGCTACATATCTGTTGGGAACAGGAATACAACATGAAATGTAAGAAGTTGACGTTCTGTACAATGAAATTGTAATTTGTTTTTTCCATCTAAAAATCAAAGGTAACTAACCCAAATGTTCCCATCACGCGGGTTGTCACGTAACTCTTTTCTGAACCAAGCAGTTTAGCCAGACCAAAATCAGAAACCTTTGGATTCCACTGCTGATCAAGCAAAATGTTGCTCGATTTGATATCCCTATGGACGACCTTAGGCTCTAGCCCCTCGTGCAAATAAGTCAGCCTGCCAGACTGCTTCAGATGATAAACTGCAGAAATTCTGCAAAAAACAAATGACCATATCCAATGTAATGCATACCCCTTTGCAGTTCCAGCGATAATCTGCATCCGAATATCCCATGTGAGAGGGCTGTGAGGCCCAACTTCTCCGTGAAGCCACTGCTCCAAATTCCCATTGTCAACGTACTCGTAGACAAGCATCCTAAAAAATTGCAACGCATACACCAGCTTAATTCAACCCTGACAAAGATAGCACAAATCCCTTAACAATCACCGAGCAGCATATCTGAAGGGAAAGCCAGAAACTGAATCACCTATGTGCTCCTTCAACACAATAACCCAGTAGCCTGACCAAATTCTTGTGTCTAACGCGCCCGATTGCTTCTACTTCGACCCTAAACTCCTTCTCTGCCTGACCCCTACAACAAGAACACCTCAACAAGGTCAATTTGACTCTGCATGCCATCAAAGGAAATAAAGTTCCAAACTTTCAATTAGGAAACATCACGGACCGATTATTGAGCAGGTTCTTGACAGCAACTCTGGTGCTATCCTCCAAAACACCCTTATAAACGATCCCATACCCTCCTTCTCCGATCACATTATCGGGCGTGAACCTGTCGGTTGCTTCCTCGAGCTCCCTCAGGGTAAACCAATGCCCCCAACCCAACTGTGACACCTCCGGCTGCCCCACTACCAAAGCCAATGCTAGCTCATTCCCAGCCGCTGGCCGCGACGACCCGTCTTCCCCTGAGCCTGGCCCTGCCCTTTCGGGGCACAGAATCCTGTTTTCCTTCCCAATCTCCATGTGAACCCTTCGGGAGTCATCCTCCTCCTCCGGCTGCTGCGGCACCAAAGCCAGCGCCATTGACTCCTGGCCCGGGTCCTCGACCCTGATCTCCTGTATCTCCTTTGACACACTGGGTATGGTCGGCTTCGCAGTCTGAGGCAGCGGAGAGCCGGAACCCTTGGCATCCCCAACGGGCTCAGCGGAGAGCTTCTTCGTCCGGAAGCCATGCTGGCTGCCACGGCGGCCATGGCGCTTGGAGGTGAAGTAGAGGGAAAGGAGGAAGAGGACGAGGACGATGGCGGAGCCAACGCATATGGCGAGAACGACCCAGAGGCGGAGGCCGAGGATGGACGTCCTCTTTGACAGCTCGTCGTTCAGGAACGCCGGCGACGTCATGGGTCGGCAGCCAGTTCTCCGTCTCTCTCTTTTTATCTTCCGCTGACGCTCTTCTTCTTCTTCTTCTTCTTCTTCTTCTTCAGGAGGAAATGGAGAGAGTGCAGTGAGTGGGGGACACTCGATTCGGGGAACACAACGTCTCTCTCTCTCTCTCTCTCTCTCTCCTAACGCTCGCTCGCTTACAGTCAGTCAGACAACGAGACAAAAGTTCTTACTTTTCCAGTGGGTCTTTTTGTCCGAACCGATCCCGACCCCAACCACTCCATTTTCGGGGTAAACCATTTGTCGGTCAGAAGCCGGCGACGCTGCCGTGGTTCCCTGATTACCTCGTCCAACGTGGGTCCCCCGCCTTCTTACATCTCATTGTTGAGTCATCCCATGCCCGGCCTCGTTCGTTGCCGCAGGCCTTTGGGGTGTGGATGGGCCGCAAGGATGAATGGAACGAATAGATACTGTTAAGATTGACCGATCAACTAATCGGAAGAACTTGAAGGAAAACAGCATTCGGGGAGGCCTGATTTCTTCATCCATGCTATCCCCCCGAAATTTAACAAATGGTCTCTGTCTGAACGAAAATCAATGATTCATGAACTCCAAAATTTGTAGCAAGTTATCTCCTCAGGGAAGGAAGTCGGCAGTACAAACAAATGACTCGAACCAGAGGCAGGAGCACCTCGGATCAGGTCATCCGACTCCAGGCAGTGTCTGTGAGTCAAGTCGCCAGTCCGGTTGTCTTGCAGATGGGACACAAGTTCTTGTGAGTCAGCCATTGTTTGATGCAGCCAGTGTGGAATTCGTGCCCACAATCCAGGGTACCAATGTCCTCTCCGCCAGCATATTCCTCCTAAACACGCGGCATGACCAGGAAAACGGATTGGGAAGGTCAGTTCAGGTCAAGAGTACTGGATGGGGCAGAAAAGAGGATTGTGAGATATTGGAGATGCAATTTTTCACCTGACAAATGCAGCAAGGTTCGACTTCTGCTTCATGGACAGCTAGAGGAAACTTCCGCTGTTTTAAACGGCCTAAAATAGTTTCCTCATCCAATCCCGTGCTCACGTTTCCAATGCGCTCCTCTAATGCTAACAATTCCTGGAACAGCACGCCTTCGAATCAGTAACCCAGTTCCAAATTATGTGGAACGGGACTTATATCAGTTTCAGGGACCAAATACCTCATAGGACATGTTATCAACATCAAGACGCAAGTCCCTGTGCCGATCGTGAAGGTTGGGGATCCCAAGGAATGCTGACGGATGAAGACGCATAATATCCTGAGTGAGGAAGAAAATTTCCCATCAGCTTTAAGCTACTGTCACGCTTATATTAACATGATCACTATCTATATATTTGCCAACATCAAATGAAAGTTGATAAGTCAGGCATGCATGATTGCACTTGTCAACATCAAACAAAAGTACATAAGTCATGCATGACTTAAATCCAGGAGACTGAGCAATTTCAGGTCGAAGTAAATGCAGATGTCACTAGCTTTTCGTTAATGAGTGTCACAAAAGCTTAAAGCCCGAAGCCTAACCTCGAGGCGTAAACCTGGCGTGCTGCGCATATATTCCATGGCCCTCCGTAGCTGCTCAAAGAACGACGTCATTACATGGCAGTCAGGACATCACTCCAGAATCGAAAGAAAATTCTCATCAATCACACATAATCTACCGATCACAAGCAAGTAAAGCATGTCCAACTACATGTGGCAATGTTCTTGACAATCTCAGAGACATCAAATATAACCTGACAATAATACAAAAAGTGCAGCCTACAACCAGTTTTCTCATTGTAAAAACATAAAAAAGAAGGCCAGTTACAAAAACAACCTAAGCAAAGGGTTGCAAGAAAAAATGGAGTTCTGGATCTAATAAACAAAATTAAAAAAATTGGAATAATAAACCAAGACTTCCAAGAAAATCATCGATGTGTTAAGACAGTCCAGGATGAAACTGAAGATGTTCCTAGAAAAGAACAGCTGATCCTACTCCGACAGGAATAAATAACAGATCAAGTCTAACAAAACAGAAAGACTATAAAGGAAGATCAAAATCAAGAATATTCCTAAAATCTACAATACAAATAGAACAGACCTCAACAAGCCGCCGCCTCCTCTCATCAACTAAAGAAGTCAGGTTTCTTGAGTTCGGAACTACCACCACACTGTCTGCACGCCTTCCTATCGATGGAAGTGACCGCGAGGATGAAATGCGAAGTCCTTGGTTGACAAGCCCAGTTGTAGGATAGCCGCGACCATGCAATACTTGTCTGCTCTCACCACCCATCACCTGACCAGAAGAAGCTAAGAATACCCGACGAACATAGTCAGACAATCTTCTGCTTTGGAGATACCGAGCATGGTGAATCGGATCCAGAGGAACCGTGCTAGAATGTGCAGATTGAGAAATAGGTGGTAGGGATGGAATCAAGCCGTTTCCAGGGGAAAAAACAGCATTTCCTGGCAATGCATTGCTAGCATCAGGTACGCTTCTAGTCACGGAGTTTTGGACTAAAGGTATTGACCCAGTCATGGGAGCATATACCGGATGACCAAGGTCGTTCATAGTGTTTCTGCTGGAGCTAGCTGGGTTATGTGCAGAACTGCCGGATGTACCTGAGAAAACTGAAGTTGAAGAATTCCCATTGTATGCCGCTGCAGGAACATTCAACACTACCGGAGGCCTGTGAGCTGCAATATAACTTGACATGGATAATAGGTGCATGTCTACAGATTGATTGCTGGGTGTGAAACCCGAAGTTTGGGAAGAGGCCGTAACACTATTCAGGAAAGCAACTCCACTGGAGAATGGCATGGGACTGGAAGAAATAATCCTCAACCGCGAATTTCTCTGCGAGTCTTCGGCGCTTCCTTGATAACTTGAACTAGGAAATTGCCCAGATACAGTTCCTGGTTCCTGAATTACAGGTGATGGTTGTAGCCTTGGTTCTGCCTGCTGTTGCAATGGAGCTCCACCAAAAGATAAAAATGTAGCAGGAACAGCAGATGATTGGCCGATATGCCCCTCAAGGGATTTCCTCTTGCAAGGAACATGTCTGTGCCTCATGTCACTTGATCCTACTCGTCCGCCTCTAAACTGCTGTTGAACAATTCTATTGATTCCATTAACATCGGACACTTGATCCCCTGGGCATACAGTAGGAAAATTATCATTGTTATGGCCTTCATCCAGAATTAAGCTAGGAGGATTGCATCCATAATTAGGATGTTGAAGCTGCAGCTGATTAACATCAACACCCCCCAATGTAAAAGCTCCTACATTTGCATTTTGATGCTGGTTGTCAGGATGCTGCATTGTCCCACCAGAAAATCCAATTGATGATGGCCATCCATTCACTATTTTACACTCAGGTACGCCAATCACAGGCTGTGAACTGCTAGAACTGCTGCTGGGCAAATTTTGCTGTGAGTGTATGGAACTGTCAGCTGACAGAGGAAGCATAAGAGTTGGCAATTGGGTCTCAGCTAGGCCCCGCAGGTCGTTATTCCAACACAGCTGATGATTCATCGGACCACTGCCAGAAGAAGATGCGTGATCAATGTCCAGAGCTTCAGGCAATGAACCCCTCACATCCCCCTGCCCTTGCATTGGTGTAAACTGGGACAGTCAGATATCCTTCAGTCTTTTGACAGAACAATGGATTCTGAATCTGAGGATGTCCGAAACAGCAAATCAAGTTGTAAGTGAGTGGACATCAAAACACAAAGGCAAAGCATCAATTGAGTGATACGAAATACAGAATAATCAATCAACTAAGCTTCTAAGCCAATCGCTAAACAGCAAAAGACATTTTGGGCGCCCCAATTTGCTCACTTATATCCATGATTTAACTCAACAACTGGCAGTGGAGTTTGTAAGCTGGAATGCCCTCAAACATATCATTAGCAGCTGATTCAGAAAAGTTAAGCTTAAAGGGTTAAATCAAGGATAGAAAAACTGGGGCATCATCGCACAAAACAGTGGCCTCTGATCCATCGGGTATGGCTGATGATTCAGCCCAGACAAACAATCAATCCACATGAAATTCAACTGAAAAAAATAAATACCCATCGCGCCAAAAGCCATAACCAGGAAACTAAAAGTTGTCCAATCTCCATCCAACCCTGAGACACTTCACACCCAAAGCCGAACCTTTCATGCAACAACTGATCCCTCAGTCCCACTTTAACCTTAAACAGAGAAGCCCACCAGAAATTAAACACATGTTCAGCACAAAACTCGTACAAACAGCGTTCCTTTCCCAAAAGATAACAATGGGTCTCTGAAAAAGATCGCCCTCTAAGCCTCTAATCCCTGTAAACTACAGAAAACCAAACCGAGGTAGAATTCACGGGAGAGGTTCGTCTAACCCACAAATTTTCAGCTGCCGCCGATCCGAACAAGGAACGAATAACCGGCCCAAGGACGGGTCACATAAGAAAGAAAAGAATTCCTTTCGACGAGAATCGAGAAAATGGGGAAGTACCGAAGAATCCAAAGATTAAAAAGAGGAAAACCCAACATGCAATCTGAACGGACAGAACAAATAAGGTAGAAAGAAAGAAAAGAGAAGGCGACAAACTTTTCTTTTAGAATAAATTAAATGGTGCAACCAAAAAAAAAACCCCGTCAAACAGCGGTGTGATTATACAGAAGACATTTAATCACGGAGAAAAGGAAAGGAATAAATAAAAAATATATAGGTGTGAACAAAATTGACCGCTCTAAATTACTTTGGTTAATTCAGATAATATTTCTCTTTTTTTTTTGGTCTGGAATTTATGGTGGTCTGGTAGATGGCATATCCAATCCAACCTAATTTAATTCCACCCCCCCACTTGTTATTTTTTTTCCTTATGGGGAAGTGAATAGTATGATATGAATGAGAATGATTATAGAAAAATAAAATTGTATATTCGGGCAATTTTGTTGATGTAGCCGGCTGCAAAGTAGTTCAATTGTCATGAAGAGACCATACAACCATCATATATATATAAATAACATAGTTGGCGATTGGAATTGCTATGACGTGCTTTTATGGTGAGTATTTTATACATCATGGACCATATGAAAATCTCGAGTTGTGTATGGTAAAGATCAACAGCATGTGCTCGTTTTCTCTTATACATCTGTCCTTATTACTCGCCTTGTCTAATCCCAATGTTTTTTGACCGATGACTTCGCCGCAGTTGTATTCACACAGCATTTATGGTCGAGTTGATCAAAAAGGTTAAAAGGAAATTGATATGATAATATAGAGCTTGATTTTGAAAAATGCATTGTGTTTTGTTGTCAATGCTGCGAAATTTTCACGACAAGGGTGTTTTAAATTCATGCATTTATTATGTTAGGAAGGAAATGCAATGCGTAGAGAGAAAATGTGATAATAGAGTTTGTGGTGGGGAGTCGGAGTGGTGAGACATCATAAGCTGGACACGGAAAGAAGAAAATCCACAGACATTTTCTCAATGCATCCTACTTTGCTTGATTGATTCCCACCACCAAAAAAGTTTGCATATACGGATACAGTCTTAATCTTCAACCAAAATACGAAACCTCCCCCTCCCATAATCAAACAAGATTTCATTGATTCCAATCATGATTCCCCCTCCCCCTCCAACCCAAGAACCAAGTCGGGCATTCATTTTCCTTACCTAATGGGAAAAGGTTGACAACCTAAGACGTTCCCCTAACCCCTTTAGGAAATAAGACCACCCCAACATGACAAATTGCATATGAGTGGTTAGGAAGAGCATCATGGTTGAGGGTCACAAGGATTTTGGGGGAAGTGGTGCGGTTGAGTGTCCATACCTGCCTAAGTTCTAAATATTATATATATATATTTTTGTAACTAATTAACCCAAAAGAATTCTATAACAAAATTGTAGAGGTAAATAAATAAATGACAACGTCTTAATGAGGTAAAACTAATAGAAATAAAATATTCGGGACGACATCAAAAGATCATTCATTCAACGCTTGTTATGTTCTATCCACATGTAGTAGATGCAGCCTCCTAACATCCGAGTGAAGGAGTGTCTTCGTTGCAATGACATTCTACTGTCACTCCAGTCCGCAAAAATTATTGTGGAACTAATTCTCCCTACGTGTATTATGTCTGCACTTTCTTTGAATATGAACAAAGAAAGAATAAATTATCCATCATCTCTCAGGTGATCCGTACAGTGCACATGAAGGAGAGGGAACAATGCCAAGTTGGAATTGGAATAGCATATCCGACTGAAATGACCTCATATGTACAATTAGCTACAGAATGAACGAGAAACGATGCAGCATAGCTTTAGACTGCATTCATACAACCCAAGGACCCAAGAGATAGGCTGCCTCAGTATAGCTAGCCGTGTTCAAATTCAGGAAACCTTGTCTAGCTGCCTCATCTACTAGAAATACTCACCCCGAGAGAGTACATCCCGCACCCATCGAGCCCAACATCCTCCGAATTTGATGTTCTAAACATTATATCACAAGAGCAGAAAAGGCATCAATTGTGGCAATAATTTTTGCTACCTAGGATCCCCTCCTTCATATTTACTAGTGGAGAGAAATTATTGGATCGGAGGAGAATGTGGTGACGGCTGGGATAAGAAAGTATTTTTCTAATCAACACACTATTCGACCTCTCATCTGCCAACTCCAACTCCATCATGTCCTGTGGACGAAACGACCGCTTGGGTTCTTGTCAAACTTTGCGAGCATTCTCCTTTTGTTACTTCTCACAATCATAATCACTCAGAAAAACAGAAGCTTAACTGAAGGAGAAAAAATGTGGCAAAAGATGCCGATCATTCCCGAACAACCGGAGGAAATTGCGCCGAGGAATAAAAGTCTCCAGAGTAACATATCCTAAATCCTTTCCAGGAAGTTTCTGACTCACTTCATAAGATGTTCGCGCAAGAGAGGGTGGTCCTATTACATCCCGCACGAAAGATGCAAGGAACTAGCAGACATGTCCCGGAAAATGTTCCCAACAATTTACAAACAACAGATTGCGAATGAGGTCGATCTGATAAGAGGTTTGTGATATGATATTGTGGTGGCGACTTACTTACCAATCCAAGAAAACCCAGTGGTTCACTAACTATGGCCTGGGCCGAGTTCCCTGCCATGTAATTACGTTGAAATTCGAAGGGAAAATCCTATTTAGTTAGCCAAGGGAGGAAGCAAGGAAGCTACTGCTAAGATTATAATTTGATGGCTCAGGCAAGATGGTATCTGGTGCTGCATGATCGTGATTTAGACATAGAAATCCCGATCTGCGAGCCCAAAGGGAGATCCCACAGAGAGCCACGGACCTGCACCAGAAGCAAATAAACAGATTGAAGGGCATCATTTTCCCCTTAATATATTGACAACATTAACGGATAATGGTACCTTCTTCACGCAGAAAGGGCCCACCCTCTGAATTATGCTTCTCTCCATAGCTGACAACAGTAATACCGATGCTTCTGACCCATGTCAGAGCTTGCTACCCAGGCCTTCCCGAAAATCAATTGTTTGACACGCGTAACGGTGAGCGAAATGAGTTCTCTACAATCTTCAGCTTGATGGTGAAAGTTTCAATCGTCAACCAAGGTACTCCGGCAAAGGGTCAACCAGATCATTTACCTCTAGGAAATCCTCTTCCAAGATGGATATAATTTCATGGGCAGCCACGTCATTTGTGCCTGGGCCATCACCAGGAATAATCTCAGGCAATCTTACCTACACATCACATGAGAAAAATTAGGAGCAAATATCAGTAATAAGCTTTCCTATCCTCTTCGTTGGAAATAAAACCTCCTCCAAAGGAAATAACAATATATCATATTACTCTTCGAGGGAAGAAAAAACTACCAGCACTTGTCTTAGCAATCTGCTGGAAAAGGGTCCTAAACAAGGTACCATGCTATCTTGGACTTCATGAATAAAAAGCTACTAAATCGACGACTGCAGTTCGCCATAAAATGCTGACCCTCGACAAAGCCAACTCAATGTAATTATTTTTATCGAGTCCATGATTATGTAAAGAAAATCACAAGACTATGCCGACGACACAAGTATAGCCATAAAAGATCTTCATTGATAAGTCTAGCAAAAAGAGGGAGTGGGAGTTCCAGGGTCTATTACCAATCCAATGGGCTCAACGTCTAAAGCAACAGGGTCATTAATAATATGGACGTTTAGCTCAACTATTTGGCATAGGGGTTGGGCTCTAAAGACCGCAACTTCGTTAACCTTATGATACATTATTAGTGGAAGCTATCACCATTTTATACCTTGACTCAGCTGTCTCTAGCCAACTCCGTCCCAACACGGTCTCTACGTTCTTCTGTTTACCGAGTATCTAAAAAGATTGTCCCCTAATAGGGTTAGCGAATCATCGCTAAGTACGTCACATTCCGTGCACATGCATATAAAGATAGTGTGAATCTTATTATCATTCTATACTGTGTAGTTTTGAAAGCTTTTCATGCATTCACATCTTAATCATAAGTAAACACATATCCTGAAATTCAGCTTGCTCCTCATACACAAACATGCGACTATAAAGACACATACGCAAAAATACATACACATACACATTCAATAAGCCACATACAATTAAAGCAAATACACCAACTCCCTTCGTACGCCCTCACATATCAACCTAAAACAAGGTGCCAGATCACCACAGTGCATCCCCACTCACTCCTCCGAGAGCGTCCAGGAAACGGAGCAGGTAATAACCGCGAGTGGTGTTACTTCCCCGTACTCCTCCGACTATCATAAGCCGGGAATGCACCGCAGTGCCAACGGGATCGACCTCCACTCATGCGTAAACAGTCGAACACATTATCATAAGTATCCTTATCTTGGGATGGGTTGTCGTCCATGACGACATAATATCCCTGATCAACCCAACCAGGAACCACAACACAATTAATTCATCGACAACACCGGCTCTGAAAGATTCATTCAGTAACCAACCATCAGACCACATTTCCAAAAATACAATAAGCCAGGAAGTATCAGAGTCACTAAGCCTCGAGCAACTCACCCATACAGCAATACAAATCAAAATAAAGTTCAAATTCCGCCTGCCATAACTCAAGCTTTAACCATCAAAATCTCGTGAACAACAAGGTCATCCAATAGCCAACAAATCAAGAAAACAACAATCGAAGAGAACTTAGGTCCAACACAGAGGACGAGGCTGACAGGGTAAAAAAAGGAATGAGAGCGTACCTCAAGTATTACGCCCTCGCGACTCGCCGTCGTCCCTGAATCTCTAAACCCCGCAACCCTCGCTCAGCTACACTTCGCCTCGCGTCCCCCCAAGACACGAGCAACCTTATCTCTAAATGAATGGTGAGGGACGATCGACCCTTATCAATACCTATATCTATACATAATAAAATAAAATAACAATCCTATCTTTATTGGCTCCATCCTCTAGTTTGAGAAATGTTACACTTAGGTCTAGGCCTTCTCACTATGTCCATTTATTAATTCACATCTCGGTATCCTAACGTATTAAGCGAACCGATATCGTTACTTGAACCCGATTACGTTTGAGTCAGGGCGTTCCCTTTCTCACGTGACATAGTAACGCGTAATTGAATGCAACACATCGATAAGGTTTCACTAATGACGTCAGCAGTCACAAGAAGACTCTCATTTATAATGATTAACAATTAAATACTCTTATGATTACTAATATCATACCTTTTCTGGATCTTTACATGGGATCTCCCACAGTTGGGATGAGAAAGCTATCTCCGTCAATTTGAACATCACCGTGAGAAAATGCTAAAGCATTTGGCCCACTAGTGGGATCATTGCACCTTGAGATGTGCAATTGCTAGCATGACGCTTACGAAACACTCGAAAGAGGACAAAAGAAGCCTGCAGGACCATTTACTTCAGGATAATCATGAGGGAAGACTTTTACTTTGAAAGCAGGGAAATCCAATTGACTTGCATGCACGGCAACGTAAATTGTTGACGAAGAAGGGGAAAAGAACATATCCTATGCCAATAACCAAACATTCTTGTGTTTGTAAACTAAAACTTAGTATTCTTCTTGGTAAAATGAGTGACGTAGAAAGAAATTCAGAAAAAAAACATATACATGTCCGATACTGATACTACTACATCAAAGAGCAACAAGCAACATCACAGTATATAGAAAAAGAGGATGAGAAATCGAAAAAATAATCGAAACCAACAGAAATCGAAACCTACGTATATTTGAAAAGAGACAAACTGAGTTGAGAGTGGGAGCTAAGTATGTTCAACCCCAGAAATCAACCCCACATAAATCAAAACGCCAACCCACAAAAATCTACCCCACATAAATCAAAACCCGCATACGCAAGAGATAAGAAATCGAAAAATCACAGTAAGAGAGAGTGTTTGGGTCGGGGTCCGACGGGGGGACTGGGTCCGGCAGGGCGAGGTCCGGCGGGGCTACGGGGTCCGGCGAGGCTACAGGAAGGAAAGCTTCTGGGAGGGAGGGAGGTCTTCCGTCTAGCGCTGGGAAGGAGTGCTTCAGAAAAAAAAAAAAGAAAAATAGGGTTTAGTACAGGGACCGTTGCGCCTTTGTCGCTTCGGCTGCGCTTTGCGCCTCGCGCTTAAAGCCCGAAGCGCCTCCTAAGCGCGCGCTTCATGCAGGCCATTTCAGAGCTTGGGAGCGAAGCACTGGGGATGCGCCTCGCTGCGCTTTACGCTTTAAGCGCGCTTTTGACAACACTGGTTTCCACGAGGGGTGAGCGTTCGGTATTTCGATTTTTCGAAATACCGAATACCGAAATACCGAATTTCAAAAACCTTAAAATTTTAGATCCCGATCCCGATCTCGAATTTACAATTCGGTATTTCGGTAAATTACCGAATTATAATTCGATATTTCTGTAAATACTAAATTACCTAATTTTTTTATTATCTTAAAAATCATGTCTTCCTTCAAGACTCCTAAAACCATAAGCACACCTATAATTCCTGATAGAAACTTCAATTGAAACCACTAGATCACACATTTGTGCATTCGTTTCAAATTGCACCACATATTCTCTCTTAAAACAAACAAGCAGCATTAAAAACTCAAATCCTTAGCGCAGTCAAAGTCGCTGAAGTTGTAGGTAAACAATGGAAATCTCCACCTCCTTGAGCACTACTTGCGACATTTCCATCGCGACCTATAAATTCCTACACGCGACAGCTCCAATCAAGCTAAACTATTAGATCACACCCCATCAGCTCCTACCTATCAGCACCTAAATCAGCTTCACCACCTAAATTCACTCATCCTCACATAGAACGCCACGTCCCAGACCTTAAACCTTGTTGACCTGGTTTTGATGATGAACTTAAGCGACATGTTACTGGTGGTAAGCAACATGTTACTGGTGGTCAGTAATAATGTTTCACAAGTTATGTGTTCATTCTTAGTGATGAGCTTGAGCAATACGTTGCTGAACCACAGCTAGTAGCAGTTATATATTATTGCGTTACAGTAAGCTGTTACTGTGATTTTACGCATGTACATTGAAAATATGGAAACATATTTTTAATAACCACGATTTATTTTAAGATTTATTTTAATCTATTTCAGATTATTTGTCTGAACGTCTAGGTTCGTTTAATGTAACCTTATGACCTTATCTTAGGTACTTAGGCAACTAAATATATTAAGATTAGCTTTCCAAGTTTTACTTTTGGAAACAAAATATCTTTTTGATATTTTACAGCAACGATACGCTGTAGTAGGAGATATTATCATATTGAATATCTTTGCTAATCGTAATTGTTAAGATAAGATTATGATCAGATAATTATGTTTGGAAATCATTTATCTGATTAATATATGTAAAGGAAGTTACCGTTTGTGTCTTTCCTTTTATAACACAGCAAACGTTGAGCAGACCGTTGCTGTGTCCTCGCTGCCAGTTTTGGCAATAAATCTTGTTGATTGCCTAGACGATTTCCGTCCTCCTTCTTCGTTATAATCAGACCATGGATGACTTTTTCTCTCTGCCTTTGTGCGTCTGAGTGGTCTGTGTGGCTAAGTGGTCTAAGTGAGCTTTGTGCGTCGACGGAGAGCGGAAGGTGCTAAGTGTCTCCTGGTTCTTTCTCTTGCAAGCTGCGTGTGAGAGTGTCAAGGGGCTGAGGTCAGATCCCTTGAATCGTCTGAGAGGGACTAGGTGTCCTCGGTGCGTTCAACGAGCAGCCGGCGAATCGTCTGAGGGAAGCTAAGTGAATACCTGCTCTGAATTCAGTAACCGGTTGCTGACCCATCGGCAAGAAGCCGTTCTTGTCGTGTCTTTTCGCAGGGAAGTCTCGAGCCTACGGAGTTTGAGCAGTTAGACACGCACTTGCGGGTGCGCGCCAGAAGTCTCGTGCCTGCAGGGTAGAGCAGGAGTTGGGAACGCCGCCGGAGTGGAAAGAGTTCCTCCCGAGCACAGGGGTGCTGTGCAGAAGTCTTGAACGCCTGATACAGAGGGTTAGTAAAGCAGGTTGCGTGGAAGCCAACGGATCGGAAAATTCCACCCTAGGCACTGGGTGTGCAGTGCAGTGAGTCACGGCTGTGGTAACCGTGCACGTCCGAACTGAGTGTAGGACGTATACCTTCTAAGTGGCTTTGTGGTTTTCTTTGTGATCTTTGTGGTTCCTATCTTCGTGATCTTTGTGGTTCAACTTTGTGGTTGTCTCTTAAGCAAGTGCAGGCTTATCTTAAGGAGAGACAAGATCTGTGTGGAAATCCTCTTCTGAGCAAACAAGTGCTGAAGCAATCCTTCGCTGTGAAACAGAAACGAGCTGCTCTCTGATAATACATTCTTCACCGTAAGGAGTTAACTGCGAGGATTTATACTCTAACATAACGTTGTCTGTGCTCTTTGATAAGTCAGGTTTATATTAAGCGACAACGAGCTGTGTGGAATCCATTGAGCAACCAATTGCTGAGGATAAGCATCATTCTGCTGGAAACGAGAAGACGTCCACTGTGTGAGGAGCTGACCGTTGCCAGGAGTGATCATCTATTGTACGGGATTCTAAATCTCACTTTGTGAGAGGAACATACGCCTAGTGCAAGGGCTCTTTGCACCCATTATTTTATATAGTGGAATCACCTTGTTGGTGGAAAGTGGACGTAGGTCAATTAAGGCCGAACCACTATAAATCACTGTGTCCATTACGATCGCGCAACACTCGTACAAAAACCTACTCGACAAAATCGTAACAGTTACAGTAAGGTATTTCTCATTCTGAGAAACGGTCTGCTGTAATACAGTACGCTTCCGCTTACACCGAGAAAGGGCGAAAAAGTGATAAACACTAATTCACCCCCTCTTAGTGTACATAAACGATCCAACAATTGGTATCAGAGCGAGTTTGCTGGAAAGCTTTCTGTGTGATTGCTAGTACAGAACTCTGTTGCTGAAGCAAAACAGCTTGTTGCTGAACCAAAACAGCTTGGTGCTGAATCAAACAGCTTGTTGCTGAAAGTCTTACACAGTAAGGTGTTACTGAGTACTCAACAGGATGTCGATGCTCTTGACTGATGGTCATTCGACCGAACGTCCGCCGCTCTTTGCTGGACAACATTTCTCATATTGGAAGATGAGAATGGAGTTGTTCATAGGAGCAAAAGAAGCCGATTGCTGGCAGATTATAATGGAAGGAGATCTTGTAATTCCTCCATCTAATCCCAGCGACTCTCGGCATGAATTTGAAAGAAAGAGAATTATCTCGCTGAACACTAAAGCAAAGCACTACTTAGTATGCGCTCTTGCTGGAAATGAGTTCAATCGCGTCTCTACTTGTAAGACAGCGAAAGAAATGTGGGATAGACTTGCTTTGATCTATGAAGGAACAGAACAAGTCAAGGAATCCAAAATAAATGCTTTGGTAACTCAATACGAAGCATTCAAGATGAAAAAGGAAGAGTCAATAAATCAAATGTTTGATAGACTCACCGAAATCACTAATGCCATGGAATCACTTGGCAAAACAATTTCTAATTCTGAGTTGGTCAGAAAGATACTTCGCTCATTGCCTAAAACTTGGGAAGCCAAGAAGACGGCAATTGAAGAAGCTAAAGATTTGACAAACTTAAGTCTTCAACAATTACTTGGTTCTCTCGTTGCTTACGAAAATGAGAACAAGGTTGCTGACGATAAGAAGATCAATGCTGTTGCATTCAAGGGAAGTACCGAAATGTCCGATGAATCTGAGGATGAATCTTCATCTGATTCTGAGGATGAAGTTTCCTTGATGGCAAAGAAATTCAAAAGGTATCTTCGCAAAAATCGCTTTAAGGGAAAGCGAGATATTAAAAAGAAGAATACTAAACCACACCAAGGTAAAAGTGGTGTATGCTATGAGTGCAATAAACCTGGTCACTTGAGACCAGATTGCCCACTTTTGAATGAGAAGGGCAAGCCTTCAAAATATAAGAAAAATGCCATGATGGCATCTTGGAGTGATAGTGACGAAGAATCAGATCAGGATGACGAAACAGCAAACATCTGCTATATGGCGCAAACTGATGCTGATACTGAGAAGGTAAATGCTTTCTCACCTTCTGATCTGTCTGCTGAAGATATTGAGAATCTTTTCTCCGAACTTTATGATAAAATTGAGTCTTTATCCGCAAACAATAAGGCTCTTAAGAAGGAGAATAAATTCTTGAGTGCTGAGAACGATTCTCTAAAGGAAGAGTTATCAGCAAAGGCTAAGAAAGCGACAAAGAAACTTTCTCAATCCAAATTAATGATTGAGGAGCTGCAGCAGCAACTTGATGCTGTAAACAAGAAAACAGAATTATGTATGCATGAGAAGCATGATTCTGGAAATGAGAAACATTCACGACATGGGAAATATGTTCCCCCTCATGTTAGGAATGGCGAGTCTCACTTTATTATTCAAAGGTTACCTAGGCTTTGTTACTATTGTAGAAAGCCGGACCATTTCATTAAAAATTGCCATGTGCGGCGAAATGACATGCTTGGCATTACTTCTAAAGTTGATGGTTCTATTGTTAAATGGAAGCAACGACTTACTTAAATTCTTTCTCTATTTCAGGGATGCTTCAAGTCTATCACTAAGGACCATGTATGGTACTTAGATAGTGGCTGTTCGAGGCATATGTCAGGAGATGTCTCCTTATTCTCCACACTGGTTTTCCAGGATGGTGGTGCTGTCACTTTTGGTGATAATGGAAAAGGGATGGTTAAAGGAACAGGAACCATTTGCTGTTCTAACTCCCTAACCATTGAAGGAGTTCTTTATGTTAAAGGCCTCCAACACAATTTGATTAGTATCAGCCAATTGTGCGATAAAGGTTACAATGTTTCTTTCAATGAGAGAACATGTAACGTTTCACGGGATGGTGTCACTTGCTTCGTTGGTGAACGCAAGAAAAACATCTATATCCTGTCCTTCAAGAACATCTCCGCTGGAGAAAATTGTCTCTTGTCCGTTAAGGACGAAGCTACTCTGTGGCATAGAAAGTTGGGACATGCTAACTACGACTTGCTGTCCAAACTTGTCAAAAAGGACATAATTAAGGGATTGCCTAAAATCAGGTTTGACAATAATCAGGTTTGTAAAGCTTGCTCTATTGGCAAACAAACAAAGGTATCCTTTAAAAGTAAAAATATGATTTCAAGCAAAGCTCCGCTTGATTTACTTCATATGGACTTATTTGGTCCAACAAGGACTCAAAGTCTTGGAGGTAAACGTTATGGATTAGTTGTGGTAGATGACTTTTCCAGATTCACTTGGGTTAAATTCTTAGCTCACAAAAGTGATGCGTTTGCAATTTTTGAAACTTTAGTCAAACAACTTCAAAATGAGAAAGGTGTTTCTCTAAGAAGCATAAGAACGGATCATGGTACCGAATTTGAAAACCATGACTTTACTTCTTTTTGTGAAGAATATGGTATAAACCATAATTTCTCTGCTCCATATACTCCACAGCAAAATGGAGTTGTAGAGCGAAAGAATCGAACCTTACAAGACATGGCGAGAACCATGTTGCTGGAAAGTGAGGTTGCTAAGAACCTTTGGGCTGAAGCTGTAAGCACAGCATGCTACATCTCAAATCGTATTCATTTGAGACACTCATTAGGTAAAACTCCTTATGAGTTATATAAAGGCAGAAAGCCTAATATTTCATACTTTCATCCATTTGGAAGTAAGTGCTATATCTTGAGACCCATCAAAGATGGTATTGGAAAGTTTGATGCTCGATCTGATGGAGGCATATTCTTAGGATACTCCCTCTCGAGCAAAGCATATAGAGTTTTTAATAAAAGAACTCTAACCGTTGAAGAGTCTATCAATGTTAAAATTGATGACTCTCCGACACAGGAGGAAGTTGCTGTGGATGCAGCAGCACAATCCTCAACAACAGTATCAAATGAAACTTCCCAGCAAATGATTGCTGATAATAATCCGAACGGAAACACTGTAGCAGATGTACAGCAAGTGCCTGCTGCACACACTGAAAGTGCTTCTGGTGATTTCCAGGATATTCAAATTGAGAATCGTGTTTCTTCTTTATATAAGAAAAGACATCCTATTGATCAAGTAATAGGATCCTTACACACAGGAGTGCGAACTCGAAATACAGCAAGCCTGTACTGTGCATACTCGGCTTTATTTTTCAAGATGAACCTCAAGGCATTGATGATGCGCTTGATGATCCTAATTGGATTCTTGCTATGCAAGAGGAATTGAACCAATTTGAGAGAAACAAAGTTTGGAGTTTAGTACCAAGACCCAATGATCGTTCCATTATTGGAACAAAATGGGTTTATCGAAATAAACTTGATGAGTCTGGAAATGTTATAAGGAACAAAGCCAGACTTGTAGCAAAAGGTTACTCACAAGAAGAAGGCATCGATTATGATGAAACGTTCGCCCCAGTGGCGCGTCTAGAAGCAATACGCTTACTTCTAGCGTATGCTTGCTATAATAACTTTAAGTTATTTCAAATGGATGTGAAAAGTGCATTCCTAAATGGTGATATAAAAGAGGAAGTCTATGTTGAACAACCTCCTGGATTCACCGATCCAAAGTATCGTAATCATGTTTATAAGCTCTCTAAAGCTTTGTATGGGCTTAAGCAAGCTCCGCGAGCATGGTACGAAAAGCTTAGTTCCTTTCTTATAGCAAAGGGATATAGGCGTGGAAAAATTGATACAACATTGTTTCTTAAGAAACAGGATGCTGATCTTTTAGTTGCTCAAATATATGTCGATGACATTATATTTGGTTCAACTAATGAAAAATTATGTAATGAATTCTCTGATCTAATGAAAGGAGAATTTGAAATGAGTCTCATGGGAGAACTTACTTTCTTCCTCGGACTTCAAATTAAACAAACCACAGATGGAATTTTTATCCATCAAGAAAAATACAGCAAACAGTTGCTCAAGAAATTTGAGCTTCAGCATGCTAAACCTTTGTCAACTCCTATTGGTAGCAATACCAAAATTGAAAAGGATGAAGGAGGAAAGGAAGTTGATTCCAAACTTTACAGAAGCATGATAGGGTCATTACTCTATCTTACTGCTTCGAGACCTGATATCATGTTTAGCGTATGCTTATGCGCTAGATATCAGTCTGCTCCAAAAGAGTCACACCTTGCTGCAGTTAAGAGGATCTTTCGATACCTCGCAGGAACTGTTAGCTTAGGTCTGTGGTATCCAAGAGAATCGTTGCTGGATCCTAGAGGATATTCAGATGCTGACTATGCTGGATGTCGTATTGATAGGAAAAGCACGTCTGGTACTTGTCAACTATTGGGAAATATGCTTATTTCCTGGTTTTCTAAGAAGCAAACAACTGTCGCCTTATCCACAGCAGAGGCTGAATATGTCTCAGCAGCTAGTTGCTGTGCGCAGTTACTATGGATGCGACAACAACTTGAAGATTATGATCTTCATTTTGATTCTATTCCAATAATGTGTGATAACACAAGTGCAATTAATTTATCACGAAATCCTGTCTATCACTCAAGATCTAAGCATATTGAGTTAAGGCATCATTTTCTACGTGATAATGTACAAAGCGGTAAAATTGATATTCAGTATGTAAATACTGAGCAACAGCTTGCTGATATTCTTACTAAACCGCTTGACAAGGAAAGGTTTGAATATTTACGAAGTGAGTTAGGGATATGTAATCCAAATCTCTGAGATGATAAGATTGTCATCTATTTATTTTGAGAAAGTTTTGATAGGAAATTAAAAATATTCCTACGGTGCCATTTCATTCCTATTTCTTTTTATTTCCTTCTTCTACAAAACGTTTTATAAAAAGGAAACCACCTACAGTTTTTTTTCAAATCCCTAACTTCCCTCGTTTCTTCTTCAACCTCGACCCTCTTCCTTCTTCTCCATTTCTCCTCCGAAAATGGCACCCAAATCTGCGAAATCTGGAAAGGGCAAGGGAACTCCCAAGAGACGGTCACAGGCTGTGGCTACTTCTGCCCAGCAACTACCTATTGTGGCGCCTCCGTCAGTTACTGAGGGGGAGCCCTCGATGATGCAAACCCCTGCTCCAGTGGTCACTGAGACCAAGGAGACACCTGCTCCGGTTCCTGCCAAGGACAATGTGGCTTCAACTGGTGATGCCACCACTTTTGGTGAAGCTGAGGGTGATACGGAGAAAACCCTCGATGTTGAGGAGGAAACCGCTCCACCAGAGGCGGTTACCAAGTCTACTTCTGCGTCTCCCAAAGCAGCAAACTCCCCTGCTTCTGATGAGGAGACTCAAGCCGAAAAAGGCAAGAAAAGCGCTGAGGATCCTGAGGATTTCCAGAGCGCTGATGAACAGGACTCTTTGGCTGAAGAGACTCCTGATGAGGATGAGAATGTGGAGGTGATCGGCTCAGTTCAGAATCCTCCGATTCGCTCTTCTCTTGGTGTTGGCTCTCGCACCAGGATGAAGCGACCTTTTGCTGGTATAAGGGATGGTATGCATTCTGGCTCTCCTATTCACAAGAAAGTGAGAAATGCAGATTCCTCTGTCTTTATTCCTGCGGTTGATCAGTATGTTTCTCTTGCTGAGTTAAATCGGATTCTTGCTGATGATACTATGCCAAATAGAAACATGACCAAGCGCAATATTGCTGCATGCAAGCGTGTAGACTTTGACTGGTTTACTCAACATGAGCTCTGCTTTGCTGATATGTTTGAAAGGTTGACCTGGCGATCCTTTTGTGAGTATGATGGCATCAGTTCCATCTCAAAGGTCAAGGAATTCTATGCTAATATTACCTTTCATAAGGAAGATTCTCTCATTAAATTCATCAAGGTGTTGGTAGATGAGAAAACCTTTGTTTTCTCTGTGTTTGATGTCTGCCGCCTCTTTGAATCTGATCTTGTTAACAACCTGAGGGTGATCAGTGAAGGAAAGCTGGAAGCTTATCAGACCATCAACGATGGTGAGGTGGTTGCTGTCAGCGGATATCTGCAGAACACCGGGCTGAGTTTCAGCAACCGGATGTTTCACAAGGCAGTAATGTCTTGCTTGGCCCCTCGGATTGGCAGCATCGAAACTGTCATGCCAAGAGATTGGAATCTGATGGTTCATCTTAAAAGAGGTATTCCTGTGAACTTGGGAAGTGTGATATTTGGCCATATGGCATCTTGTGTCCAGGACGAGAACAGGGCACTTCCATTTGCGCATGTTATCACTGCATTGCTGCAGTTCTATGGGGAGCAGATTGTTCCTGTGAATCAAATGGACACCTGGAGTACTCAGGTTATTGGAGCTAACTCTGTAGCAAGTATGGGCTACCAGTATGTGGATGGTGTTTTTGTCAAGAAACCAACCAAGCGACAGATCGCTGCTTCTGTCCGTGGCAAGTCCACAGCTGCACTTGGCAAGCAACGCTATGCTGAACGTGAGAAGGCGGCTTCTTCATCCAAGGATGAGTCACCTTCTTCCTCCAAGCTTCAGAAAGTTCTCTGTGAGGAACTCAGCTACACCAGGCGCTCAATTCTTGAGAGGCTGGATGGATTTGCTGAGAGGCTGACTCGCCTGGAAAATATGGTCCAGACCATGCTTGATAATGCTGAGGATTGAGCCGTGCTCTCCGTTTAGGATTGAGCTACTCTCCTTTATCTTTAGATGTCTGCTTTGTTGTTCTGGAATGAGCTACGCTCTTCTATTTCTGAACTAGTTTAATAACTGTTTCATTTTGATGCATCGCAGCAACTGTTGGCTGCTGACTTTGTCTTTTGGGTGCTAGCATATTCTTGCTGCACTAGTAATAAAACTATCCTTTGTTATCCTCTTTTCTTTTTCTTTTTGATATGACAAAAAGGGGGAGAAGAATAAGTTCAGGGGGAGTTAAGGATTTAAGGGGGAGTTGACACAAGCTCGATCCCTAAGTACATATTTTGTCATCATCAAAAAGGGGGAGAATGTTGACCTGGTTTTGATGATGAACTTAAGCGACATGTTACTGGTGGTAAGCAACATGTTACTGGTGGTCAGTAATAATGTTTCACAAGTTATGTGTTCATTCTTAGTGATGAGCTTGAGCAATACGTTGCTGAACCACGGCTAGTAGCAGTTATATATTATTGCGTTACAGTAAGCTGTTACTGTGATTTTACGCATGTACATTGAAAATATGGAAACATATTTTTAATAACCACGATTTATTTTAAGATTTATTTTAATCTATTTCAGATTATTTGTCTGAACGTCTAGGTTCGTTTAATGTAACCTTATGACCTTATCTTAGGTACTTAGGCAACTAAATATATTAAGATTAGCTTTCCAAGTTTTACTTTTGGAAACAAAATATCTTTTTGATATTTTACAGCAACGATACGCTGTAGTAGGAGATATTATCATATTGAATATCTTTGCTAATCGTAATTGTTAAGATAAGATTATGATCAGATAATTATGTTTGGAAATCATTTATCTGATTAATATATGTAAAGGAAGTTACCGTTTGTGTCTTTCCTTTTATAACACAGCAAACGTTGAGCAGACCGTTGTTGTGTCCTCGCTGCCAGTTTTGGCAATAAATCTTGTTGATTGCCTAGACGATTTCCGTCCTCCTTCTTCGTTATAATCAGACCATGGATGACTTTTTCTCTCTGCCTTTGTGCGTCTGAGTGGTCTGTGTGGCTAAGTGGTCTAAGTGAGCTTTGTGCGTCGACGGAGAGCGGAAGGTGCTAAGTGTCTCCTGGTTCTTTCTCTTGCAAGCTGCGTGTGAGAGTGTCAAGGGGCTGAGGTCAGATCCCTTGAATCGTCTGAGAGGGACTAGGTGTCCTCGGTGCGTTCAACGAGCAGTCGGCGAATCGTCTGAGGGAAGCTAAGTGAATACCTGCTCTGAATTCAGTAACCGGTTGCTGACCCATCGGCAAGAAGCCGTTCTTGTCGTGTCTTTTCGCAGGGAAGTCTCGAGCCTACGGAGTTTGAGCAGTTAGACACGCACTTGCGGGTGCGCGCCAGAAGTCTCGTGCCTGCAGGGTAGAGCAGGAGTTGGGAACGCCGCCGGAGTGGAAAGAGTTCCTCCCGAGCACAGGGGTGCTGTGCAGAAGTCTTGAACGCCTGATACAGAGGGTTAGTAAAGCAGGTTGCGTGGAAGCCAACGGATCGGAAAATTCCACCCTAGGCACTGGGTGTGCAGTGCAGTGAGTCACGGCTGTGGTAACCGTGCACGTCCGAACTGAGTGTAGGACGTATACCTTCTAAGTGGCTTTGTGGTTTTCTTTGTGATCTTTGTGGTTCCTATCTTCGTGATCTTTGTGGTTCAACTTTGTGGTTGTCTCTTAAGCAAGTGCAGGCTTATCTTAAGGAGAGACAAGATCTGTGTGGAAATCCTCTTCTGAGCAAACAAGTGCTGAAGCAATCCTTCGCTGTGAAACAGAAACGAGCTGCTCTCTGATAATACATTCTTCACCGTAAGGAGTTAACTGCGAGGATTTATACTCTAACATAACGTTGTCTGTGCTCTTTGATAAGTCAGGTTTATATTAAGCGACAACGAGCTGTGTGGAATCCATTGAGCAACCAACTGCTGAGGATAAGCATCATTCTGCTGGAAACGAGAAGACGTCCACTGTGTGAGGAGCTGACCGTTGCCAGGAGTGATCATCTATTGTACGGGATTCTAAATCTCACTTTGTGAGAGGAACATACGCCTAGTGCAAGGGCTCTTTGCACCCATTATTTTATATAGTGGAATCACCTTGTTGGTGGAAAGTGGACGTAGGTCAATTAAGGCCGAACCACTATAAATCACTGTGTCCATTACGATCGCGCAACACTCGTACGAAAACCTACTCGACAAAATCGTAACAGTTACAGTAAGGTATTTCTCATTCTGAGAAACGGTCTGCTGTGATACAGTACGCTTCCGCTTACACCGAGAAAGGGCGAAAAAGTGATAAACACTAATTCACCCCCCTCTTAGTGTACATAAACGATCCAACAAACCTCAACTACACTAAAAGTAATTTAAAAAGAAAAAAAGCAAACGAGCCGCCGGCGTAGGTACAAAAGCTAAATCGCCACCGCAGGAAACGAAGTAGAACTGAGAGGGAAATGCTGACAGTGACATTGACGCCGCGAGGGGAGATGCGGATGCGGACACGGCCGAGGAGGGAGAGGGACCGGCAGCTGCGTTCGTTGAAGGAAACGAAGTCGTTTAGATCGGTGACGGCGGACAGTGACGTTGACGCCGCGAGGGGAGATCTCGGATACGGACACGGCCGAGGAGTGTGACGTTCAAGTGATAGGGTTTGTTGGGTCGATAAGGTTTGTTGGGTCGGCTTTGGGTCAAGAGTGACACCCCTTGCTTCGACAGGCTTTGTTGGGTCGGGCCGTCGGCTTTGGGTTTTTTTTTAACGGGAGCCCAAATTGTGTTAAGCCCGCAAAAATTCGGTATTTGGTAAATACTGAATTTTATTTTTCCACTACAGATCCCAATACCGAATACCGTTTTTTAAAAAATGTACTTCCAGTTCCGAACCCATATACCGAAATACCGATTCCGAATTCTCGAAATTTTAAAAAATCGGGATTGAAATAAATATCCCGAAATTTTTGCTCTCCTCATATTTCCACGACCACAAATAATGTACATATTGGAGGACCTGCTTTGACGGCCCCCATCGGTGGAGAATTTCTATAGACAGTATTGTATTAATATAAAGTCACGGTTATTATTTTCATGCCTTCTAAAGTGACCGTGTTAGCTTTTATTTTGACGTAATCAAACTCGTGTTAGATTTTTTAGCGGAGGGAGGGAGCAGTTGGGACATGCTTCTTCTATATATCTAACAACAGCAAAGCAAATCGATGGTAAGATCCACGTTACTTACCGTGAGCCTCAGGTCAACCGACCTTGTTTTCTGAACATTCCTGAGATAACAATGCCAACGCCCATTATGAGGCACGTGTCAACTTGCAAAAGAACGCAACAATCTTTAATCATTCGGCACATACAAACAAAACTTAGAGAATTTTATATCATTAATATAGTGACTAGTTGTCTCTTATTGAACCATTCATATTCATGTTTCTATTATAAAAAAATAATTATATATTTTAAATCTCGGAGTAAATTATTTGTGATTAGAACTAACGTGTTTTTTCCTAAGATGGAATATTTTTGCCCTTATTTTAAGCAGACTTGTATTTTTTATGGAAATGCGTTGGTCTAAACCTGCATCGAAATGCATCACATCAATTTTGCGTAAGCACAAGATTTGACATTTACCATCAAAAGAAATTTGGCATTTAGCCCAAACCTAACCACTTAAAATCGGTGACCTCTTTTTCAACCCTGACCCGAAAGCATATAATATTCGGATTGAACCGAGAGATAATCCCATTTTTCGTTATTTCCATTTCTGCCTAAAATATCCCTAATTTTTCTTTTAAAATTCTGGGAACCCAAATTTTCAATTGTTAAAATAATAAGAGGAGGTGTCTTGTCTGACGATCGTGGGTGGGGAGGGAAGAGTTTGACGTGTTATATGTTGTCGACCAGGTTTGTCAATATGCATGTAAAAACGGCAAGGGCACGAAACGTGGCGGCCTCCCCCAGTCGACAAACCGGCAGCCAACTATAAAACAATTTCCATTCACTCAGTCTCAAAGTCATTTTCTTGGACTACCCAGAAATTAACTTCTTCCTCTAAGTATTAGTCCATGTGAGTCGCATCTCAAAGTCCTTCGCAACCCACCATTTTCCCTTCCCCGAGTTTTTAGTTAAGTGAATACGTAACCCTACCCTTATGGAAGATGAGTGTTGCAGCCCGGGGAAGAGGAAGCATGGCCAAGAATGTCAGCACCATAAACGGGTGCCGCAGCGGGATACCGAGAAGCCGTACCGGGGTATAAGAAGGCGGAAGTGGGGTAAGTGGGTCGCCGAGATCAGGGAGCCGAACAAACGGTCCAGGATATGGTTGGGTTCCTACGCAACCCCCATGGCCGCCGCTCGTGCCTACGACACAGCCGTGTTCTGCCTCCGAGGCAGATCTGCCCGCCTCAACTTCCCCGAGCTCATCAAGGACGGAGACGGAGAAATGTTGAGGGACTTGTCTGCCGCCTCAATACGCAAGAAGGCCACTGAAGTCGGGGCCAAGGTCGATCTTGACGCGCTCCAGGCTGTGGCCCCTCGCCGAGCCGCGGCAACAGGGGATGGGCCAGGTTCCGGGAGGGAAGTCCCGGAGAAGCCTGACCTGAACGAGTACCCGAAGTCGGAGGGCGAAGACTGTTACGACGACTGAAGGGGTCTGAAGTAACCAGGACGACCTGTGGAAGGTTCATTAGTTTTGTTTTTTTATGTACAAAAAATTTGGGGTGGTACTCTTTTTGATTGTGTTGTTAGCTTTTGAGTACACTTGAGGGGTGGCTTTCAAAGACTAATCCCGAGGCTTAATCGAAATCCTGGTTGGGTTTAGGGTTTAAAGGGATGAACTAATGTAAAAAGCTAGAGATGGTATGATATGATGTTTAGTTGGTTCCTCCCCCTTCTGGTGCTAGGGACATGGATTGTAAATCAACCTAATCCAATCATTATCTTTCTGTACTTAGTCTTAATGATGCCCTTGTTGGAACAAAAGAACCTACTATTTGTTCTTGTCTTTTTGTGTGTAAGAAATTGGTGAAGTGGTGGTGGTTGAACTCCTGAAGGATATTTGGGGATGTCGGGGGGAGTGTGACAGGCACTGATTAGGGAAATGGGAACAAAACAAAGCCACAAAAGGAAGGAGGTGGGGGTAGGGCTACGTCAAGACGATGGATGTCGGGAGTTCCAGGGGGGGAGTATGGAAGAGAGGATAAGGGGATAGGATAAGCCATCTCAGGACACCGTGACTCAGTTATGTCTGAAGGGCGGCGGAGTTTAAGCAATGGAACAGTTGAAATGGGAAGTGGGGGGGTTTTCTCTTCGGAGTTTTAATGGGATTTTCCTGTTAATGTTTAAAAGAAAATACAATTAAGAAGAGGATCGAGGGTTTGGCTTTCGTGGTTGTTGGTTTGTGGTGAGAAATATGGACCATAGAGGGAATGATGACGATGTTGCATACATTCTGTCATGGTCCTATCGTCACGTTGGCCTTACTGTTGCGGCAGTTCTTTGGTCGGCAGGGGAATACCGGGATCAGCCGAGTCGATTCGATCCAGGATGGCATTGCAAAGCTCCACCATGCAAGTACGGGCACCAACCATAGGGTTGGCCTGAGTAGCCGGAGACAGCTTGGGTACTCCGTCTTCTGTCACGGGGACTCGAGGAGATTGCTTTTTAGCTGGACCGATCACCCCTCATCAATGATGGACACTGCTGAGAGAAGTTGGTCCAGGTTCGCCTTCATGGGATACAATTCCTTCTCTTCGTCTCTGTCGTCCCTCCGAGGGGCTTGCGTTAACAGTGATCCTCAGGGGAAGGAGGAGACTAAGCCAGTGATCCGCTGGGAGGTGGCTCAAAGCTCGGCCGATGTTACGCAGAAGAACAGGCAGAACCCAGGGTTGAAGCAGGTCAATCCGAGCAGTCCTGTTGCGGCTGCTTGTGTGATCAAGACTGCGTTGCCTTTACCGTTCCCTCCTCTCGGTGGCTCATCTTTTCCCCAAGATGCGTATTTCGAGATCACAATCCTGGAATCCAGGAATGTTTGCAATTCTAAGCAAACAGATTGGGAAAGTGAAAGGACGAACCTGATTATAGACGATTCTGAAATGAAAGTGAATCCAGAGTCCTTAGAACACATCGTTTCGGATCGGGTTGTAACAGGATGGAAGAATTAAGTTTGAATTTTAAGGATGCTGGCCCAGATGAAACTGTGCTGCTGTCGGTAGGACTGACCGCCGGAGACTCTTTTGCTGTAACTGCCTGGGACTTATGCCGGCTTGATTGGTTTCAACTCGAACTATATCATCCATCATGATGGTGAGTGGTTCTTCCATAATGATCGTGATTCGATTGTGGTGCCATGGCACACATGAGGTGCTAACCTCGCTGATTATCTTTGTTAATAGATTAAATAAACTAATTGCAGGAAGCAAGTTCACGTTCAAATTGTAAAAACCTTACCGTTTAACCTAAAAGCTTAAGCTATTAGGCCAAACGATATGGTTTCTACACAAACGAGAGAAGGCAAACTGGGGAGTGCTGGAGAAGGTGATCGGTTGTGGCTTCCTTTCAAGTTAAAACGAAGTCTTTTTCACTGTTGATTCGGAGCTCGTGCAGGTCATTCATTGCAAAGCAGATGAATTCCAGCATGCCTCTATGCCCAATGCTCGCAGCAAACAGCGCCATGACCGTCTTGATGAACTTTGAACAGGTCCATTCAAATATTCCCCGGCAAACACTCACCGGACGTCCAACCCTTGTTTCATGGGCACTCTAGCAAGCTCCCCGGCCAGAGGCACTGCCTTATTGCATGCAGATGGCAGGGAGCTCTTCTCGATGGGCAGGATAGATTCCCAGTGGCTTCACCGATCCCTGAACAGGGGAGGCCATGGATGCCATCCGAATAACAGCAGGCAGGTCAATTTCGACCAGGAATCAGGTGCCGACCTCTTAGAGGTCGTTCTGGATGGCGGCTGGCAAGAACCAACTGCCAAAACGTAGGCAAATAACACGAATGTCCATACGCAGATAACAAGGATGTTTACAGGGAATATCTGCCGTTTGACTTTGTTTAAGGGGTTCCAATGTCATGATCAGACTGCGCAATCATATTACAAACTGGATCAAATAGGCAAAACAAAAGCATGCAACCTGCCTTTGTGGATTGATTGCTACATTCCCATTGCGTCTGTCCCAATTTCTAATCTTAGAAGGCACGCAGAATCCTATTAATTCTAGTATGAACAGCCAGGACCATCGATTTCAGGACAGCTCCGAAGGTAAGACCGTCTCGTTGTCCTCACCTGCAGCCTCCTTGATCTCCTGCAACATCTTCAGTACCTGCCACATTGTGGGCCTCTGCTCTGGGGCCTTCGTCCTGCACAGCAACGCCACCTCCAGCATCATCCCTAGCCTGTCGTCCCCTCCGCCATCGTCCTCCCTCGTCGACCTGACCCAGCTCATCATATCTTCTGGCGCCAAATCAGGCTGCTGGGATGGTAGCCTGCTCGCCAGAACCTCCAGCAGCAGGACACCATATGCATAAACATCCGACTTGCACGTTAATTGTTGACCGGCGCCACCGTTTAGGAGCTCAGGGGCCTTGTACGCAGCCAGGTCAGGGTCGTCGTCGGGAGAGGGTTCAACGAGGACGCTGAGGCAGTAGTCGGACAAGCAGGCCTCAAATTCAGGGCCGAGGAGCACATTCAATGACTTGAGGTTCCCGTGGACGAGCCTCCACGCCTGGTGGATGTACGAGAGGCCCTGCGCCACGTCCTCGGCAATCTTCAGGCACGACGTCCAGTGCAGCGGCCTCGCTCTCGCTGACTTGGATCCTGCAAAATTCCAAATAAACCAAAAACTCCATTCAAACAAATTATTTAAGTAGATCTAAAATAATATAACCTCCACCGACCCGTCTCAGTAAAAAGGGTCAAACTCGCAATTAAATTCAGGTGCGGCAACAATGCCGCTGCTGCCCGATCCACCCTTCCTCTGAATTTCTAACATAATAAAAGTACTTAGGACGACTCTCGGTGACGTCAGCGTCAAGATGCTAGGCCCATCTTGTACAGCAATGAATCGTCAATGACAGTCGGGTTAAATTGCCGAGGAAGGAGGAGGGAAACCGGCCACGTACCGTGAATGAGGGAATAGAGGCTTCCGTTGGGCTGGTAATCGTAGACGAGGAGCCTCTCGTCCTTGGCCTGTAAGTAGGACCTCAGCGGCACCAGGTTTGGGTGCCGAAGCCCCCCAATAGCCTCCATCTGCCGCTCGAAATCTGCCATCGGCCGAAACTTCCCAGCATCTAGCCTCTTCACACCCACGATCAGGCGGCTGTCGAGGATGGCCTTGTAGGTTGTCCCGGATGTGCCACGTCCCAGCAACTCTGCGGAGGCTCGCATCAGCTGCTCCATCGTGTACACTGGGGTCTCCCCAGTACAAAAAACAAGGCTTCCGCTCTTGCCCAGTTGGGCCCGCTTCACCTTCACTTCGAGCTCGCTCTCCTGCTCCGCCCTCAATGCTGCAGCCGCTTCCGCCACTTCCGCCGCGTCCTCTGCCTGATCTGGTCCGTTGTTGTTGCTGCTGCTTCGTTTCCTCAGTGCCAGTGCCAGGCACAGGATGGAGCACGCGAAGACGAATACACCGGCCGAGAAGGCTGCTATGACTGTCACCCTCTTGTGCCTCTTGAGGGAAGGTCGCGGGTCAGTACGTGTTCTGCTTAATCCACCATGCACTTCAGCACTCTGACCCAGAGGCGCGCTGGGCTGCGAAGGCAGCAATTCTGGAGCCCCAGATGCAGAGGACTGGCCAAAGAATGGCGGTACAGAGTCGCATGCCTTGTTTATGATCATGCCACACAGACCCGGGTTACCAGAATACGACGACAGCCCAAACCGAGAGAGGACAGCAGTGACGGGCACCGGACCAGTGAGATTATTCCCGGAGACATTGAAGGTCTGGAGCGACGACTGGTTGAGAGAGGGAAGGGAGCCGCTGAAGCCATTTGAATCAAGCCTGAGATAGTAAATCCGGTCCAAATTGGCGAGCCACGGCGGCAATGGGCCCGTAAGGTTATTGCTGGAGAGATCGAGGGTCCGGATACGGTGGAGGGAGAGGACCGAGGGCGGGAAGTTACCCGAGAACAAGTTGTGATCGAGGAAGAGGGATTTGAGGTTGACAAGGGAGGAGAGGTCGGGGATGGGACCGGAGAAGGAGTTGTTCTGTAGGCTGAGCACGCGGAGCTGGTCGAGATGGGCGAGGGTGCCGGGGGGAAACGTTCCGAAAAGAGGGAAGTCGCGGATCACGAGGCGGGTGACCCTGTAGCCGACGCACTGGACTCCCGGCCAGCGGCAGAAGCGAGCGGTTGCATTGGCGGGGAACGGCAAGCGGTTGTGGGGGTCGGCCTTGGACTTGAACAGCAGAATGTAGGTGGCATCCGGGGTCACCCCGGCTGCCGCCGCTGAGACCTGGAGCAGGGTCAGGAGGAGGAGGAGTCGAACAAGAGGCCAATGGCAAGGGTGAGGTGAGACCCTCTCCTCCTCCTTGCTCGGCATTGTTGGGGGGTTTGGGCTTTCTGTGGCTGGTGGGTTTTCTTCTATCAACTATTTCACTGTGGCGGTCATTTCCCTTGGTAAACGACAAAGGAAGATGTAAGAAAAGCAGCAAGGAAGGACAGACACAGAAAAAGCGAAAGAGAAGGAGAGGGAGTTGTCTGTCGGATAAGATTGAAGCATAGGGGAAGAACTCGGAATCACGTGGAGCTTCTGTCCTCTCATTGGGACCTCCTCCACACTCCTCACTCTACCTTCCAAGCAGTAGAAGGTTTGATACAAGTATTGTCGATGTAATTTCGACCGTACCTTACTTATCATCTTCTAAGTTACATTTTATTCAAAGTAAGATATTCGTTACAGGTGAGTTTGGTCATGGGTACAATCTGAAACCGGTCAAAACCGGTACCACATGGTCGATATCGGGACATATTCTCAATAAAATTGTGTAGATTCTAGATTTTAAATTTTTTATAATCGGCGATACCAAGTATGGTTCCAAGTTCTCACCTGGAACTAACTTAGAACCTAACATAATAATTAATTGATATTATTAATTATTCAATTAATTATGTAACATAAGCTATTACATAACTTCGAAATAAGGAAAAAAATATCTATTAAAATTATGTTTCGTGTTAATTATTTATCATATTATCCTGTGATAACTTGCTAAGAACTTTTATATCTCATCAGGCCCTCAGAGAATAATGATCATGTGGTAACTGATAAAATATTCATCTTAAAATGTAATTTACAAATTAATTCCATTCTCGAAAATGGTATAGGCTCTTTTTATTAAGTTTATTTACTGTGACTATGTATAAATATTAAACAAACGTGGACAAGAATTAATATTGATAAATTCAAATAGAAATGTTTTGTTCATGAACGTTTTTTGCACATGGGCGTCTTAATCAGAATCGAAACACTAACCACTCGTAGGGCGACGCCGTTGATGGAACCGGAATTGCAAGTCAGAGGGCGACGCCGCTTATGGATTCGGAACCGAACCGGAACTTGTACCAGAACAGGTCAGGAAGGTTCTTGGGTGGGTCTTTGATTATTTGGGTAGGTTTTAGGTTCTAAAAATTAAGAATCGGACAATATAGGGTAGGTTCCAGGTTCCACGTCCGGAACCTGAAAACCTGGAACCTGCTCACACCTAGTATTCGTCGAAGCAAGCCTAGTCGAAGCAGATGCAACCTTGCATTAAAGACGCAACGATTGTCAAACCACACACGCCTCCACTATCTTGCATTTAGTTGCATTCATTCCCAATAAGTCATTATGGCTAACATTAAGTTCTACATGCATTTAGTTGGTTGTTATTACATTATTTCCTTTTCTTTCTAATGCCACTATATAAGGTTAACTTTGTAACTCATTGGAGACAACTTTGATTTTCAAACTTTCAATCTAGAAATAGACTTGTATCTTTCTATCCGAAATGAGTGGATTCTCCTACAACCTCGTTCTTTATTTGGTGGATTCAAAGTACGGATTGAGTTGAGAGTTCAACCGATGGTGGTGTTTTTGTATCCTCCGCGTTTTCCTCTCCCCCGTCTTATTCGTGGTGATGTCTCTGTATACACAGCCAAACGGGTCTATTCGAAGCTTCTTTCACGCCGGTGAATATGTATCCGTGGAGTTTATTCTCGACCTACCCTTTATTTATTCGCAGTTTCGTTCCTATTTCCAGCCCCACCTCTAAACACAACATTCCGTGCATTCCAACGTCACTTCATTCCGCACCCTTTTCAGTGACGTCATAATTCATTTTCGGCATTAGAATCATCAATTTCTTGCTATCCCCGTACGAGGATAGTGGAGGGAAAGTCCATCCAGTTCAATTAAAAAAAAAATAACTTTACGGAAATTCGAAATCACAGCCATCTTCGTGTAGGGCCGTGATAAAGGGGGATATATTTGCTTAGAACACACCCAACAAAGGCCCAATATATTTGCTTTTGATGGTCTCGATTTACCCCGAGTTCAAGAAAGGTTCCATTCCTAACTAATCATTCTCTCACGTGAAGAAGTTAAGTTTAAGAAACTCTCGTGATGTTCCTGAATTTCATGGGGACGATAAAAGCTCAGCCCTCTCGTCATTCGCATTTACATTTAACATTCCGGATAGGTTGGGGGAGGAATATTTCATTTCCGGACATTTAATATTTGGGCGGTCGCATCCAAACCAAACTCGCCAATAATATTTCACAATTAATATAGATCGGTACTTGGCTCAGAATTCAAAAAGATCATTCTCGACTTCACCCACCGAATTGATTAGTCCAATCAAAACCACGATGGTCCCCCGGGTTCTTGATTGTTGGAAGGTAAACTTCTTGACGTGATGCCAACTTATTAATCACAACACCCCCTTTACTCCAAGACTAAAGTCGAAGCACGACGCGAGAGGTTATATTTCCCACGACCAATACATCCACAGTGAGGAAGGAACCGTATAGCAATTCCAGGTAAAAGGTCAAGATCAAGATCGAGTCTAATATACCGATTTTGTCTTCAGCCGGATCGGTAACTTTCTCCCTTGAACCCGAGCTCGGCCGCAACAGCAGATCATGACATTGGAGACGGTTTGGCTCGTGAACGCATACTCCAGGATCCTCTTGACATCCTCCTTGGTGTGCTTGGGGTTCATGCACTCGACGGCTCCCTTCATCTCTTCCTTGTTTGGCATCAGTCCCCTTCCCCTTGTCCTCATCCTTGTTTCTCGGCCTGATCGTTCTTGTCCCTCTTGTAAGATGGGCAGGGTCCCATGGAGAGATGGAGAGCGGGGAAACCCTCGGTGTGTTTTGAGTCCGGTGAGAGAGTTAGTTTTGGGAGTTAAGCTAGTTAAGGGAGCATCGAGGGGATGGTCTCTGGAATACGGGGATGAACACAAACACAAAGACATGGCGACCGTACGATTCGGACAAAGAGTTGGAGAATCCGATTTGTTTTTTTTTTTTTTTTTGGTCCGGTTGGGGGGAGGGGTTCAAATCAAAATTCCTTGGAATATTATTCAATACACTCCATTGGTCGAACGAACTAGATAGAATTCATTTGCTGAGATTAAAAGAGAAGCACGGGTTTGGGTGGAGCCCAATATCAAATACAGGCTCTAGAGCCCGTAATTTGAATTACTGTTGCATGTGGGAGGTGGGGTCGAACACGTAGCCGACAAAGAGTCCATGGGAGTCAATCGCAACCCGGACATAAATTGTCGCACTCTTTCTATCTCTCCTACCAGACAAAACACGTCACCCCCCGCGCATTCCCATTAAAATAAGCGGAAAAGGAAAAGGCACTGTTGTTAATGGTATCCCACGAAAGGTCACGGGGGACGGGAGAGGAGTCAACCGTCTTCAACCCCCCTCCTCCTCCCCGAAACAAACACGATTTTGACTACTTTATTTTCTCAAAAAAATAAAATAATAAAATAAAATACTTGTGTTGCGATCCTGAGTCAGAAACCAAAACCAAATAGTTTATATTATATGTATAGTCACAGGCCAGAGATCCAACCCACCCCCCAATGTTTACGAAAACATCACGAAACGAGAATTCAAGTTTAAGTATTAAAAAAAAAATGATGATTACCCACAAAATGTCAAAAGTAGTAATGATAAATTTAAAATAAATAAAGTCATAGTCTTCTTCAAGCTCACGACAGATTCCACCACCCAAAAGTCTCTACAATCATCCCCAACTTTACTTACTTTATTTAATAATAGTCGGAGTTCTCTCCCTCTCCCCCTTTCATTACGTTACGAAATTGTCTTCCCTTTTTCTTCCTTTTCCCGTCAAAGAGATTACAAAACAGTGTCATCATCATCCTCCCTCTCGTCCCGATCAATGGCATTGGCACAGCAATAATAAAAGAACAAAAGAAAAAAGAGGAATCCTTGGCGTTGACGAACGGAGAGCACCCGACCCGACCCGATTTATACATCACAACAAGCTTTCCTTCGTCCTAGGAGGATTCGAGCACCGGGGGAGGGGCCTTGGCGTCGGTGACGTTGACGGAGTGGTTGTGGTCGCCCTCGTATGTTACTATGAGCATGGCTGCGTCGTCCAGGGCTCTCTCCACGTGCTTCCTCGCTGGACAGCCTCGAACGCTGCTGCACTTGTAATAACCCCTGCAGGAGAGGCAACCGCAACAACTAGTTAGGGTAAACCGGAAAACGTGAGAGTGATAAAATAAATGACGATGACGATGACCCGCAACTGCTTGGTTTGATTTGGGAATTGAATGCCGAGGAAGTGGCCGGGGGTAAGTCGGGAGTCAACGGTTCGTTGCGAATTGAATGCCAACCTCCCCCGTAATGTCAATCAATGCGTTTTCGATGGATTTGGAAATTGTTACCAACCTGGGATGAGGCGAGCCCTTGATGGGTTTCTGTCCGTACTTCCTCCAAGAGTAGTCGTCCGGCGGTATGTCCGCCAGCTTCGCGCTTATCGCCGGCACCCTCACCGTCCTCTTCATCCTAGACTTCCTGTGATGACGCACCTAACCTTATGTGACAACCTGGGTTTCGATCGAAAAACTTGAGAGAGAGGGAGCGTTGAATTTACCTCTTCTTGGAGCAGTGGCACTTCCCGGCCGAGGATCCACACTTCAGGCTGACATCGTCAACCGAATTACACTTCCTCTTTAAGGAATATGACGACAGAGGAGGCTTGTCGGCTGACGAGACTTGGGAGAGGTGTGTAATCTGGAAACCAGAGGAGAAAGACCGCTGCACGCTGTCTGTCTCCCCTGTCAACGAGGAAAGGAAGGAGTTCACAGCCGAGGACATCACTGGAGTTGTACCGGAGAAGTTGATGGTCGTTGCGGCGGCGGGCTCCTTCCTGCCACCAGATCCGTACTTTTGCAACGTGTGGCCATGGTGGTGGTGATGCGGCAGGGGAGGCAGTCTCTGGATTGGTGTTGGACAGTAGACCTTGAAGGCAGAACCCGTCTCGTTCTGGCTCTGCTCCAGCTTTGGCTCGGTCTGACTCATCACCGGCGTAGTAGTAGTAGTAGTAGGAGGAGGAGGAGGGGGAGGGGCCTGCTGCGACTGCATCGAGGGCACAGCCACGGCGGAGGCAGCAGCAGAAGCAGAAGCAGCGGCAGCAACTGGAGCCCTCCTGAAACGGGCGTGACCTGTGGTCCTCGTCCTGTCGAGGAGGGAGATGACCTTCCTAAACTTACTAACCGCGGCATGGGTGGCGGCCTCGATCTCACCGGACGAGAGGGGGGTGGGGGGAGAATCCTTGGAGTCGGGCCTAGGGAAGGAGTCGTTGTGGGCGGAAGAAGGGGAGGCAAGGAGGTCGATGAGGTTCTGGACGCTCTGAATACCGGCGGAGGCAGCCTCGCGGAGGGCGTTCTCCTCCTTGGAGGGGGGGCAGAAGGTGTCGTTCCGGAAACCCATCATGAGCTCAACGGCCATTTGCCTGGACAACAAAAACAATCAGGACAGCTCATGCAGAGGAGAGGAGGGGATGGATTTTGAAGGCGATTGAGGGAGCCCCATAAAGCAAAAGCAAAACCAGAGTTATGAGATTTGAGAAGGTGGGAAAAAGGGAAAGTGGGTAAATGAGGGCGACGGAGGAGGAGGAGTCAAAGCAGACGGGAGTCTTCGTTTACCCCTTTAGCTTTTATTACTTTTTTTTTTATATTTCTCATCAACCCCTGCAATTATTATAACTGCGGCTTAATACACCAAATGGTCGACTTGGCTTTCCTTTTAATTATTTCCTTTCTTTTAATATATAATATAATAATCTGTGTAGCAGGAGGGGAGGGAATCTTTTTATGTTTCGGCTGACAATGTTTGGTGTCCCATCCATCAGAAGAAACCCGAAAAAAGTATTCCTAGTGATAAATCTCCAACCCAGTGTTAAAGGAGTCAAAGGGAGTGGCCAGTAGGAAAGCGACGAGTGTCGGGAGGGGAAGGTGGGGTTTTGACCAAACTGCTCAATTCCACTCTCTCTGTGTGGCTGGGCCCCGCATCGTTGAGATTGCCATGCCATGGCTATGAAGCTATTACTACTATTTCTTTTGAAAAAAAAGAAAAGTAAAGTTGGGAAAATAATTCATTACTACGGACCTACAAATAAGGCGACTGAATTTGTCGTATTGGATTCCTCCTCCTCCTAGATACCGTGTGAGGGAGGCAGAACAAGAGAAACTTTCGCTGTTCTTTTCTAACCAAGAGGAGGGGGGACGGGAAAATGGGGTCATGATTGAAGAAGTTGAAGGCGATGGAATGGTAAGAACAAGGGTCAAAAAGTCAAAAAGGGGGGGTGGGGGGGAGGAATGGGTCCAAGGAGGAGGGATTGAAAAAAACGAAGGGATGGATATATAATCAATCATACGAAATGATAACCACCACCACCCCACGAGAGCCGTTGTCGGGTTAAAATGTGGATGACGAGATGGGGGAGAGGGGCTGGGCAGGCCAGAGTAGAGTTGACCTTTTCCTTAATTTCTCCATATACACAAATTATCCGAGATTTTGGTAATAAATCAGGCCAACCCAATTCCTTTCTCTCTATCTTTTCTTTTTTTTTAAAGAAAATAAGATTAATGGTATTAAGGAAGGGGGGATGCTTCGAAGGAAGGGTAATGTAAAACCCACAAAGTCACATGGGATTCCCTTTGTGGGGGTTGGGTGGGGAGGGGTTGCGTGGATGAAATTTTGTAGGCCTTTTATTAGTCAAAAAAAGAAAAGAAAACAAAGGGACTGTGGGACCCACTTCCCATTTTCGAGATGCCTCTACGACCGTTTTCTTCGTCCACTGTTTTTTCCTTTTCTTTCCCTTCTCTTTAAAAAAAAAAAAAAAGAAAAACAGAAAAATAAAGGAACATATGATCTCACCCATGTTTTGGGGGGGCTTAGAGTTGAAAGAAGGATTTAGAGAAAAGTCACGGTGTCTGACTTTCTTTTTTAGTTTAAGTTTGTGGATTTGGGTAATTTAGTTAGGGCAGGGGGAAGGGGGGGATTGCTTTCTTTCTTAGGTCAGAAGTATTCCTTGGAGGCGGGGGGGATTCTTTCATTAATTGCTTCGACCGCGGCGTGATTGACTATTTCGGTTCCTTTTAATCATTTATGTCTATCTTCATTTACCCCCCCCCCCCCCCAAACAACAATAAAAAAGGCCTTTGTCAATTAAATAATCGAAATAGTCGAACGGGGTTTATTGGGCCTGGCTTTCGGCCCGTTTAGTTAGTGGGCTCAGTTAATGTGGATTGGATTGGGCCTCCACAAGGAGAGTCAGACGGCCGTAAACTGAGCCTCGTATCGAGTGTAGTCCACGCACGATGTTCGTACCCGCATCAAGGGCGATGATGCACATGGACACGAGAGAGCAAGAGTAATTACAACCAGTTATACCTAGATCTGGATATAGCTTTTGCTTAGAGTTTAACTTGTAGGATTTTTGGAAAATTAGTTAAAAAAAAGTATCCAGATGTCAAATTTTGAACCTTTCACGTCCCAAAGTCCACAGCCATCCCCAAACCAAACCAAATGGAGAAATTGCTTTTCCTGATCAAAAGTGGAATCACGGGGGAGATGAGAAAATCATCGGTCATTTAATTCTATATCCTTTTTCTTTTTTTCTCTTTTTTTCAAAATAAAAAAATGAAACTCCTCACCGTCCATTCAAACTTCCCCCACCTTTTATAATCAATTCAAAACCAACTTATCTTCCTTCGGCCCTCCCCCCTCTCACCCCTTTCTCTCCCCCCCCCCCCAATCAATGGCTCCTCCCCGTCTACCGTCCTCTTGCGTCTACGCGATGCTGTCCTTCGCCTTCATGTTCCTCGCGGTCGTTTCCGCCTCCGCTGACTCCGACATGTCCATCATAACCTACGACCGTTCCCACCCCGACAGATCATCATCCAGGCTGCGGACCGATGCCGAAGTCCTGGCCGTGTACGAGAACTGGCTCGTACGCCACGGGAAGGTCTACAACTCCCTCGCGGAGAGGCAGAGGCGGTTCGATATATTCAAGGATAACCTCCGCTTCATCGAGGAGCATAACTCCGAGAACCGGACCTACAGGCTGGGGCTGAACCGCTTCGCAGATCTCACCAACGAGGAGTATCGCCAGAGGTACACCGGCCTGAGGATGGACCGGGGTAGGCGGGCGACTAGGGCCGCTAGTAACAGGTACACGTCACGCGCTGGGGACGCGTTGCCCGATGCCGTTGATTGGAGGAAGGAGGGGGCGGTCGTCCAGGTCAAGGATCAGGGGAGCTGCGGTTGGAACTTTTCCCATCTCCCTCTCCCTTTTCCCATAAATTATTATAATTCTGATATTTATTTATTTGGTTGGACTACTCCACAGATTAACAAAAAAATAATTAATAATACGTATTAGCAAAAGGTCTAAGCATCTGATCACGTCTTGATAAGGCTCAACGGGGAGGAGGTGCCAAATTTGATTTTTTATGCCGCCTGTGGAATTTCTGAGGTTTCGTGTATGGTTTGATTTGGAGAGGGGGGGGGGGGGGGGGTGTGCTTTGCGTGCTATCGAAGGTGGAAACCCCCCCCCCCCCCCCCCCCCCCCCCCGCATTATTGGTCTGAAAGGAAGCCATGTGGGTAGTGTTGTCTGGTTTGACACATCATTGGGGATGGAACGTTTTCCATTTTTCTTGTCTAATCTTCCTTTCCAAAACCTGTGAAGGGAGTTGCTGGGCGTTCTCCACCATCGCCGCGGTTGAGGGCATCAACAAGATCGTCACCGGGGACTTGATCTCGCTCTCCGAGCAGGAACTCGTCGAATGTGACACCTCTTACAACGAGGGCTGTAATGGGGGTCTCATGGACTATGCCTTTGATTTCATCGTTAAGAATGGTGGCATCGACACCGAGGAAGATTATCCTTACCTTGGCATCGATGGCAAATGCGATACGTACCGGGTTCGTCCCCCCTGGCTTGATTCACGTGTACGTTCTTTGAGATTCAAGATGTTCGTTTGGTCTCAGACTCGATATTCCGCCTTTATGCAGAGTAATGCCAAGGTAGTTACCATCGACGGGTATGAAGATGTTCCCACGAATGACGAGGAAGCTCTCAAGAGGGCGGTCGCCAATCAGCCGGTCAGTGTCGCGATCGAGGCCGGAGGTCGAGAATTCCAGCTATATGAATCGGTAATGTTGTATGCCACCACCATTGTGCCATGTTTTGATTAGTCTCGCCCAAAGACTATATATTTCGTTCTGTGGTGTGCAGGGTGTTTTCACCGGCAACTGTAAGACTGCCCTAGATCATGGAGTTGCTGCTGTTGGGTATGGCACCGAGAACGGACTCGACTACTGGATCGTGAGGAACTCTTGGGGATCCAGCTGGGGAGAGAACGGATACATCCGAATGGAGAGAAATGTGGACGGAACAGCGACTGGGAAATGCGGGATAGCCATGGAGGCCTCTTATCCCATCAAGAAGGGCCAGAACCCGCCTAACCCGGGACCGTCGCCACCTTCCCCCGTAAAGCCCCCGACCGTCTGCAGTAAGTATTACACTTGCCCTGAGAGCAACACGTGCTGCTGCGTCTACCAGTACGCAAACTATTGCTTCGCCTGGGGCTGCTGCCCACTCGAGGCGGCCACCTGCTGCGACGATCACTACAGCTGCTGCCCGCACGAGTACCCTATCTGCGACGTGAATGCAGGAGCTTGCTTGATGGTAAGAAAGCTCAAACTCAACATCCCATTAATGAATTCGAATCACCTTCCTCCCTCTATTTCCCCTTGACTTATTTCTTTCTTTCTCCCATGAACAGAGCAAGAATAACCCAATGAGCGTGAAGGCTTTGAAGCGGACTCCGGCCAAGTTCCATTGGCCCTTCGCCAACGCTGACCAGAGCAGCACTTGAGAACAGCAGCCCCACCATTTAAAGTCAATCGATCTTTAAATAACATGGTCCATCTCCTTCGTCTCGGCATCCGAAGCCCATGATCTATCATCAAAGCTCCAAGGATGCGAAGACGAGATGGAAGGCCTTTGCCATTAGTCCGTGGCGAATACATGTGAATAATATCAGAAAAACGCCCTAGTCCTTCCATGTTGCACATAGTGGAGCTGCTGCCCAGCATCATCCATGTAAAATTAAACATATTCCAGATCAATAATTTGCTTTTGAGGGAGATCGACACGCTTTTTCCATCAAGAACCATAACCAGACGACATCAAAGTCCTCCAACCAACGCGATGATCCTAAGGAAAATTTCATTCCGCCGTCGCCGAAACTGCAGGCACTTGAGACACGGGCCTTTGGGGATTCATTCCCATGAGAAGTTAAAAGGCTTGAAGGCCTCTAGAAACAAACAGACAACAATCGAAATCACTTGTGTAATTAAACAAAGCCCCCGCATGTTTGTTGTTTGTGCTTTGTTTTCGGGAGGGGGAGACAAAACAGACAATGTCGTGTATATTTGTCGAAAGGAAAAGATGACGAGGAAAAGTTAAGCTCCATGTGTTTTTCTACTTTTGGGGGGTGGGGTCTGCTGGTTTTGCCTTTTACTTTGACCGTGATGATGATGAAACGACAGCTGGGAGACACCCTCAAAAGCCAATACGAAGGCGGTAAAAAAAAAATACAGAAATGAAAAACAAAAACAAGTCGGGATAAGCAGAACCCGGGAATCCATATTCTTCTTCTTTTTCCCAAAGGGACAACAAAATTGTCCGAATTTGAGAGCTAATCATTACAATAAACATCGGACCATTTGGCCTCCACCCACCTGCGGTTGGTGTGGTGTTGTGGATGGCCAAAGAAATTCACCCCCCCCCCCCCCCCCCGGCTCCCCTCCTAAATTATTACACTTCCCGCATTGCGCCGAAAGCTCCCCCTCCCGTTCGATTTTGACTTTTGTTTCTTCGGTTGGGGGGCAATCATTTATCAGCGCCAAGATGTCACGAAGCTGCAAAACTCCATCATCATTCACAATCAATACCCGAGTCCGATCCCCGCCTTTGCACATTCCTTTTTCGAATTGCAGAAGAAAAAAAAATATTTTGGGAAATTTTCGATGTCGCAAACGTCAAGGGAGAAACGTGAAGGTATTAAAAATGGCCAATTTTTTTGTATTTGGGAACAAAGTAATGATGAACCAATAAATGTTGAATTGACCTGACCACTCTCCCCCCTAAAGGAAAGGAAAAATACTCGTTTGTCATAGAGGACCACTGCTTCGTCACATTTGTTCCATCAATGGCTACTCCCATCGTTTTCTTCGTTAAATAATTATTCATTTTATTAAGCACGCATCATGTATATAGATAATTAATTATCTTTACTTACTCATAAATCAAGAATCGAACATGGTATTTAGCAACATCTTCTGATAATTCCGTGCCTTCGGATTTATTGCCCACATTCCTTCCCGGGCAATCGGCACACCCTCCTCCACCGCATGGTTTGGCGCCACTCACAATCTCAACGCCACGTTTCTTGTCGCTAACTTGATTCGACGTGATCCAACCAAGCATGTCCACGTCGACTATCAGTTCATTTGTGAGCAAGTTTCTACCGGAGCCTTCCTGATAAAATATGTTCATGCTATCATGCCATAGATTGCCGGGAGGTGTTATTTAGTCATGAATGACGACTATGACGACTACCCGTTTCATGTCCTTCTCCATTAAATGATTATTCATATGGTCGCCACTGCCTATTAATAAGGTGTACACTATGTGCATCGATTATTTATCTTTAGCTATTCGTAATTAAGAATCCAACCATATATAAGACTCATGTGATTTTGCTATGAGATACCTCATAGAATTCTCACTTCCTTATAAAGTAAGAGGGCGTGTGTCATTTGGGGTTGTCCGGAGGAAAAGGGAATCACGTGGTATGGGTTAGAGCTTGTAAGATTCCTCAATTTAGTAAAAATTCGAGAGAAGGTTTAAGGTTATAGGTGGAGGAGGGCCTGTGGATCACCCTGACCTCCCATAAATCTGTCTCTCCCCCATCTCATCCCATCCCTTGCATTTCAAAATATATTGATTTCCTTTGGTGGAAGAATGGTGTTGGAATTAGTACAGTCACGTGACCCACACACACAAACACAAACACAACCCCAGTTCAAACTGCAGGCATGACATTACCACACCCACTCCTCCATCCTCTTCTTACCCATTCCCAGCTCTCCCTCACTAATTCTTTTTCCCAACCCAACCCCTCTGTTTTTGTATTGTAGGGACAAGTCAGAGTCCCCCCTCTCTTCTCCCCCTCCCCTCCACCCCCACAAAAAAAAAAATAGAAAAGAAAGAATCTCTCTGTCTTCCACCACCACTACCACCAACACACACACAAGTAGGAACAGATCCCTCTTCTCCCTTCCCAACCCCTAGAAAAGGGCTGTCTTGCTGGGTTCTGTTTCCCCTGCTCCCAATAGCTCTTTCATAAATATAAACAAAGTAATACCCACCCCACCCCTCCCTTTAAAGGGGGAGCTGAAGTTGGTTTTTGTTTAGTTTGAGGTCTGAGATGGGGAGCCCCGCCTCCATTTTCGACTCCCTCTACTGCTCCGAGGAGCACTGGGCCGACTTCGACGGTCCCGATGAGCAGCATTCCGGAGGAGGTGATGGCCACTGCCTTGGCTTGTGGGGCTGGGACGAAGGCAAAGCTGATAACGTCGGCGGAGGAGGGTTCGATCAGGATCTTTTCTGGGATGACCAGGAGCTTGTCACCCTTTCCTCCAAGGAGGAGAGCTCCGCGGGTCTGTTGCAGAGTGTTGTGTCTGACCGGTTCCCCGGGAGCGCTAGGGCGGAGGCGGTGGAGTGGATGATGAAAGTGCATTCCTACTACGGCTTCTCTGCCCCCACCGCCGTTCTCGCCGTCAACTACCTGGACAGGTTCCTGTCCAAGTTCCACTGCGAGGCGGATGACGAGAATGAGAGGTCCCTGCAGCAAATGCAGCAGCAGCAGCAGCCATGGGTGACCCAGCTCACTGCAGTCGCGTGCCTCTCGCTCGCGGCCAAGGTGGAGGAGACCCAGGTCCCCCTCCTCCTGGATCTCCAGGTTTGCTGCTTCCCCGGCCAGAAATCTCGAACTTTTTGCCGCTTTTGTTACGTTGCCTGTGTTCCTGACTGTCTTTGGTGCGTCACTACTGACTAGGTGGATGAGACCCGGGACCTGTTTGACGCTAAGACTGTTCGGAAGATGGAGCTGCTGGTGCTCTCCACTCTCCAGTGGCGGATGAACCCGGTGACCCCACTCTCCTTCCTCGACCACTTCGCACGGAGGCTCGGGCTGAAGGGTCATTTCTGCCGGGACTTCATCCGGCGATCTGAGCTCGTGTTATTACAAGTTATCCCAGGTTTGTCCGAGGGACTCAACTAAACCTCCATTATACGATTGGTTAAGAATTTAACAGAATGTTGAGGTCTAATCCGAGTTTCATTCGAGCAGATCCGAGATTCTTGCGCTACCTTCCATCGGCCATGGCTGCAGCCGTGATGCTCCATATAGTAGAATCCTTCGACCCCAGCACGAAAGCACAGTACCTCGACCTGCTGTCGGGCGTTATCCTCGGGATCAAAAAGGTCGGGACAATCAATCCGCGTCAAATAATTCCAAATCGCACAACTATAGCGATATTCATAGGCTTCTTGTCCATGTACAGGGCATCATGGACGAGTGTCGTGACCTTGTATCGGAACTAGCGGCACAAGATCGGATTTCTAGCCATCGCCAACACCATTCGAACAAGAGGAAGTACGGGGCAGTGACTACCCAGCATATCCCAGGTAGTCCACGCGGGGTAGCAGACGTGTGCTTCAGCTGCCCCTCATCGGACTCGGAATGTAGCTCCGACTCCTGGTCGGTCATGCCCGTGGGCAGAGAAGCCGCCTCCCCTGCAGAGGCTCTTCCGAAGAAGAGCCGAACCCTCTGCTCGTTCGTCATTAAAGAATAATCGTCCTACTTTCGATAACGATGATAATACCTCTCGATCCTTAAGGTTTATTGTATAAAAGAAAAAAATTACGACTAAAAAATATTTTTGTTGCTAGAGATTAAATTATGCCGATAATTCCCGAGTGATGTCCCTCCGGTCGAAGAAGCCTGTCCTTTTCTTTTTAGATCATCCGATTAATTTAATTTATATTAATTTCTCTCCACGTCGAATGGGAGAGATCTTGTCATATGTGGGGGGCTGGTTGGGTCGGTATATAGTCTTAAGTTTTAAGATTCGTACCTTCATCGTCCCACTCGTAGAGTTTATTTTGACTGGACCACCTTGCAAGTTCCCCCTCCCAAAATTTTAGTAACGTGAATACTGCTGCTACTACACTTAGCTGTTTGTGGGTCACTTGCACATCGACCGCACTTGTCCCCATGGAGGAATGGAGCAGGTAGTTTATACTATTCCTAAACCCTAACCGGGTTTGTTTTTCTTTTAAACGTTTTCTTCTACGATGTAAGAAGATTATTTGGGAATATCACCACGTGGTCCTCTACACTTTTGACCCAGATCGTTTTTGACCGGCCTTCTCTCCTCCCCCCCATCTTAAATTGCCTCTCAATAAATATTCAAGGAAAAGTCCCCATTGATTGTGCTAACATAAAATAATGGTTTCCCGCTTCCTGTTATTGGTGGATATTGTTGTATTCGAAGATGAACCCGAAGGATCGTGTCCGCGTCTCGTATCTTTTCTCCGAACATTTAGTTCGGATAACGACCTGTTCGCTCGTACCCGAGAGTAGGGAATAGTCGAGTACCCTCTTTGGGATATCCAGTGGGGGAAGTTTGAGTCCCGAAACCACCTAATGATATCTAAAAAAAGGGTATTTGGTGATAGATCCGATTGAAAGGACCCAAGAAGAAGTAGTAGTTGTAGAAGAAGATGTTGAAGAAGACCGAGTTGTTATTAGTGAAGGATCGAAAAGTGAAAAAGGAAAAGGAGTGTTGAAATTAGGGGACAAAATTACTTTTTGTTTCGTGAGGTCTCGTTGTTTCTTGCAGGCTTTGTGCTTTACGTTTCAAGGAATCAACACCAACAAAAAGCAAAAGAAAGAGTGGGGGGGTGGTGGAACAAATCGATGATAAAGCTTTTTGTTGAACAAATCGATGATAAAGCTTTTTGTTCGGTAAGAAAGTTATGGAGGTTGGGGGGGGGGGGGGAGACAATTGGTTTACTGCCGATTGAGATCACTTTATTATGCCTCTCTAAGTAAAACAAACAAACTAAAAGAAAATGTTCAAGTTACCCGTACTTAAAACTATTTTCAACAACAATTCACTCGAGTTTTTAAGATTGGACCACCGGTTGCTCATTATGAAAATGTCTTTTCGAGATTCGAGACGGGTTTCGGACAAATAATAATAATAATCGTTTCAAAAAACCTAACTCTAGTACTGCCTGTGTTCTTCGAGATTTTCCAACGCATAAACAATCATCTGTGCGATCTGCACGGGTTATTCCATTAAGTACTGTACAACATGTCAAGCATCGAACCGAGCGCGTTATTAATTAATCGATTAGAGGGATTAAAAAGATTAATATGACATTGGGTTTTATTATACAATTCGCTTATGATCATCCAAAGTAGAGGGGGGGGGGGGATATTGCGCGTTAGATGGCATTGTCTATGACATCCAACAACAAGTGTACGATTCGTGTATTAATATCACCATCCACAACTCGACGACTCAGATTTCAAACTCGTGACCGAGCCCACTTTGATGAAACAAATAGGGCAGCAAGACGCGAAGGAAGGGGGCGCTTCATGGTCATCGACCTGGCCTTTAAATTCACGACGACGTCCGTAGACAAACATCCACCGAACACTGGCCGAGTGGATTTAATGTCCAAGTGGGTCCTCTCTGACTTTGTTGTTCAAGCGGGAGAGGAAGAAAGTTAAGAAATGGGAACAACCACCACCCTGTGGTTGGATCTACTACTTGAAAACAACCTCGGACTCCACACACACTTGCCGCGAAATTTTCTTCTTTTTTCTTAAAAGAAAAATATTCCAACACATTACATTCGTGAACGCAGTAAATGCGCTACTCCTTTCTTTCACGATGTTCCCCTCCCCGGACAAAGCAAAAAAAAATATCAATTGCAACGTCGTTGTCCCTCTCCCAAATTCATTTCCATGTTTTCTCGTTTTGTAAATATTACAGTTGTGGGGGAGTACCATGGGCCCCACCCGATCATCATTCGGGCTTCTGTTATTGGGCCTCGCTCTCCCGAACCCAATAACTTCCCGATTACAACAACAGCTCCCTCACGGTCAGTCCGGTCGTTCCCTTTAATTTTGAGTAAATTTGTGGTTAGGTCGTTTAAATCACATATTTAAGAATAAACCTGGCATCGAGTGAGGAAGGCCAACCTTACTTTTTTTGGCCATGAAAGCACAGGCGTGGTTTTTCATTTCCCATGATTATTGAAGTGGTCGTGATGGATTGATTCTTCTTCGGGGCAATACGTCCAAACTCATTAACTTCCCGCGCATGTGTTTGGACAAAACACTCCCCCCCCATCCATGCAAGAGACAGAGGGAAGCCTGTGACTGTGCCCTGTGCTGTAGCAGCAGCAGGGGATGCAGAACCAGAGGGACAACAGAGTGCCCCATTCCCATGTGTAATGATAATGATGACGATGATAATTATAATAATAACAATATTCCTTTGCCTCTTTTCACAACCAGCCTCTGCAGGCTTTAAACGGGCACTTTGACATTTTGCTGATTGGCTGCTTGTTGTTACCCTCTGTTCATTATTTTTTGTTGGGGGGTCCATCTCATCTGGTCTGAGTTCCCGGACAGTAAGTAGTCCCCCCGCCCCTTCTCACCCCAACCACGGTACAATGCGTGATATGTAGTCTGGACCCATATGTTTTCCTTGGAAATCAACACCCTAAATCCCCCTTCCACTTATTTGTTTTCCTCATTTTTGGATTGTTTACAAGGTACAACGATATCTTTGACAAGGGCGATGCGTAACATCGACGAAATTATGTGTAACGACAAGTCAAAAGAAAAACACCATCGATGATGAAGAACTCCATGATTCGTTGATGGACATTCAGCATCTATGGCTGACGTAGAAGCTACGGTTAGCGTAGAAGCAGCAGCGTCGACGGTGAAGATTGAAGCAGTGTCGATGATGAGCACTGAAAGAGCGTCGATAAAGGCTGGAGTAGGGTCGACGATGAGGGCTGAAACAACGTTCACGACAACAGAGGATGAAGTGGTAATTGCAAATGAATAAGATGAAACGGTTGATTTCAATTGCAACACGTTTTATTTTAGAATTTTTGTAAATAGTTACTTCTGATTTGTAATAAGACACTAGATAATCATTCTATGACCCCGAAGGGCTGTTTGATTGTCAACTTAACTATCCGTAATCGTTTTAAGTGTTGTGTAATGGCTATAAGTTCTTCGTTTTATACTTAGTGAATTTCTGATTGTTTTTTTGTTCATTTACTTTACTAGCGACCACATTAACATTCAACACTTAGAGTCCCCGATATATCGCGACGTGTTTCGCCCTCAAACACATTTTTTGCGACTACAGTGGGAGTCGGAAACGAGTTTCGTATGAATATGTGAAATGTCAACACGTTTTTGGTGCGGTGAGCATGGACTGAATTGCAACGCGAATGTAACCTTCGATGAAAGAATTGTTCGATTGACTTATGAAGATTCAGACGGGGCTTTGCAAATTGCCCTCCTAGAGTCGAATACGCGAACTTTGAAAATTGCCCTTCGTGGAATAGCGAAGCGCCTGGAAATTATGTGTCTGGAAATGGAAACTTTCCGTTTGCCGATTCTCAATCTGACTCATGTTCTCACGGAAAACGAACAGATAACCGTTGAGGGTGCTTTAATGGAATGTCCTCGGTCCGAAGGGGTGCGGATGCATAGGAAATTTCCCTCGCCTCGAAAGGGTGTCAATGTAGAGGGGGCTGCCCACGCCTCCTTTGAGGGTCCGCTCTTTGGGGTTGAATGTTACCCTCTGATCGAACCTGATTACCACTTAATGGCTGATCAAGACGTTGAGCAAGACATCATCGACACATTGCCAAGTCGAAGGGGCCAAGAGGGGTGCCCTCGCCCCTCGGGAGAGGCAGTCCTCAAACGTCGAAGGTCACCCCATGATTGACATTGATCTCTACTTGATGGTTAATTATAACATTGACCCGAGTAACGTCGATCAGCCTCTTCACTGCGTCGAAGGAGCGACGGTGACCACTCTCGTCCCAAGGATTGGGCCGCCCTCTAATACACGGCTCTTTCCTTGAAAGGTAGTGGTTATGGACCGCCAAACATAGCTTATCTTTGGTTTGGAAGGAGACAGAATGTTTACTTGGTAAAACGACATTTTAGGCAAGGTCGATGCCTAACATCGACGAGATCATGTGTAATGGCAAGCCTAGAGAGAAACACCATTGATGATGAAGAACTCCATGGTTCGTCGATGGACATTCACGACAGCTTCTATGGCTGGCGTAGAAGCTGCACCATCGACGGCTGGTGTAGAAGTTGCTCCATCGACGGCTGGCGTAGAAGCAGCAGCGTCGACGGTGAAGGCTGAAGCAGCGTCGATGAAGGCTGGAGCAGCGTCGACGATGAGGGCTGAATCAGCGTCGATGAAGGCTGGAACAGCGTCGACGATGAGAAATGAAGCAGCGTCGATGAAGGCTGGAGCAACATCGACGATGAGGGTTGAAGCAGCGTTTATGACAACAGAGGATGAAGCGGCGATTACAAATGAATAAGATGAAACGGTTGATTCCAATTGCAGCACGTTTTGTTTAGCATTTCTATAAATAGTTACTTCTGGCTTGTAATAAGACACCAGACAATCATTCCATGACCCCGAAGGGCTGCTTGATTGTCAACTTAACTATCCGTAATCGTTTTAAGTGTTGTGCAATGGCTGTAAGTTCTTCTTTTTACACTTAGTGAATTTCTGATTATTCTTTTGTTCATTTACTTTATTGGCAATCATATTTACATTCAATATTTAGAGTCCTTGATATATCGCGACGTGTTTCGCCCGCGAACAGATTCCGGCTTGTTGACTTAAAAAACACCATGTTCTGCGACCAATTCCTCCCCCTCCCCCCAAACTTTCTATCATCCCAGTGTCCGGCACATGATTTGACCAGTCCCTGAGTACGAAGCTTGTAACTATTTGAGACGATAGTCATGGTGGGGAAAGATCAAACGGCATCCCCCTTTGGGGATCATTAGAGGAGGAGGAGGTGCTCTACTTTTGTTAGGAACGTGACTTGATTGTACACGAGTACATTGAAAACCAATAGCCACTTGGTTACAAGGCACATGGAATTAGATGAAATCAAGAATTCATGTACGACGTAACCGATCAATCGTAGTTTCTCATCGTTTGTCGAGTTTTAATCAACTTAATTATGCCTCATCAGGGTACAACCGCCTATGCCCCAACATTTTTACTCCAAACTAGCGTGATCGATGACGGGGGGTGCGTGTTTTGTTTTCTTTTTGTATCGATGAACATCGGGCGAACATTCCCTAGGTATTTATGCCATCACTGCAACATTTTTTTTGTTTGTGTTTTGCCTCATAAGGAGATGAATACCCAACAAAGAACGAACCGGCCCATTTATTGGAGCCTCAGACCAACTATTGGTCCATTAATTTACGACCCGAAAGGAGGCCGAAGTCCCCATTGCCGTTTCTTCTTTTCTTCCTTCTCCGTGCATTCCTTTTGATTAACCATTTCCCTACAACAAACAATCTGAGATCGATTTTGGTTCGACCCGTGAAGGATAATATAAGATGTGTGTTTTCAAGACTGTTGTTTTGCCTTTCACTTGGAACATGCAATGAATGCCTCGGCCAACATATGTCCGACACGAACCTGATTTTGTAATGGGGTTTTGTTTTGGCATATCTTAAGACATAAATATTAAAAACATAATTTAAGAAACAATATTGGTCTCTTAATGGGTGTCGTTAACAAAATCCATTTTTTAATAAGAACTGCCTTGGATCGGATTAACTACTGCAAAGAAACGAGATCAGTGGCAACCAACTCTGACCCTTTTTTAATCTACCGTCCCATGGCGTCCCGTCCGTAACGTCTACCTTTTGTTTCCAGTTGTCGGCGTGCCCATTTGACCGGACAAAGTAACACAAACAAAAGAAGCATGTGTTTAATAAACAGACGTAATATTATATACTCCCTAGGCGTGTGGGTAAGAAAACAACGAAAGATGCTTGGGGAATCCCAAAAAATCCTGCCCAAAATCTCATCATACCATACAGTGTTCCTTCATTGGTAAAGGGAAAGGGACAAGACGTATGACTTTCATTCACATAATTAATTCATGCAAATTGTAATCGTAATAAATTATAGCAGGTGTCAAGTATTCTACAGATGAGAGATCCTCCGTCCCGAATGCGTTATGATTATAATGAAAAGGATGGTGGGACGGATGAGACCACGTCATGGTGATAAAAAAAGAAAAAACTAGAAGAGTGTGTCGTACGTTAACTGCTTGCATGTCTCCTAAACGAATCAAGTCGACCCAAACCTACCGGCCCCACCCTACCCCAACCCCCACGGAAATAATAATAATTCATTTAATTATCATAAAATTATCGTAAATTTTCAAAAAATAGGACCAAAAAAAAAATCATTAATGTTTTTTGGGGTTTGTCTGTTTTTTTTGTTAGAATCCCGGCGGGGGTCTCGATTTCAATAAATTTTTATCAAATATATATATTTTGGTTTGTTTGAAGTGTGGGTTATCGCTGGAAACAGCCTTTTATGTCCCCTCCCCCCCCCCCAATTAACAACCACCACCCCCGATGATCTTTTCCCACTACTTACTCCCCACCACTACCACCACCGACCGCCGCTTCTAATTAAATCCACATCGACCCCCCATCCCACCCGCGTTGGATTATATTCAAATTTTTCAACCGCTTGGTCCGTTGGAGTCGCGCCACGTCACTTCCCTACCCAACCACCACGACAACCTCGTCGCCCCTTAAAAACTGCAAACTGTAGCAAATATCTAATACTATTCTCCATTGTATTGTATCGTGCTTGTTTTTGTTTTAGTTTCCCCACCGAGTAAATGCTTAACCAGGGGGACAAGTAGTTTTCTGGCCGGTCGTACGTATCGTACGTCTCCCGCCGTTCTTATTACTTTTTATATCTTGAAAAAAAGGTGTACCAATTCAACGTACCCCCGGGGACAACCAGGAATACTGTCTTCTGTCTGTCTGTCGCTCGTATGTGTATATATTATATGTGCCTGGTTGCCCTTGTTTAGATCAGCGGGGGGGACAACTTCCTTATAACAGTGTCGTTGTAAATCCTGCCTGCTTTCCGTGGACAGACCAGGAGCATGTGGATGACGTGATTATGCTCCCAAGCTTTTGTCGGGACGTGCTTTGTCCCGTAAATCTCAGTACATAAAAGAAAATGATTATTATTTGTTTAACTGTATCCACGTTCGGTAATCTCAATTGATTATGGTTGGCCTTTAAAAAGGTCAGCCCAGCGAGCGAGTTCGGAGGATGTAAACGATAATAATTGATAATTTGGCAATGCAGTCATTGCATTAGGGAGGGACGTGTCCCTCGTCGCAAATGATTAAATTATGTCGATGACATTCGAATGGGCTGAAAGGTGTAGTAATAATACATCGTTGAGATGGACGGAGAGTGGCGGTGGGGGCCACGCTAATCACGCTGAGAGGCGCAGTGCGACGAAAGGGCGTGCCGGAATTCGGACCGGCTCACGTGACGTTGACTCCCACATTAAACGCGCCCCGAGTTGGGGGGGGTTGTCCGTCACTTGCCCAGCCACCAGCTGTCCACCCCGCAAATCATGAAGCCCGCCTTCTGGTGTTTAGTCTTTGGAATGAAAATATTTTATTTCGGTTAAATGTTTGGTTCTGCGTCGGAATAACATTACATTTCATCTCATTTTATTCTTAGGTCAGATAATAAATATTTCGTTCGGGAAACTAAAAACTCTTATTCCTGATGTATATCCGTCGGAAAAGGAAAACGACTTCCCAACCATTCTTTGAACATAAATGAAACATAACTTTTTTTTAAATGGACGGTCCGGAAGGAGACGAGGGACACCAACACCAGACGTAGCTTCAAATTAAAAAACAAAAACATTTATACTAAGGGTTGGGGGGGGCGGGGGCAATTAATTAGTGGAGCATTTTCCCACGGTTGGGAAGCCAAGTCAGAAGAAATAATCCAAACCAACCACATGCTCTCATCGTACGAAGGCGTTTATTGTTGTGTGTTGTTATTAAATCAGAGCCCCTCCCCCCCCCAGATTAACTAACCACGCGGACCAACACGTGGAGGGTAAAATGGAAGAAACAGGAAAAAGGGGGAATTCTGCCAGGCACGCGTCCTTTCCCGCCTGCTTAACTTACTTTAGTTTCAGTAGAGAAGACGCCGGCAGTTGAAGATTCGAGCGCCCTTATCTCCCTCATTAAACCCGGATGGATGTGGGGGGAAGTGGCGGACAGCCTGGAATTGGACCCCTTATTATCGGAAGCCCTTTTTTTTGGGTCAAAGGAAGAACTCACTGTTCTCCTTCGGCGTCTCCTTTCTTCTTCCAACTTTTGTGACCTTCACGCCATATATTATCTTCTCTCCTGTATCTAACTCCTCCGTTAACATCCGAAACGGCCCCTTCCCCCCCATGACTTGGGATATCTCCCACTCCCTTCCTCTCGCCCGTTTGGACACCCGCCCATTCCACTTATTATTTTAAGGAAAAAAATAACGTGACCGTATCACGGTAATCGTTGCGTAAACTTCAAGAACGAGAGGGGGGGAGGTGTCATTCCCAACGTGCAAGCTGGAATTTTATTTTATCATTAATATTTTATCTTAATAGCTGGGTCCTTCTTTGTCCGTTTCCGATCTAATAAACACACGAAAATATTTTATAAAAATAATATTGAAATTTGTTAGATAATGTTCAAATTTAAATTTTAGAAATTCCTTTTTTATTTCTTAAAGAAATCGAGTTTTAACTTTGAAAACGAAGCCTGTAAAAAAATAATGAAGATCGTGCTTATAAATCGAAATCGCATTTTCTAATCATAATTTACTGAAAAAAAGGTTTTTTTAACTCTAATTTAAGATATTATTTAATGAATTTTAAAATTATATTATTTATTTCTTATTTCGATAAACTGGCCTTATTTTCTTACGGATTAATTAATTAATTAATTAGTGAGGTTCACTATTATTAAAAAAAAAGGGGGAGGAAGGGGAAAATCGGCGGATAAGAGTGGAAGAAAAAGGACACTAACGCACCGCACGCAAACGCATCAACCGGCAAATGATGGGACTCAAAAAGCAGTCTCCAGCTGTACTCCCCTCCTCCCCCTAACTGCCCCAGCAAAAATATCAACTGGGCAATTTATTAATATTTTATGGTAACTGCCCTGCCCCAAACCCAACGCTCTGTTTGGAAGATTTCATTTTTCCTCTCACGTTTCCCGGTGAACGAACACGAGATTTATAAAGATATATATTTTCGAGTGAATAATCCACGAATAAGTGCCGGTCCAACTGACCGGCCCAACCAGTCATCCCTATCCCCTATCCCTTCCTCACCATTCCCGATATAAAAGGAGCAGCCGGAGACCGAGAGGAGAGCCCCCCCCCCCAATTTTCTAATTAGTTTTTTTTTTATAAGATGTCGTCTGCGTCGAGGAAGTTTCCTTCTGATCGGATCAAGGGCCCGTGGAGTCCCGATGAAGACGACGCCCTCCAGCGTCTCGTGCGCTCCTACGGCCCTCGGAACTGGTCCCTCATCAGCAAGTCCATCCCCGGCCGCTCCGGCAAGTCCTGCCGCCTCCGCTGGTGCAACCAGCTCTCCCCTCAGGTCGAGCACCGCCCCTTCTCTCCCGATGAAGACGACACCATCGTTAGGGCCCATGCCAAGTTTGGCAACAAGTGGGCCACCATCGCCAGGCTTCTGGTCGGTCGTACCGACAACGCCGTCAAGAACCACTGGAACTCCACCCTCAAGCGCAAGTGCTCCCCTCTTGTTTCCCAGGACGGGGAGGACGACGCGCTAATCCAGCCTCTGAAGCGTTCGGCCAGTCTCGATGCGGGGAACTCCTCTTCTGATCTGTTCCTCGGCCCTGGCAGCCCCTCAGGGTCCGACCTCAGCGATTCCGGGCACTTCCTTAGGTCCGTTCCTAGCACCGATCCCCCTACTTCCCTCAGCCTCTCCTTGCCAGGATCAAAGTCTGGCGAGACCCAGGGATCCGGCCCTGCTCTTCAGCCGAGTCCTCTGCCTCAGTTGAAACCCATGGAAACCCAGCCGGAGGTAATGATGGCGGTGCCCCTGGCCAGCCAGGGTAACATCTGCGGCGGGTACGAGAAGCAGTTCTTCAGCGCGGAGTTCATGGCGGTGTTGCAGGAGATGATTAGGAAGGAGGTGAGGAGTTACATCTCCGGAATGGATCAGGGAGGGATGCGGACACAGATGCAGGCCGACGCGGCCGTCCGTAACACCGCCGTCAAGAGGATCGGGGTCTGCGAGATGGATTAGGAATGTTGTCTTCGGTGGTGCCTCGCAGGAGGAGGGTTGGTTATTTGTTGGTTGGAGGAGGATCATTCTTCCACGATGATAGGAAGGAGCTGGTGTTAGATTTCTTGACATGGGAGGAGGTGGAAACCAATGCAAATCCAATCCAAACACGAGAGAGCCAGAGACAAGAGTTGAAACGCTTTCGTTTTGTACCTTTTTAACGTTCCTGTTCAAAAAAGTCTAGGCCTTTTCTTCCAAAAAGGAAAGTACCCAGTTCTGTTGTTCTTGCTGCTTAGGTTTAGGCCTACAGTTGCAGCTGAGATGGGGAATAATCTGGGATCACTAGTTAGTCGGTGATGTATGTAAAGCGGGTGGAAATGGGAACTGATGATGATGAAGATGAGGATGGGGATGAGATGCCAATACGAAGAGGATTGGGGGGGTGGGTTGGTTGATCTTGATGGCAAGGGAAATAAGGCAACGACTGTTGTTGTTGGGATTCCGAAGAATTGGAGCTGGTAAGAACAAGAAGAACATGAAGGGACGCTCTTCTATCGAGATGTGTTTTTGCCTGAACCCATCTTTAATTGAAAAACTAAACCCATCATATGTGGGATATGAATCTAACACTTAACCATCCGACCGGGGCTTCAGCTGACACATTGGACTTTTGCCCTTATTGTGTCGGCCCCATGCTTCCAATTCTGCTTCCAGACAGAACCAGAGTTTTACAAGCACAATGACAAACAGCACAGAGGTACTGCTTCCATAGAGAACAGAAGAAGGGCCTATTCATACAATACAACTAATTTATAGCTGGAACTGCTAACCGGCAGGACGGTTCTGGTTGGTCTGAGTGTCTTCCGGAGGAATGGTACGTTGACATGAAGAACGCGCTCTGGTTCTTCCGCAAAAACCTGCGCCGAGTGACACGATATAGTAAATGTAAATAACCAATTATCTCCTCGGCGAGACCATGGCCATCTGAAGCCCCATATTACACACCCACGGACAAGACCCGCGATGGCCCCGTGATCTAAATAAAAAAGTACTAGTGCATGAAAGGAGAAGGGGCGGGGGGGAGGGGGAAGTGTGCATACTTGAGAAACTCTGTTAATTTCTGTTGCAGTTCTGTGAGTGTCTCCTCTTCGATGTTTGCATGTAGCAACAAGCGAACAGGGAATATCAGAGCGAATCAGTGGAGAGAAACTCTTACTTTAAAATTTAGAGTGATGGCATCGACTAACATCAGCTTCAGGGTGTGGCAGCCCGGAGAATGAAATGCACAAGAATAATTAAACTAAGAAAAGGAGACATACCAAATAGGCGCAGCAAGTGCTCTGCACCATAAACCATCGAAGGAGGAACATTATCCATAATTGCTTGTTCATACTATTGCCGTTCTGTATTGTACAAAAGCATTATGGGAAGGGCTTTGTCAAAGTAACATTGCAAGCCTTTCATAATCTCTCCAACAGAATCAGCCACCCTATAGCGATTTAAGAAGGCAGATCAAGCTCATTCTCATGTGATGATCAACTCAACATTCTATACAGACAGCTAATTAGTGCCCAGACCCATGAAACCAAATGGCATTGTTGAAGTGCAGGTGGGATATAACTAAAGTGCACGTCATGCTGGTGTTTAACGGCATTCAGGCACAGCACATATAAACTCTTCCACTAGCTTGAGCAACAAATTTTTTTGTTAAAATTTTCATAAGTTAATCTTCAGACCCAGAAATTCCATCAATTACCAAAATTACTTGAACCACAAAGAGACAGAAATGCTGAACTTACGAGCCATCTTTCTTCATCCTGTAGTCTAGATATTTCTTTGTAATGTCATCAACATTTGGAATACACGGAAGCTTGACTAGCTGTCAACGAACATATTGTTCTGAATCGTAACTAAAAGGCACTGTCCAAGTTTTAAGTACCATAATACAAGGTAAAGAAGAAATAGTCGACAACTATCCTGCATTTAGTTTGGTTGGAATGGATCATTTTTCAATTTCCACATCAAATAGTTCTACCATCTGGCAACATTTTTCTATCGCCCGCAAACTAAATACTAAGGAGCCAGGACATAGTGTTAAGAGGCACCTATAGAATGACTTACCTTGCCAAGATGGGTAATAAATTCACAGTCATCAATCAGCTGCTTATTCAGTAAAGCTGGAAGTCGAATGCTCACAAGCTTTCCAGAAGACAAAACGCCCTTTTCCTGATAAGTACGGGAGACCTATTATAATGTATACAATTTTATTTCTGAGGCTTTACGACAGCATTGTAGATCTCACCGGGTAAAGATGGCAATTTTAAAGTTTTTATAAAGTGACATACAATCGGCTGCAAACCATAATGGGAGAAGGAGTACCTTAGTGGTAGCATCGATTTTCCTTTTTCTACCTCTAGGCACTGCATATAACAGTCAGGGGGTCAAAAAAAGCCAGCAGAACAACATTCTCCCTAAGATGAAAAGAAGCTAGATCTTGAAACCATACTACCATGTGTTATCGTGTACAATGGTTCAATAAATTGATGAGAATTCTACTGAATTCAATTTGATCAAACCCCAGAAGTATTAGAACCAACCTGTTTTCAACTTTGCTGGGCGACCAGGTCTTGCATTCTTCTCTAAATCATGTCTACTGCTATTCTTTAAGTGCTTCTGCTGTGTATTTAATCAACCGACTTCCAAGGACCCATTCATCCCAACTGCCCATACAAATGAGTCGCTCTTCAATTTATTTTTTTCACAAAACAGGACACAACTTGCCTAAAGACATCGAATATCGAACAATGCCAACAAATTGATTTATCAATAGGATATTTACTGACCTAAATCATACTATTATTTAGGTGCATACAATAGAAAAGATTGCCATTAAAAATATTATGCTAATCCTCACAGCAGTAAGGACAGCCGCATACAAAGCAGCAGGAAAGACATAAATGAGGCGCAACCACACCAGCACTTCTGCTTTTAGTGACACTCTTTATATCATCACCATTTGGGTAGAAATCCAAAGGAAACACCAGCCAAGCCCCAAAAGAGGATCTTTTTGTTCCAACCCTGCAAGAATGACAATTATAAAATACCAGATTAGTCTGATATTGGCAGTTTGGGACAGGGGTTCTGTTATAGCTCCTCTTTAGAGCTTCAAATTTTTTATTATCTCAACATTTTCTTGAAATCTTACTCGTTTTTTCTCTCGGACATTTTTCGTCATGAATGCGCTTTCTTCTTTCCATACAATAGGAAATCGTTTCCTTCACACGGGGGATTCACAATGGTACAAGTCATATCCTTAAAATGCAAAACATAATTTTTTCTAACATTTGACCCACACTCAGCAAACTAAAACATCTAATATCTATTTGGTACCTCTCATTGTTTTTAAGGCAACAGTACATCTGCCTTTGACATCTAGGAATTCTAGATTTGTCCAGCCTTACAAAACTGTTCAAATCTAGTGATTTGTACAGCCACTGTCTATCAACCAATTATGATCTCGTACCTTTGCCGTCGTTTGTGTTTGTTCCTCTTGAGAAACTTTATTGTATATTCGGTCTAAAGAAACAATAAATTTCAGGATGATTACCTTTCTTATAGTGAGGTCATGGAGAAAATTAATTTTCTTCTCCTTGGTTTATCTTCTTGTCTTTTCTCCCTCGAGATCTAGACAGTCTAGCAACATAGACACCTTCAACACTCTTTTCTTCTTTTTGATATTTATGATTTGCATCTTCTTCTTGTCGTATCAACCTTATCTGTTATTGAGCTTGAAATGCATGGATAAGCTCAATCAATGAGATTTTTAACAAACTTTAGAGTCTTCAAGACATATTTTTGACTCAAATATTTCTGGTAAACTCACAAGCTCTGCTATCTCGCAATTCCGGCTATTAGCATACTATTTGACGGTCTCACTTCCTTTCATCTGCAGACGCTCGAAGTCTCTTTTCAAATTCAGAATCTGCATACGGCGCGTTCTGTTGCTGCCCATAATCTGCAACTTGTTCCACATGTCCTTAGGAGTCTCACAAGCCATAATTCTTGTGAAAATCACATCTGAGACCGTATAAAAGGATTTGATCAAGGTGGTGGATCTTTGTCAGCTTCAACCTAGTGCTACTGCCACAAGCCAAGACCTTGAGGTGTGTTTTTCGCTGGAAGCCATCAATCGAACAACGAAAATACGTTGTAATTTATTTCTGAAAACGGTTTACATTAAAGACATATATTTATAACCTAAGAAATAATCTAAACTAAATCTCCTGAAAATCCTATAAGATATTATTTTTAACAAAAAATCTAAATTAAATAATATCAATAAAATATCATGATCCCAATACTAGCAACGTTGCTAATCGGCCGACCTGATGACCCTGCGATCATCAAAGAGAGGAGTAAAGTGACGAGGACGGCGATACAGGTCTTCGGGGCCATGATTGATGTGAGGATGCGCTTAAGCCTAAGGCCTAAATGGTAGGGAATGGTTAAACAGATCGAGTGTCGCTCTTTTGATGTTTGGAGGCGATGATGATGGCATTGCGTTGTTGAACCGCATGGTATATATAGAAGGGCTCGTACACGAAAACAGGGGGAGGAATTCTGGGTCTAAACAGGGTTCGGAACATGTGGGTGGGTGCGATTTGTTGGAGGAATTCAGGTGGGATTGTGTTTCGTGAGTGATGGTGCCGGCGCTTGCCATTGTCATGGCCTAAAGAGATGGGAAACCTCGAGGAATGTTCATGTCCCTTTCCCCAATCCCCACCCTATATGGATTGGGATACAAACTATTGTTTTCACCAACTAAAACAACAGTCGATGTTTTTGGTGAATGGATTAACATTTGTATAATCTTCGAACTTATTGGCAGAGAAGTAAAAAATCATGGGTCCTAACACCCAAGTGACTTTTTTGGATTACATTAACAATCGGAGAAGGTGAAAGGGAAAATGTTGTCGTGAGAATGGCGAGTCCATTACGGCGGCCGGTCCGTCTTTCCTCATCCGCAGCATTACTTGCCACAACTTCCTTTCTAACCGTTAGTACATTGAATTTTGAGCCTAAAATGAACGAGAAGGGCAGACCATTTGAGAAACTCCAGTCGAGTGAAGTAATTTGGGTCCGAGCATCTTCATCTCTAACAATTCGAGATTGAGCTGAATTTGAAAGGTGTTTCTAGCAGGTCAAGTTCGATAAGTTTCTCCAGCGGATTGAGTCCATCGTCAGATCGATCGAAGACCCAATAACTACCTTGGCGGTTCCAAGCTTTTGCCCACGACCTTGGGCAATTCACACTGGCTCCCAACATGTTCTTTTCACAATTAGTTAGATTTTAGTTTAACTAGGTGTCTTTTCTTTAATTGTAATAACACTCGTACGAGGCTTTTTTTCTTACGCCCTTCTTACATTTTCATCACTCAAGTATTTATGTATTTTGTGTTCAAGCAACAATGACATCAGGTTTGGGTTGTGCCTAATTCATGTATTTTAAATTTGATTTCTGGCGATCACATGTCCACTTGATTCTTTCCCACGCTCTGGTGATTGTTCCGGCAGTCTACTTTTCGTGTGTAAAATACTAACAGCATGAACAAATCGACCACGAGCCAACCTCTTCGAGCTGACATGTTCAATGCAAAATGGGCATCCTGAGCAAGTGTCTCTGGGGAGTTCAAGGTGATTGTTCTTGCTTGATTAAGGCATGCCATCCATTGACAGAACTGTTGAAAAAGGTGGTGTCTCAGAGAAACAAAGTAAACCTCGATCCATGTTCTCAATAGAAAAAAAAACTCTAATCCCGGATATATAATCTCCATGTAATAAAGAGTCACCTCCCTTGGCTGCTGAAATTCATCTTCTCGTAGCATCTGATGGACATGTAACGGAAATCGAAGTAACCCAAAAGTGAACGACGACGTCGATGATCGAACCGTGAAGGAAGAAAATTGGAAGAGACGAAAGACTTGAAGAACTTGTCTAACAATGTAACTCTTACAACAACTATTTATAAAACTAAAAATATTAAAATACCGAAAGACACTAGAATACTAAAAGGACACTAAAATACAAAAGACACTGAAATACTAAATAACATTCTAATACGAAGTCTTCAAGGAATGTCAAGAGTTGTTCGAATACCAAGAGCTTTGATCCTTTTTAACATGGTCCCAAAAACTCTTTTAGGTTTTACGGTTACAAAGTTTTTATTTCCTCTTTTACGGTTGTTTTTAATTTCTCGTTTTCTTTTATTTAAATTTTAGCCTCAAGTTTTACTTCTTCTGCAATTTAGTCCCTCAAGACAAAAAAGAAAATTTTTTTTCTAAGCGGCTCTGATACCAATTATACATGCAGGATACGAACTTAAAAAGATTTTTCTAATTGTCTTTGTCGTCGGCGTTCTGCCAACCTCAAATACCCGTTAGAGCATCTTGAACTAGCTGTAAATCCAAAACTGAACTTACCTTCAAGGAGGAATTCCTCAAATTCACTCTGAACCAGAGTCAGTTCTTCTAATTTCTTAGAATAATTTTCTATTAACTTGATAATTAAGTTATCTCGGCTGATAGATTCTCCAAATGATCCACTAAGGTATTTAAAAGTCTAGTAGTAGAATCATTGCCAACCCCGTGATCCAAATGGAGCAATTCTAGGTTTGGACAATCAGTCATAGTAATGACTCGTGTTTTTGCACCACTTTAATTAAGTTCTCTTAATTAAAATATTCTTTCAAGACAGAAAGAATATCATAAACAACTTGAATCAAAAGATGTTCATCATACCTTATTCAGATAGGTAACTCTAAGGGTTCACCAGACTTCCGCAACTTCAGAGAGTCAAGAGTTACTCATCTTAGAATTGAGAAATCTGTGAGATGGAGATGTTCTTCTGTGTCATCTCGAATGCCCTTACATTGAGGGACTTATATAAACACTCCTCCTTTTTCAAGGTTTCGATACATAAATCTAGCTTTCTGTTAGCCTTAACCAATCTTATGTTTTGATTAATTCTAACAATCTTATTCTTAATTCCTTTAGGTATTTTGGAGACAGGTCAAAAAACTCAAACTTAGAGATGTGTGAAAAAGTTATATATTTATATCGCCCCCCCAAATGTGGTAAATGGTTGTGAAATATATACACAAAAGAAGCTGGTGTCTCTGCACTATTTGCCAGCTCAAAAGTAAAATGAATCTAAATTATCAAAAAAAATACAAAAGTTAGCTGGTGATCCTAGTGTGACAATAGCTTTATACAGCTTTCTTCTCCCATTTGCATCATTACTTTGTCTTGGGAGATTCCTTAACTATTGGCGCCTGATGTTTTTGCCAATTTCTTTTCCAGAGAGTCCCTATTGTTGTTGATATCCTTCATGAATTTGTTGGGTTCTCTTCTTCATCCTGTTCAAATCGCTGAGCTAATGATTTGTCTGTATAACCATCAATTTTTCTTCAGACCTCAAATGTATCTGTTTGGAGGCACAACTCAGAGTTTTCTTTCTTTCAGAAACTATCTAGAAGATCTAAAAATCTTTCCCATCATCGTTCTCCTGCTTGTTCATCTGCATAGCTTAAATAAGAACGGAGGATCGTAACGGTTGTCATCCCGTCACTGAACACGTAATATAACTCATTTCAGGCGAATACATGCTCTAACACATCTTTCAAGAACTCAACTTTTATTGCTTTTCTTACTGTTTTATCTTTGTAATACTTCCGCCATAATACTTTGTGATCAAGGTCTTGTCGTTGAGGCTCTATAAGATTCACTAGGATGGATGTCTCATACTTGCATATTGGGAAGAATTACTTTTCCCATTTTTTCATGTTCTTCTTCTTCCATCATAGTGCTAGTAATCAATGTCGTGACATACTTTCGTCTGTATTCCAGGCATCCGAGTACAAACTTTACCAAATGGGGCAGTGGCTCTATCTGTTCCGATTCTGAATGACTAATATCAAGAATATCCATAAACCATGCATATAGATATGATAAAGCTACTCCCGATATCCAGTGTAGATACGGGCGAAGTACATAGTTCTCCTCAAGTGATGATTCTCTCATATCCACTACTACCTTTGGGTTTTCTATCTCTTTGACCTCATAAGGTATTATGGACATTGTTATGGTGAGAATATCCCTTATGGTTTTGGACAGCTCTTCTCCATCTGAAGCCTTATACATTAACTTAAACTCCGGATCTTTGATATACTCTATTGATTTTGCTGCAAAAAACTCAATCTGGCGTTTATAATTATTTTTTATGCCACCCATGAGTCCTCCACAGATAACAATTGCATCCCAAGATAGGGATCCATCTTCAATGATTTTTCTAGACGACGGGAGTCATGAGGAGGAAATCCTGGCTTATGAATGAATAGACATTTCTTACTTAGACTCGAAAGTAGAATCAATCTATGAAGTTGTGTCAAATTACGATACAGAATCAGAAGATGATTATAGTCTCTAGACTGCGCATCTATTCATGATGAGAATAGAGCAGAATGAAGATGATCCATATCGGGGGATGCAACTGTTCTCTGTGGAAGACTCACATGTGGCATCAAAAACAATTATAGACGCCAGATTGACTTTTTTGCAGCAAAAGCAATAGAGTATATCAAAGATCTGGAGTCTAAGTTGTTGTGTAAGGCTTCAGATGGAGAAGAGCTGTCCAAAACCATAAGGAATAGACAGCAGATTCTCACCACAACAATGTCCATAATACCTTATGAGGTCAAACAAATAGAAAACCCAAAGGTAGTGGTGGATATGAGAGAATCCTCACTTGAGGATACCCATATCTACACTGGATATCGGAGAAGTGGCCGTCCTTGATAATTAATTCAGGAATGGTGGGAGAAGCTTTACCATATCTATATGCAGTATTTGTGGATATTCTTGAGATTTATCATTTAGAACCGGAACATATAGAACCACTGATGGTCCCATTTGGTAAATTTTGTACTCGGATGCCTGGGATACGAACCAAAGTATGCCACGACATTGATTACTAGCACTATAATGGAAGAAGAATATGAAAAAATGAGAAAAGTAATTCTTCCCAATATACAAGCATGAGACATCCATCTCAGTGAGAGTATACATCTTATAGAGCCTCAATGACAGGACCTTGATCACGGAGGATTATGGCAGAAGTATTACAAAGATAAAACAATAAGAAAAGCCATAAAAGTGGAGTTCTTGAAAGATGTGTTAGAGCATGTATTCGCCCGAAAGGAGTTATATTACGTGCTCAGTGACGGGATGACAACCGTTACGATCCTCCGTTCTTATTTAAGCTATGCAGATGAACAAGTAGGAGAACGAGGATAAGAAAGATTTTTAGATCTTCTAGATAGTTTCTGGAAGAAAGAAAACTCTGAGTTATGCCTATAGACAGATACATTTGAAGTCTGGAGAAAAATCGCTGATTATACAGACAAATCATTATTATCTCAGTGACTTGAACAGGATGAAGAAAAGAGCCCAACAAATTCATGAAGGATATCAACAACAACAGGGACTTTCTGTAAAAGAAATTGGCGAAACATCATGCGCCAAAAATAAAGTAATCTCCCATGACAAAGCAACAATGCAGACGGGAGAAGAAAGCTGTATAAAGCTATTGTCGGTCACTAGGACCACCAGCTAACTTTTGTAATCTTTTGATAATTTAGATTTCTTTTACTGTTGAGCTGGCAAATAGTGCAGAGACACCAGCTTCTTTTGTGTATATATTTCACAATCCTCTACCATATTTGGGGGGTGATCTGAATATAGAACTTTCTCTCACATATCTTTAAGTTTGAGTTCTTTGATTTGTCTCCAAAATACGTTAAGGAATCAAGAGTAAGATTGTTAGAATTGACCAAAACATAATATTGGTTAAGGCTAACAGAAGGCTAGATTTATGTATCGAAACCTTGAAGGAGGAGGAGTGTTCATATAAGTCCCTTAGGGTAAGCGCATTCGAGATGACACAGAAGAACTTCTCCATCTCACATATTTCTCAATTCTGAGAAGTGAGTAACTCTTGACTCTCTGAAATTGCGGAAGCCTGGTGAACCCTTAGAGATACCCATCTGAGTAAGGTATGATGAACTATCTTTTGATTCAAGTTATTTATTATGTTCCTTTTGTCTTGAAAGAAGATTTTAATTAAAAGAACTTAATTAAAGTGGTGCAAAAACACGAGTCATTTCTGTGACTGATTGTCCAAACCTAGAATGCTCCATTTGGATCACATGGTTGGCAAAGATTCTACTACTGAACTTTTAAATACCGCACTGGATCGTTTGGAGAATCTATCAGCCGAGATAACTCAATTGTCAAGGCTAATAGAAAGTTATTCTAAGAAATTAGAAGAATTGATTCTGGTTCAGAGTGAATTTGAGGAATTCTTCCTTGAAGATAAGTCTAGTTTTAGATTTACGGCCAGTTCAAGAACGAATATTTGAGGTTGGTCGAACGACAAAGACAATTAGAAAAATCTTTATAAGTTCGTATTCTACGTATATAATTGGTATAAGAGCCACTTAAAAAAAAATTTATTTTTTCTTGAAAAATTAATTACAGAAGAAGTAAAACTTAATGCTAAAACTTAGAGGTGGCAAACGGGCAGGCTGGCTCGGCAGCTCGCCCGCTCGGCTCGTACTGTAGCGATCCGAGCTTCGGCTCGGCCCGCTACAGTAACGGGTTGGCTCGGCTCGGGCAATCGTCGACGAGCCGAGCCGAGCCAGCTAGATGAGCTCGCGAGCCCCGGGTTGGTGAGCCAGGTGTACCGGGCTAACGAGCCGGATTAAAAAATTATTTTTTTTTAATTTTTTTTCCAACCGTCATTTGACCGTTAGATTTTTTTTTTGTTATTTTTCAACAGTAATGTTACCGTTTGTAACATTTTTTTTCTTTTTAATTTAAAAAAAAAATTCCTTTATAAATACCACCAAACTCATAAAATTTTTTACAAACAAACTCTTCCTCTCTTATTCTCTTCTTCTCTTGCTCTCTATCAATTAATCGTGATCTAGTGCTCTCCTCTCGATATCGGCAAGCGGCAACAAGCTATTGTTCATTAATTGGAGTTTCGGTGACGGTATCATTTATTTATTTGGAATTTATTTATAAGATTTTGTTATTGTTTGTTATGGATCCACATAATTATAATATTAATGATGATGTTGACGAACTTAGGGAAATAAATGCTTCATTTTCAATAGGACAATCTTGTACACAAGCATCCGCATCCACCTCATCGCCTCAAAGAAAAAGAAATAAAACGTCAGAAGTATGGAAACATTTTAAAACGATAGAAATTAAAATTGGTGGAAAGATAGAATCTAGGGCTCAATGCAATTATTGTATTAAAAATTATTCTTATACTTCAGGTAGTTCAACGAGCACACTTGGTAGGCATTATGAAAAATGTCACTTAAACGAACAAAGTAAAGATCCTAGACAAAAAGTATTAGATGCTAGTGGTAGTGGCATATTTTCTTATTCACAAGATAAAATGAGAGAAGGAATAGCTAAACTTGTAGCACAATGCGAGTTGCCTTTAGCCTTTATGGATAGTGTTGAATTTGAAAATTTTATGAAAGAATATGTCACTCCTAATTTTAAGCGTGTTTCTAGAAGTACAATTAGAAACGATATTATTAAAATGTTTAATAATATGAAGAATGAATTAATTTCATTTTTTTGCAAGTGCTCCTGCAATGGGTATTTGTATCACCTCTGATTTGTGGAGTGCACGCAATTCTATAGGTTATGTCGTAGTAACTTCTCATTTTATTAATGACTCTTGGCAATTAAATAAAAGAATTTTAGGATTTCGTAATTGTGGATATCCTCACACTGGTATTACTATTTATAAATATATTGTAACGATTTTACAAGAATATAATATTCAAGATAGAATATTTAGCATAACACTTGATAATGCTAGTGCTAACGATGTTGTTGTTTCACATTTTAAAAACTATTTTCAATTAAATACTACATACGATTCTCTTTTTCATATGCGATGTGTTCGTCATATTTTAAATTTAGTTGTTAAAGATGGTATGACATTTGTTGCACCTCACATTGAATCAATTAGGACAGCAATTTCTTATATAATTGGGTCTAATTCCAGGCAACAAGAATATAGAGATTATTGTAAAGCTGCTCAACTAAAACCACGAAAATTAAAAACCGATGTAGAAAACAGATGGAATTCGACTTATTTAATGTTAGAAAATGCCCGACCATATTGGCAGATTATTTGTGCTTATATTAATGAGAAAACATCAAATATTAACCTTGATAAATCTATTTGCGATGTAGCTAATATATTTCTTGACTTTTTAAAACCGTTTTATGATGCTACAAATGAATGCTCGGGAGTTTATTATCCCACTTCTCATCTTGTTCTCCCAATTTTTATAAACTTAACTAGTAATTTTGCAAGATATCGACAAATAGAAGAATTTAGAGAAATACTTAATAAAATGGAAACAAAATTTAAAAAATATTGGCTTGATATTCCTTCTATTTTTTGTTATGCATGCATTATGGATCCTAGATATAAATTAAGAGGAGTATGTCTTATGGTTAATAAAATTTCTCACAATTTACATACTACTCCTAAAGTTTCTGATGATCAAATAACTAATGGTATTGCCAGTTTATTTTCTTCTTATGAATCTAAATATTCTGATGTTTCTCGTTTACATGTTGGTGTTTCATCACATGCTAGTTCAAGCAGTGGAGGTGGAAATATTGTGCATTCACAATTTGGTATTGAAGATAGTTGGAGTCAACTAGAAACAGATGTTCACTCTAGTTCTATGAGAAATGAACTAGACATTTATTTTGACACTCGATATCACTTTTTACGCGAACAAAACTTTGATATTTTAGATTGGTGGAAAACATTTTCCACCACGTATCCTATTCTTTCTATAATGGCACGTGATCTACTAACACCTCCGGTCTCTACAGTAGCATCGGAGTCTGCTTTTAGTGCAGGTGGACGTGTGTACGATGAACGCCGAGGACGACTAGCACCCGATCTCGTGGAAGCTCTCATTTGCATGAAAGATTGGAACAACGCCATTACGAGAAACCAACAACAAGAGGACGAAATACTTGAAGTATTTAAAAATTTGGATGTTGAAGATTAACATTGTAACTTTTTTGACATTTTGTACATGATTGACAATTACATGGGTGCCAACCTAGTTGGGATGTATGTAATTTGTAGTGATGCAAATGTCAAATTATTAGTTGTATACTTAAATTTTTTTTCGGCTAAAAATTTGTATGTAATATACAATTTATAAAATTAATTTCATAATTATTATTTTTATAAAAAATAATTTTATTTGTGTCGGTTGAGCTCGTTAGGCTCGGCTCGTTAGGCTCGGCTCGACTATGCTCGTTCGGCTCGTGGCTCGCGAGCCTTCTCGGGTTAAAAAAAATTTCGAATTGGCTCGTTAGGCTCGACTCGTTAGACTCGTTAGACTCGTTGAGCTCGGCTCGCTAAGCTCGACAGGCTCGATGAGTCAGGCCTTGATAGGCTCGGCTCGGTTCGCTCGTTTGCCCCCTTTACTAAAACTTAAATAAATAAAAAAACCGTAAAAAAGAAAATAAAAATTTTGTAACCGTAAAACGTAAAAAAAAGTTTTCGAGTCAGTAACAAAGCTCACTACCGAAAGACACTTCCGAATACCAAAACCTGACATCAGCGACAGTAACAGGTGAACCTCGTCCTTCCCCGATCCAAGAGCCGGGTGCAGCCGCCGGAACCCTCCCAGCGCGATTACCACGGATCTGAGCTTCTCGTCGCCGCAGCCGACAATGGGCCAGTGCCGGGTGCACACCACCTCCCAGTGCCGGGTTCCAAGTCTTGCTGACGCAGGAGCACCTGGCAAGCGTCCGCGTGCTTCAGGACCTCGAACGGGACGTTCTCGTCGAGGTTCCCGAACTCCGACTCGGCATGTCCGGACCGTCGGGCGAATCACTAAGCTTCTGTCGCTTTGACGACTCTTCCCCTAGAGAAGAAGGGGGCGGCGGCGAGATGGGGCGCTTCATGACGGCCGGTTCGGTCGGGGGAGAGGGGAAGAGCAGATGTATGGTTTGGAGGACGAAGAAAGGGAAAGTGAAAGACGACAAAGAAGACAAACAGAAGTTTGTCCTTTGTCCTGAGTTGGTTTCATATTTTTTAAATCGTTTCTTAAAAGTTTATTAATTTTTATTCTTTTCGTTTCCCTAAAACAAATTACAAAAATGAATTCCACGTGGAAAGGTCACGGAAGCCATCGGAGTTGCCGGTGTCTGAGGGAATCAACTCTGCTATCCTTCTCATTTTATGTAATCGACCAACGTAGTGTAGCATCATATTTACCATCAAACGACCTTGGGATACTGATAATCTTCCCTAAGAGGGAGGGCCATGTGATTTCAAGTCCCTTTCAAGATCAGGACATGAATCCAGAGAAAGGCAACTGGTGTTTCCGTGAATTGGGGTCGGGAATCTTTGCAGACACCTGACCTTGTCCGTACCCGTGCCTCATCCTGGATTTGGGTATTTTCCCAGGATTCATGGTAAGGAAGAAACCTGCGACGGGATGATTTTCTCTTTTTTTTTTGGGTCCTTCCCCTTTCTAACATCACAGTTTGAGATTCAATCCGAAGGATTGCCTGACCCCAAATATGTTGTTGGTACCAAAAGTCCTAAACACCTCACCAAACATCTTCCATGGCAGATAGAATATATACTCCCCCTACACCCAGCTCTAATCTTCCAAATGCATCACATCACCTTCCCTTTAAGCTAAAACGAAGTGAGCATCCCAGCGAACCGGAATGGCATTGACAAGTCACCTGTTGTGGAGAGGATCGGAAGCATTTGGCACCCTGTGCTTGCTCGAGGAGAAGCTGTCCAAGGAAACTCCACGGCCTTGACTTCCCTGCCGGTTCTCCCGTGTATGGCCCGAGCCGACAGTGACATTTCCGCTCGCGGGTTCTTCCCTTCGCCCGAAGGCCGACCCCAGGGAGATAAGAACCAGAACAAGCGTTGTAAGCCAGAAGACCCGTCTCGACTTCATGCCTTGGTTTGCTAGCAAAAGGCAAGTGTTTTCTTTCTCATTTTTCTACTCCTCGTTCTGCCTCAATATATGCCCTGCTTTCCGGGGCAAAAAGGAGTTAAAAAAGGCGAGATGCTTTCGCTTTCAGTCAAATCTTTTTATCTGAAAGGCTATTATGCTGCTGCTGCACTGCATCTTCAACAGCTGATTCAGGTACGAGACTTAGGTGGGGAGAACCCTTAATCCGATGCCTTTGTCCGACCCCCTAATTACGCCAAAGGACATAGATGGTTCGGGAATATAAAATCTTTTGGGGGGACATCATCAATCAGGTGTCACATTTCCCAGAGACAAAAGGAAAAGGTTTAGAAGATCAGACAGCAAGATGACAAACAGTGTCTTTTAGTTTTTACCCATTGCGGAATTGTTGGAGCACAACACGACTACTGCTAACATTACATGCGCGGCCCAACAGGGGCACCGTCGAATCGGCTCGATGCTCAGGAGCGAAGCTCGTTGGAACTAAAGACTGTACATATCTGACTTCCTCATGGGAAGTCCCGATCGTCTCCTTGGACACGGTCGTATCCATCTAACGAGGACCTTTCCGACGGATCGGCACAAGATGGCACACCTGGCTACACCTCGAGGGGGGGAGGGTGGTGGATCCCTGTCCATATTCCAATGTGATTCACAGGCCCAGTTCGTTCACAGATCATCTCAATCCAAAACAAACCAGGAAGTAAGTTAATAAAGAGTCAAATAAAAACTATGCGGTTGTTGTTAACGTGGGATGGTAGGGCATAAATAGTAAAAGCTAAACTTGGGTCACGCTTTCTGGAAAAAACGCGGCTTCAACTTTCAAACGATCGCATCATGCCTTGACGCAAGACGATAAGGAAAAACAAATCGAAGCTTCCTTCCTTTTTGTCTTTGTCCCCTTTTCTTCCCCACTAGGTGGTCCACCGTTCATATACCATAATAATAATAATATATCTGATAATTCTTAAATTCAGACACTACTAGAATTGACCCACAGCACTCAAAATGAAATCAGAACCGTCTAACCAGAAAAAATTAAAACTAAGGCCGCTTGCCTGTGTTTTGCGTTTCGCATGAGGATGCCATTTTGCACTTGGGAGTCCCATCAAAAAAGCGGACAACCATCCACGACGGGACCAAACCTTTATCGTCGAATCCCGACAAGGTTGCGGACTTTCGGTTCGTGGAATGAATGGGTTGCGTTTCCTTCTTCTGTCAAAGATGTGGAAAAATGGAACATCCGGAGCGACTTTTGATTGGTTACTCCTATCGTGGAAAGGAATACCCAGGTTCCGTCACCCCTTCCCTTAGTCTTCCCTTTAAGTCTCCACCTCCGTCCTCGTAACAAAGACTCACTCTATTTCTTTTTTTTGTTGCACGCCCGGTTTTCGACTTCGGACTCGACTCGGGTAGGACACCTGGCTATGGTATCCAACAGGGGTGGCTGCGTACGGTAGTTTTCGAACCCGAGACCTCCTTAAGCGAATTCAAACTCCTTATCACTTGGACCAACTCCGTATTAGTAGACTCACTCTATTTCAGCTAACCGTCTTAAACACACGAAAGCTTTCTTTCTAAGTTAAAAAAAAATTATGAAATTCAGTAATAATTTTTAAAATTTCAAAATATGCACAATATTAAAAATACAAAGAAATTACAGTTAAAAAAAATTCAATTATTCAAATAACGATTAAGATAATAGGAAAAGTTTTCATTACTCTTTTTGAAAATAATGTCACGATTCAATACCGTATTTTTTGGTAAAGTGCCACAATCCACAACTTTGATATTGCTTTAGACCGTAATACTATTCCTGACAATAGGAAAAGTTAAATCTAATAATATATTTTTTTTAAAATGTATTACGGTCTCTCTGAAGAAATTTAAAAACTAGATTAAAATTTTTAAAATAATTTCATGGAATCAACCTAAACTAACCCAAAGCTTTACAATTTAGTTCAACTATCTTGTGTGTGTCCTTATTAATATCCCCACTTCACAACCTACAGACGCAAAAGATGATGATGATGATGATCTCCATCTTCCTCTACTCTCTCCTCTTCCTCTCCCTCTACGCCGTAACCAATCAAATCCTCAGCAAGCTCCGCCGCCTTCCCCCCTCCCCTTTCCCAGCCCTCCCCCTCCTCGGCCATCTCCACCTCCTCAAGAAGCCCCTCCACCTCTCCCTCACCTCCCTCTCCTCCTCCCTCGGCCCTGTCCTCCTCCTCCAGTTCGGCTCCCGCCGTGTCCTAGTCGTCTCCTCCCCCTCCGCCGCCGAGGAATGCCTCTCCAAGAACGACGTCCTCTTCGCCAACCGCCCCCGGCTCCTCGCTGGGAAGCATCTCGGTTACAATTACACAAGCCTCGCTTGGTCCCCCTATGGGGACCACTGGCGTAGCCTCCGCCGCCTCGCTTCCCTCGAGCTACTCTCGGCCAGCCGCCTCCAGATGCTTTCCCACGTCAGGTCTGACGAGGTCAGGTCACTAGTCAAGCAGCTCGCAGCACGGATCGGGGGAATTGATGGTGCCTGCAGTGTAGACATGAAGTCTACCTTCTTTGATCTGATGCTGAACGTGGCGATGAGGATTATAGCTGGGAAGAGGTACTGTGGGGAGGGCACTGATTCGGAGGATGCCAGGGAGTTTCAGAATATAGTGACTGAAACGTTCCTGGTCGGTGGCGCGACTAACATCGGGGAATTCCTTCCATTTCTGAAGTGGTTCGGGGTGAAGGGTGTGGAGGAGAGGCTGATCCAGCTGCAGCAGAGGAGGGATGGGTTTATGCAGAGGTTGATCGATGAGAAGAAGAGAATCTCGACTGATGGGGACGAGAAGAAGCAGAAGACTTTGATGGATGTAATGCTGTCTCTGCGAGAGAACGATCCGGAAAATTGCAAGGACGAGACAATCAAGAGCTTAATGCTGGTAAGTTCTCTAATTCAGTAGCCGAAAATCTCAGGGGAACCTCTCTTATCTAGAGGTTTCACTTAATTGAAATTCTGCATCCTTGAAAGGTTATGTTGGCGGCCGGGACGGACACCTCTGCCAACACCATGGAGTGGACAATGTCGCTCCTCCTGAACCACCCTGAGGCCCTGAAGAAGGCCCAGTCAGAGATCGACCGTGTCGTCGGCCACGGTCGCCTTGTCGCGGAATCTGACCTCCCAAGCCTGCCTTACCTCCAATCCATAATCTACGAGTCCCTCAGGATGAAGCCTGCGGGCCCCTTGTTGGTTCCCCACGAGTCGTCCGAGGAGTGCCAGGTCGGGGGTTACCGTGTACCCGGGGGGACCATGCTGCTGATCAACCTGTACGCAATACAGAACAGCAGTAAGTACTGGGAGGACGCGGACAGGTTCTTGCCGGAGAGGTTCGAGGGACAGGAAGGGCCAAGGGATGGGTACAGGATGATGCCGTTCGGGTCAGGGAGGAGGGGTTGTCCAGGGGAGAACTTGGCGCTGAGGATGGTGGGGATGACGCTGGGGGCGTTGATCCAGTGCTTCGAGTGGGAGCACGGGATCGAGGGTCCGGTGGACATGACCGAGGGGACAGGGCTGACCATGCCAAAGGTTAAGCCCTTGGTTGCAAAGTGCCGTGCCAGAGCCGCCGTTGTTGACCTCGTTGCTCGGTGCTAGGGTGGGGGTATACATCCATTTTACAAAAATGTTTCACGATGCTTTTGTCGGCTTGTCTTTGTGTGTCATAGACTGACTACTTCAGTCTCAACTTTCGTCGGAGTAATTGACGGTGCCACGCCATATTTACACCTTTTGTCTTCTCCCTGATTCACTTGTTCTTGACGAGCACTAAATAGATATCTCACGAAAGGGAAGGGGAAAGAAAAGCGTGATGATAGTCGCGACGAAGAGCAAAATGCCAAAAATCGTTCCCTAATATAAAAAAGGCCTAATTATCAAATATGTCCCCGTACTATTACTGTTTTTTCCGATATGTCACATACTTTGAAACGCATCTTATTAGAATACAAACTACCGTCGTTATTTCATATATAGCATCCGTCCATCCGTCGCCTAACGGCGAATGACGTGGATCCCACGTGGCTAAGTTCCGTCGATTAACTTCGTCATCTAAACCAATCGTCCCAAATCGGACCCGATTTCGCTCATACCCTAATTTCGTCCCCAAAGCGCAACACCCCCCCAACCAAACCCAAGATCAGAAGACGCTCCCCCACCCCCACATCCCCACCCGTTAATCAAACCCCTCAAGGAATCGAAACCGAGACACCTCACCTCGAGGGCTTGGAACCACTGCTTCTTGGCAATCTGATCGGAGAACTCCTCGGTGTCGGTGACGGTGTTGACCCAGGCCTTGGCATCGCTCTTCTTCTCGAGGTTCTTCTTGAGGTACTTCTACGGCGCCCTCTTCCTTCCGGTGCCGAGCCCTAACTTCTTCCTTCCTTTCGCAAGCATCACCTCCCTTAATCTGCCCCGCTGGTGAGCTTTTCTGCCTTAGCTTCTGTTTGTAATTAGGGCTGCCGATTCTGTACGTGGGTAGTATCTGAGTGTTTTGTTATTGATTTAGATGGCTATGCAACGTGGTGAATTGATATTCCATGTTGGGGGTAGGCTTTCTTTGACTGGTCGTGTTAAATACTATGGAGGAAAAGTTGTGAAGATCCCAGATATTGATGTTGATAAGATAGGTTACTTCACAATTTTGAATCTCGTTAGGAATATCGGATACGAGCCAAGTAGGATGTGGTTTGCTAAGCCTCATACTAGTTTGGCAAAAGGGCTTACAGAAATCATTACAGACAGCCAAGTAGGTCGAATGGTGTCTTTGTTGTTGGAATCTAATTGTATTGACTTATACATCGAGGGAGATGAGAGGGATATCTCACAAACTGAGGTTGAGGAGCGGGACGGTGAAGCAGATGATGAATCAATTGAGGTAGGAGACAGGCATGAAGATGTTGGAGTTGATGGTAAGTTTGATCTGGATGCTGAGGTTGCGTCTGACTATGTTGATTCTGAGGTAGATATTAGGGATGAAAATGAACAGGAAGAACATGGTCAAATTGTTGTAAGTGGTGTTAAATCTAGGATGTATGATCCCGAGTGTGATCATGGGAGTTTAGTATTTGATGTTGGTCTGAGTTTGATTCATTGGATCAGTTTAAACAAGCTGTACAAGACTATGCCATCATAAATGGTGTTGATCTTTACTGGGTTAGGGCTAATAGTCAGAGGATGGAAGCAGCATGTGTCGATGGTTGTCCATGGCGTGTTTATGCCTCGTGGTTACAGAGGGAGATAACAGTAGTTGTCAAGGTTTGTAACTTAGAACATAAATGCACAAGGTCGCTGAAAAATAGACAGGCAACTGTTGAGTGGCTGGCCAGGGAGTTTATTAAGATGAACAGGCCTTTAGATACAATGACAGCAAAGGATGTGATGGTGGATTTGATGGAGAAGTATTCGCTTGAGGTGAATAAACTGCAGGTTTATCGTGCAAAGTGGCATGCTCAGAAGATTGTAAACGGCACGGTTGAAGAGCACTATAAGAAGATTAGGTCCTACATTGCTTTCTTAAGTAAGAGGTGTCCCGAGAGCACATTCAAACTAGAGCTTGAGTTTACACCAAGTATAGGGCTATTTAACACATTCAAAAGGTTTTATGTTGGATTTCACGAATTGAGAAAGGGGTTCAGACATGGATGTAGAAATGTGGTTGGCTTTGATGGGACATTTTTGAAACATGCTGCTGGAGGAATTCTCTTAAGTGCTGTTGGTCGGGATGGAAACAATCACATGTTTCCAATTGCATGGGCAGTAGTTGAAGGAGAAAACACAATATCATGGCTGTGGTTCCTCAGTATTCTGTTTGAAGATTTGGGTGTGAATGATGGCCAAGGTTGGACCTTTCATAAGTGACAAACAAAAGGTTAGTGTAATCTTAATTCAGCTTACTTTATGTTTGCAACGTGTAATTGAAGAAAACATGTTGTAATTTGTCTTGTGCAGGGACTAATACACGCTGTGGCTGAATTGGCACCTCTAGCGGAGCACAGAAATTGTGCAAGACATGTCTATGCTAACTGGAAAAGCTCTCATCGGGGTCAGTTGCTGAAGAAGTGCTTTTGGTCTGCTGTAAAAAGCACTAACGAACTGTCATATAAGCAAGCACTGAACAACATGAGGCTGCTTTCTAATGATGCTGCAGATGACTTCTTGAAACAAGGTCCAGAACACTTTTGTAAGGTGTTGCTTTCTTCCCTTTAACAAATTCCTGTAGGATGAACAACTCATATCGGTTGTTCCTTGTAGTTCTTCTTTAACGCATTTGTGCCTTGCAAGTCTTCTTTAACACAAATGTTAAATGTGATGCGACGGACAATAACATTTGTGAGACCTTTAACAGTTTTATTGCTTTGCCTAGAACTAGGCCAATAGTGGAAATGTTGGACGACATTAGATCTATCTTGATGCAAAGGATGTATCATAAGAATAGATTGTTTGATGGGAGGGATGACAGCATTTGTCCTGATATTAGAAGAAAAATTGAGCTACTAAAGGTAGATGCTGGGAAATGGGTAACTAAACTGTGTTTAGGAGAGTTGTTTGAGGTTGTGCGTAGAAAGGAGAAGTTCGTAGTAGATTTGAATAAGGGAACTTGTACATGTAGAGAATATGACTTGACTGGGATTCCTTGTTGTCATGTGGTAGCCTCAATAAATTTCATGAAATACGACATTGAGGCATATGTAAGTCATTTTTACAAGAAGGACACATACCTTAAGGCATACAAGTTCCCTTTAAAGCCATTAGAAGGGGAGATGGCATGGCCCGAGGCTGAAGGCGAACCCATCCAGCCTCCACCATTTAAGACAAGACCGGGTAGGCCGAAGAAAAATAGGAAGAAGGGTGCAGATGAGGAGCCCAAAAATATGAGCAAATTACCTCGAAGAGGATTGGAGATGAGATGCAGTAAGTGCAAACAATATGGGCATAACAAAAGGACCTGCAAGAGCCAACTTGTGCCTACGTCTTTTACTGAACCTAGTGGCTCGGTACAACATGTAAGTACTCATGAATATGCTGAACTCTGTATTGTAAGTACTCATGTTCATCGTATTTTCATTTACAGGATATACATCCATATGTTGGGCATGGAACAGACGTTCAAAGGGCCACATCCACATTCAAAGGGAGAGGCAGAGGCAGAGGCAGAGGCCACTGTCAGAGGCACTGTCAGAGGCAAGTCAAGGACTGAGAAACCGTGGTTTGAAGATTCGACTACTGAAGGAAGACAAGATAATGGTGCAAGGACCAGTGGAACACAAGAGTCATTTGTTGCTGGTGCAAGCTTCAGCAACAACGATAATGATTGAATGATGGGAATTGATGTAATGTTATGTGTTGTGTTATGCTGGCTATGTGTTGTTGGCGCAAACTTAAAGTGTTGTAATGTTGTGTTAGGGTCCAGTGGGATCTTCAGAGATATAACTTAAAGTGTTGTAATATTGTGTTAGGGTCCAGCAAACTTAAAGTGCTGGCGCAACTTCATGTTGTCTTGAGAGAGAGAACTTGGTTTTTGGCAATGCTGGTAATGGTTTTTGTCCTGATTCACAGTCCCAACGTCCAGCACACAACATTCATTTGTTTCTGCAATTGACTAGAGATTTCTGCAAATCATGGAAATTCTGCAACTGATGGAAATTCTGCAGTTTACAATTTACTTACTAACAACAAGTACATAGGCTAAAATGCAAAACTATAGAAAACAACACAAAACACAACAACATATATTTATTCGCATCAGCCTTCAACATCTCGATCTTTGCTCTTGCCTTGATCAATTCCACCTCCGTCTTCCGCAATTTAGCCTCAAAAGCAGCAAGATTGAGTACCTTCTCACTATCCGAAACAACTCCACCACTAACAAAGTCAATCCATTGAAAAAATCCACATCCACCGTCTGAATCTTTGTAACGAGGACAGCCGTAATATCTTCGACCGAAATTTTTCGCAGTCGAAGCAATTTTAGCATTGCACTCCATTCCACAATTACAGAAAATACGACCACTCAAGACACTGCTTGATGAGCTTCTGGACGACCCGCTTCTGTTGAAAGCCATTGCCGAACGAACCTCAAGAGCTGGTAAAACAAGTCAAACAAAAGGAAGGATGGTCAGGAAGATGAGGTTTCCGTCTTGTGAAACTCCTGCTGAAGCACGGCAAAAGGGAGAATGGGCAACCCAAATTAAAAACCAAGACAAGAAAACTTACCTGCAGGCTTCGGGAGGTGACTGGTGCGATTGGGGAGAGGCAGGGCGGGCTTCGGGAGGCGACTGGGGCGACTTGCGAAAGAACCTTGAGACTGGGCCTGGGAGAAGAACCTCAAGAAAAACCTGGAGAAGAAGAACGATGCCAAGGCCTGGGTCAACACCGTCACCGAGGAGTTCTCCGATCAGATTGCCAAGAAGCAGTGGTTCCAAGCCCTCGAGGTGAGGTGTCTCGGTTTCGATTCCTTGAGGGGTTTGATTAACGGGTGGGGATGTGGGGGTGGGGGAGCGTCTTCTGATCTTGGGTTTGGTTTGGGGGGTGTTGCGATTTGGGGACGAAATTAGGGTATGAGCGAAATCGGGTCCGATTTGGGACGATTGGTTTAGATGACGGAGTTAATCGACGGAACTTAGCCACGTGGGATCCACGTCATTCGTCGTTAGGCGACGAATGGACGGATGCTATATATGAAATAACGGCGGTAGTTTGTATTCTAATAAGATGCGTTTCAAAGTATGTGACATATCGGAAAAAACAGTAATAGTACGGGACATATTTGATAATTAGGCCTATAAAAAATGAATAAATTGTACGGTTAAAATAACAATAATACTCAACGTGAGGACTAACATCTTATAGTTAGAAATGTTAGATCGAGAACAACATTTAAAGTTTGATTTGATTCTCAAAAAATTGCAAACATGAAAATAATTTTAAACTTTGACAGAACATTGCAGAACTTTGAAAAATACAATGTTGAAGTTGGGAGACCCGAAAGCTCGATCAAGCAACGCTTTGAGAGTTTGATGAAGTCGTTAGTCCCGTGTGCTTAATCTGACGACACTTCAAGAGATTGACAGAAGAATACAAGGGCTTCAACATTTATGGGCATTTGTGAAAAGAGTACCGGAGCAATGAATGTTTGCATAACTATGACAATGGAGAGTGGATAATCCTCAATTGCCTTCTCTCTGTGTTGAATCATGGTGGATGAATGGAATGAATTGCGGAGACCTTTCTTTATAGTGCTCCACATCCGATCCATAATAGACAATTGGTGGAACTCATTTCAGGCAGTTTCCTTGTTGATCGGACTATGACCCGGGCTAGAAATTGGAGTTGAAATGTAAGTTTGGGTTGAGCTCATGGCTTACTGATAACCCCGATAGATATTTTTTTATGTGTCGTTTTATAATACACTAGTGACATTTTTCATGAGGTTGGCCTCATAACCCATATATATAAAAAATATTATTTTATGAATTTGATCCTTTCTACTATAATATATCATGGGCTGTTGGTGAACACTATGACAGTTAGACCCATAAGATTTTCATATGAGGGGACCACGAAAGAAACACTTCATTAGAGCTGCTACAACAAATGTTAACTCATTTGACGTAAGATCATCCCAACGGGCTTAAGGTATATGAGGGAAGATCGTAACCCTTAGGAGGAGGCGACGGAAAACCACCCTCCACCATAGCCGCCATCACAGGGTTGTCGGCCATGGCCGCCTGGTCGTGGATTCCATCCTCCAGAACCGCCTTACCTCCAATCCATAATCTACGAGTCCTCGGGATGAACCCCGTCGAGTGGTCTTGGCGACAAAGTGCTGGACCCGCCCTTGACCTCGTGGCTGAGAGCTTTGGTGGGGTATTCATCCAGTGAGATTCCACGACAATTTGGGCCCTGCATTCGACGAATGTTTGGGATATTATTGTCGGCTTTGTCTGTCTCATGAGTTCGGTTTGGGCTTCTTTATGGAATATGCTTTGTGGAGAAGGAAAATGATCTTTATAAATTGTCCTTTATTATTTTATCCATGCAATTTACCCAAAACACACGCGGCAGATCAAGCATTCTGACAGCACATCACGTCTCGTCACCTCCGTCTTCCTCTTCGTGACGCCCGGACGATCCTCCTCCCGCCGTCACGACCGCCTCCGTCAAACCATGAATCTCCAGTTGCAGCTCCAGACCCTTCAAGAACAACCACCCCCGGAGGAGGACGATGAAAACCCACCCTCCACAGCCACCAAGTTCGACGACGACCACCTCCTCCCGCCTTCTCCCACTTCATCCACCTGCTCCTCAACCGATAAGGTCCTCATCCTCGATGCCGAGGAGGATCCCGACATGACCGCCGCAAGGCCTCGGTTTTCCTGGAAGAAGCTGTGGCTCTTTACCGGCCCCGGTTTCCTCATGAGCATCGGTTTCCTCGATCCGGGGAACCTGGAAGGGGATCTACAGGCGGGAGCTATAGCGGGTTACTCCTTGCTGTGGCTGCTGATGTGGGCCACCGCGATGGGGCTGCTTATCCAGACTCTGTCAGCTAGGATCGGGGTGGCGACGGGGAAGCACCTAGCGGAGCTCTGTAGGGAGGAGTACAAGGGTTGGGTTAGGATCGTGTTGTGGGTCATGGCGGAGGTGGCGTTGATTGGGGCGGATATTCAGGAGGTTATAGGGAGTGCTATTGCTATCCAGGTCTTGAGTCGGGGGACATTGCCTTTGTGGGTCGGGGTGATTATTACTGCCTCTGATTGGTGAGTGTCGTTCTTGTTGATCTGTAGTTTTTCTAGTGTTTGGAGTAGCCGATTCATGAAAGCTCTTGTGGATTTTGGACATGGAGGGTATTTGATGTCATCAGGCGGGGATTACATTGCCATCATCTGTGTAGTCTTAGGAGTGTGTTTTTAAGGTCTGCTTCATTCCTCAGGAAGGGTAATCTGAATACAAATCATCTGAGCTGATCATGCGATGGCCTCGTTTATTGATGTATTGTCTGTGATTTGTTTTCTTTTCTTATTTTGGTGCGTGATTAGTGCTTAGAAATGCCCAGTGGAATGGATCAGTAGAGAATGCCACATGGATTGATGTTGGAGTTTCTTGTTAGTGGGCTCTGCATTTTCTTGCAAGTTTGATGGAAAAACAGTTTCTTTCAGTCCCCACCACTAAGATTTATGGTCTAATTTTTTGTGCAGCTTCATATTTTTGTTTCTCGAGAACTATGGAGTAAGAAAGCTGGAGGCTCTTTTTGCTTTTCTTATCGGGACCATGGCTCTATCATTTGCCTGGATGTTTGCTGATGCCAAGCCCAGTGGAAGAGAACTTGTAATTGGTATAAGTTTTAGAATATTTGTAATTTCCCAGTTGTCAGATGATGTTACCCAAGACTATTCAATTGGATCTTGTGCTGAGATTATTTGGCAAATGATTTATTTGTTCACTCTCATCTGGCAGGTCTCTTGATCCCGAGATTGAGTTCGAAAACGATTCGTCAAGCGGTAGGGGTGGTTGGATGTGTTATAATGCCTCACAATGTATTTTTACATTCTGCACTTGTCCAGTCACGGAAGATCAATCCCCAGAAGAAAGGTCAAGTGCAAGAGGCAATAAATTACTTTTTCATCGAATCAACTGCTGCCCTCTTCGTTTCCTTCATCATCAACTTGTTTGTGACCACTGTTTTCGCAAAGGGGTTTTATGGTTCAACACGAGCCGATGGAATAGGACTTGTTAACGCTGGCCAATACCTAGAAGAAAAGTATGGAGGTGGACTGCTCCCCATTTTTTATATATGGGGTATCGGTTTGTTGGCTGCTGGGCAGAGTAGCACAATTACTGGAACTTATGCAGGGCAGTTCATCATGGGTGGTTTTTTGAACATCCCTTTGAAGAAATGGCTTAGATCTTTGATCACCCGGAGTTTTGCAGTTGTGCCCACCATTGTTGTGGCAGTTGTTTTTAATACTTCTGAGAGTTCGCTGGATGTTTTAAATGAGTGGCTTAATGTTCTTCAGTCTATGCAAATCCCATTTGCTCTTATCCCACTCCTCACATTGGTTTCAAGCGAGAAAGTAATGGGTGTCTTCAAGATCGGGCCTTATCTTCAGGTATGTTACTGGACTTATGCAAATTCTGAATCTTATGGGTGTGAGAGTCTGCATGATTTGATCATCTAACCAGAACATGATTAGTCAATACAATTGTCAAACAGCCAGATTGATTCCAGTATAAATTCAGTGGCCCACCAGTATGTTGAAATAATCAATTATTTGTTTTGGGATGGTTGTACTGCATTCACGTCTTTACTGAAGCCATAATAACTAGGATCCTTAAATTTGTTGTTACATACAGGACACCATTCCACTATATAGATGACAGTTTTGTCAAATATAACAATGAAATGCCAATATTCGGTGTTCAATTACTATCTCTTGTTTTTTTTTTTTGATAAGTAATCTCTTGTATTTTGGGGATGGTGCCTCTGGTCATTGATGAGCTTGTAAGGAAGTAATTCACGTATTCTGATGATGCTTCTCTAGCTACAAAAAAAAATGTTTCTGGTTTTCTTCTTCTGTAATGGCCATCGGCTAGAATATAATCCTCCCACCATTTTTTTCTGATGGTATTTACTTGCTTTCAATGTCGGTGCAGCGGGCAGCATGGGCTGTGGCAGCCCTAGTTATTGTCATAAATGGGTACCTATTGTTCGATTTCTTCATGTCCGAAGTCAAGGGCATACTTTTTGGTTCTGCAGTCTGTGCCTGTGCAGCTGCTTACATCGCATTCATCATGTATCTAATGTCCCGCGACGGAGCGGTCCTATCTTCTTGGATAAGCTTAATAGGTGTGAACAAGTATACTGCTATAAGTAACTGACTGGCCGAAGACCGACGCCCATCCCGATCGCTCCAGGTACGGTGTTCGTGTAGGGTAGCAATCTCATGATGAGGTCCTTTTGGCGGCAGAGATTGTACAGTGACCAAAGAGTCGTTTCAGACAATGCCCAAGGAACTTGAGGAATTGGACTTGTGACTTGGGCAGTTGGAGGAGCTTCAGACTAACCATTCTTCGGGGGAAATTTGGTTGAATATTATAAGATCATTCATACCCAATTTATATATTTACATTGTATCTCTGGTCCTACCCGTACATTCCATACAAAAGAGCATAAGATACATTTTTATTTGGGATACTTCCCTCTGTTCTTTACTAGGTTTTTTTATCAGATTCTCGACTTTATGGATTATAGTTTATCTATTTTTCAATTAGATAAACCATCAATCTCATTCATATTAAATAATATTTGAAATATGATTATATAATCTGTAAGAGAATCTATACAAAGCGGACTCGTAATCCCTGGGATAAATAATTCGATACATAATAAAATCCAACAAGAGATATTTGAATATTACATTTAGTAATCCTAAAAAAAAACTATGTAAGAATGACACATGAAACACTTCGATGAAGTTTCACAATGACTCACATCCTTGTCCATCATGGAAGAAGAACTCGACCACAACACGGCTCGCCACCGCCTCGGCATCCCGGGGAACGAAATCCTAGGTTCACGCAGCCCGAACCTTGAGGACTCTAACCGGCCTCCCATATCCAGTGCCATCACCAGTAGCCTTGCCGGTGAAACAAGAGATGGCTTGCCCAACTCTTTTGATAATGAGGATCCTCTTCAAGAACTGTCACGACAACTCTCAACCCTCGACTCATGGAACAACACCCACTGTCCATGCATTGTGGTGGTGGAAAATTTGATAACCGTGGTCACGAAAGTATTTGGTCTGATAATTGGTTTGCAAGAAGAGTCGAAGAAAATATTTGGTCTGATTGGTTTGCAAGAAGCGACGAAGAAAGTATTTGGTCTGATTGGTTTGCAAGAAGAGATGGATTTCAACCTTGGGAAGACTACCAGAACGAGAGACACCATCAAGCACTGATACATATGGCCGAGAGGGGCCAACCTGGTCGTGAATCTATGGGGATAGTGCAGAAGATGTCTAACGAAAATAACGTGGATAACTACTTCAAAAAACTGGTCAATGAGAGTAACCTGAAGGAAGCAATGACTGATCCGATGATGAGCAAAGAGTTTGAAGATCTTATAGGACGCTGCAGTGGAAGACTTATGGATGAGATAGTCAGTTCCTTGCTTTTCGAAAATATCCCTCTTCTTCAAGTGTGTCTTAACGAGCACGGGTATGTTCCTTATATTTTCAGAGTGATACTTCTTTGTTTTAATTTCTTTCTTTAAATTTTCATGAAGATTATCGATGAAAGGTACTAATTACTTATTTTTGTTATTGCAGTATGCATTACTTTCTTAAACTATTCGAGCATCTTAGCGAATTCGATCAAAGGCTATCTGTTGCAACAGCTCTATCACGCTTCGTAATTTCATTGTACAAGGATGACCACGGACAAAAACTGATTACGTTTTGCTTAAGCAACTTCTCAGACATGGAGAATATGGCAAGCAATCTTTTTTTTCATCAATCTTTGAAACAAAATTTGAATTTATAGAAAGTACACCCATTAGGCGTCGAGATGCATAAAACAGTCTAAAATATATAGTGCCTTTTGAATTAGAATATTATGTGTTTAAGTTATTGTAGATGTCCAAAATTGCGGGTTGCCTTGACACATCATTTGATCAACTCATCATGACTAAATGGTGAAAAGTTTTGACTAACTTCGAGAACATTACCAATCACGATAGCCAAAATGAGCATGCATTTATTTATCTATCTCTAATCGGGTTTCAGTCACGACCGGAGGACACCTGGATAGAGGGCTCGGATCCTCGTGTTGTCCGAACCGCTGCACGCGTGCTAGGCCGGAGGGCACACATACAGTTATACCCCATTGACTACATCCATTGCGATGTCTCCAATCCCGAGGACGCCCTGGCGAAGCTGTCCCCTCTGGAAGACATCAACCACCTGTTCTACGTCACATGGTCTTCGTGCCCCATGGAGGCCGAAATAATTGAGGTCAATGAGACCATGCTCCGGAACCTCCTCCATTCCGCCGTCCTGAATGCTCCCAACCCCAAGCATGTCTGCGTGTAGACAGGTGTCAAGCATTATCTCGGTCCCATCGATATGATCAGGAAGATCCAGATTCATGATCCTCCTTTCACGGCGGACCTTCTCGCCTTGATTGCCCCAACTACCACGTGCAGGAGGACATCCTGATCAAGGAGACCCAGAAAAAGGAGGACCTCTTGTGATCAGTCCATCGCCTGTGGCTGATCTTCGGGTTCTCTCCCTACAGCCTGATGAAAATCATCAACTCGCTGTTATGTGGCCATACGCAAGTAGAGGGGACACCACCGATAGACCCGGGGACAACGTCCCCATCGGGAGGGGTACTATGTGATGTCGGATGCAGACCTTATCACAGCTTTTTTTGGATAAATAATTCTCCGAGAATGAATCGGATGTTTGCGCATGGCACTGTGATTACACCTTGCTCATTCTTGTAAAGCAGTCTTCTGCTTCTGAATCAAGTCGTAGTACTCCGGTTTCATTTACTGACTTTTGGATTGGTTAATAAGAAGCAAGTGTTCTCATGGTAGTTGGCAAAGAATCTTGGGGATGAGAGACTTTAAACTCACCGGCTCGATTAACATGTTTAGTCAAATGGTTTGAAGGCAGAGTGTGGGTCATCGAGCAGACCGGGATCATCGGGATCTGAAACCCGAGTCCTTTAGCAGTTCCTGCTTCTCCGTAGATTCTTCGCTGTTTGGTAAGCTCGGTCTCGTTTGGGAAGAATATGCTTACAGGTTTCAATGGGGGTTGACGAGGAACTCGAGCTACCAATAGCCCACATTGGGTTGGCCTAAGTCCGTTGATTACCGAACCAGGTCACGGCGTGCCGTCAAGGTGCGCAGTCTTCACAAGTTGCAGAAAGTCCTGGTCCTCACGATTAAAAAGCTGTCCACATCCTTCCTCTGGCACGGCAAAGAAATCTCCCCACGGGTTAATAATCACGTTATCTGCAAATTTATCAACCCAAAATAAGAACGGTAAGACAATCATCCAGCAAAATCCTTCCTCGGATGGAAGAAATGATACCCCATTTAAACAAAAAAAAATGATACCCCATTAAGTACCTCCTTCCAATGATACCGAGAACCCAACTACCCAGTTGACAACGATGGTGGGTCATTGCTTCCTAACTCCAAAAACGAGGGAAGCCAATCTACCCACCTGCCACTCCACACCAGACCACGTTCACATCTAACCTTTCGGTATCATGTTGCTAGTCTCCCCTTACAAATACAACCCCTTGCAATCACAACCTCGTCCAGAGTCATTTTGTTTACTTCACCCTAGCAAACATTCTCTTGAGTTGGGGATATGGCCAATAGGAATGTACTCACACTCTCTCAGGTTTCCAAGCACAAATCAAAGATCGATTGCTGGGTCGTCATCGATGGCCGGGTTCGTAGACAGGGTTTTCCCTTCCATTACGCAACTTTGATGAAAGATTTTACCAACCGGGGTTTGTTGTTTTTTTACGGTGGACAGGTGCTTAATGTCACCAAGTTCTTGGAGGAGCATCCCGGGGGAGATGACGTGCTGCTAGAAGTTGCAGGGAAGGATTCGAGCAAGGAGTTCTATGCCGTGGGGCACAGCAAGGCTGCCCAGAACTTGCTCCTGAAGTACCAGGTTGGCACCCTTGAGGGTTATGTACTCCAGGAGACTGATGATGGTAAACAAGCCTCTGTTGCCAAGGAAACCAAGAAGGAGATGAGTGCTTTTGTGGTCAAGGACGACGCGATCCAAAAGTTTGCGCCACTCCTCGAGTTGTTCGTCCCTCTTGCTGTTGCCGGATCTTACTTCTGCTACAGATACATAACAGCTGTCAGCCAGATATGAAACACTTGCCAACACCTCCATCCCCATCCTACCATTCAGTCCAAATAAAAGCAAACATGGTTGACTGTGGCCTTTTGATGTGAATTGCCTGTGCAAGAATGGAGATGTGCAGTCTTTTGATCTGAATAACTGGTGCAACAATGGAGATCTGATCTCAAACACATGCGACTCCAAAGTGTTTTCCTTCTACAATAAGGATAGGAATAACAGGGTGGAGGACAAAAAAGAAGCCGCCCCAGTCATTTACTTATATGCAGTATTAAATTTTGATGATAATTCTATCGAAAGTTGCTCAGCCAGAATGAAGATGCCCCTAATGAAGCAAAGGAATCACACCAGGATAGAAAGAACTTAAACTTCCCTTTAGAAAACGATATCATACTACATTACATTTAGAGGGCTACAACATAAACATATTAATTTCCATTTCCGCTGTCGCCACATCAATATGCACTGGACACAAGTTTTACATCTGCAGAGAAAATCAGAAATAAACCTTTACTTTGCTCGTAGACTACCGAGCGGAAGCCACATCATCATTTCCAACGTAACTAGTCTGAACTCTATCATATGTGTTGTAGAGAATCACCTGTTGCTAGAACTTCCATCCTACTGCCGAAGCCTTCTGGTAGAGCAGAGCTATGTCCATAAAGCGCATTTAAAGCTGATGAAAGTTTATCCTGGCCTTCTTTCGGAAAAATATAGTATTCACAGTACAACAGAACAGAAAGATTACAGAGATGTTGAATAGTGTTTCAAGGGAAGTTTCGACCCAAACATTCACAAGTCAAGACTCAGCAGATTACGCGATCTACCGGGCTTCCAAAGAACAAGCGCCTTCACTGACCTTTTAATCTACAATTCTTTTACGCTGCTGAGATGGTTGTTGACAACAAATTCAGTTCATTTTTCTCACTCCTACGGATTCTTCATAGTGTAAATGATTGATATTAAGAGGCAAATCCCTGTTCTTTCTTACTCATGAGAATAAACTCAATCTCCCCTTCAAGTAATCCCTACAATCCTCGTAAACCTTTTGTCCTCCCTATCAATGGTGATGGCTTCCACGTTAAGCCTAAACCATGGCAAGTCATACTTAGCCTACAAATTACTTGCAAACAGACGGGTAGAATCTCAGAAACTGTGAGACCTTAATGGGTACCCCAAAATCCAATCCTCTCTTTCAGACCTCGGATGTAGGAATGCATCCCCTGACTTCCGATCATGCAGTTCTTCAGCAAACTATCCTGTTCCAGCTCGATCGAATAGCAGTAACAATTAATTTTTAAGTATACATCAATGTAACCATTAATTTGCCCGGTCCCAGAAGGATGCCTAATCCCGTCGACACAGAGATAACAACACAAATAGAATCTCTGCCGATCCGCGGGTACTTCCGGCGAGCTTCGGCCGAATAGCTCTCGCATAGCACCTCAGTTACAAAAACCAAACACAATTCACAAATGAACTGAAATATCGGGTTTCTTACCCCCAGAAGACAAATGAGGGGATATCTGCAATGAGGATTGTATGGTTGTACGGTTCGTTTTTTTAAAAATTCGTCAAAAACCGTTCGAATTTGAGAAATTACAGAAATACCGTCGAAGGGGCGCGTTTTCAAAACATGCCCCCCGAATAACAAAGAGGGCGGGTTCTGTGTAAAACTATAGGGGCGGGTTCTCAAAACCCGCCCCTATGTCCCTGAAAGAATGCCCCATAAGGGCGCGTTCTCAAAACCCGCCCTACATGAGGGCGGGTTTTGAGAACGCGCCTTCTAAACACTTAGGAAAATTTTCACCAAGCGTCAGGCCGCCTGTGCCATGTCCAAAAGGGGCGGGTTTTCAAAACCCGCCCCTAGCCCTATTACACAGGGGGCGGGTTCTCAAAACCCGCCCCCGACTAAATTATACAAGGGGCGGGTTTCGAAAACCCGCCCCCCATCCGACTAAAAATCCATTGCAAGCAGGTGTAACTCACTCCCTGTTCGATCGAAAGAAACAATCTGATAATCATAAGGCAAGCTGCTAGGAGGAGAATAAGATAAAACTTAAGAAGTTCCATACATAATTCTCGAATGAAACGTAAACGATCGAATGAAACGTAAACGATGTTAATTGTTTACAAAGAGATGACTAATTCCCTCTACGCCTACTCGATCTCCTCCTCACATAAGGCATGATAACGGGAGGGTGGTCCGACGAGTCGTCCTGGTACAATTACGTAAGTTGAGATGGGTCTTGGGAATGGTCGTACCTGAGAAGCTTATATTAGTTTAGTTTAACTATAACGAACTTCGAAGTTGTATTCAACTTACCGAAATTCTGTCGTTCCTTTCATCGGAGCACCCGGAGTCGAACTGGACCCAACCTCAAAGTGTGGTGTGCAGTACTGGGCATCAACTTCTGAAATTTGCGAGATAAGCGTGCCTTCTTGCACTTCACGACCGTCCTCGTCAAATAAAGGATCGTCATACGCCGGTGGCATGTCCTCATCGCCGTCCAAGGGTTGTCCATCATGTGGCATGTCCTCGGCGCCGTCCAACGGCTGTCCATGATGTGGCATGTCCTCATCTCCGTCAATGGGCTGTCCATCATGCGGTGCATTGAAGTCAAACGGAGGTTGGTCTTCTAACCCGCCAGCGCGACCATACAATCGAAGCGGTCCGTATTCCCTGATCATCTGCATTGACTCCTCGGCAAGAGACACGAGCTCGGGCTGGTTAGATTGAAGCTTAATCTTTCTGAAATTCTTCAGCTGTCACAGAATAAGGAAGACGTAAATGAATATATGCTATTAAAGAAAATTGAATAGATAAAAGTGATGTACTAACCATCTTGCCCAGCATGGAGCCGGTGTGAGATATGTATTGCCTACTGTGGCTCGCGTACCATTTGGAATATTTCTTGCGAGACTCCCAAACCAACGGCACGACATTGTTCAACCTATCTTCCCAAATCTCAACATATTGTCGGTGGATTTCCCTCCAATTATTCATATTCTTCCCTCGTAGATCAATACGATGAAGGGCCTTGCTGGTGTCGCACTGATCAGGTACCAGCTGGTGATCGCCAAACTGCCGGATCACTCTGTCTGGGAAATACCACTCCACGATATGAAAGCATATGAGAGGGACTCGAGCATGCCAAATCATCTCTCCCGATCGACAATATGCTGGAAGCATAGCTATCAATTCTTCCGGATATGGATGCCAAATCACCTGCATATTTCAATGAAAATGATTAAGGGATATATGATACAATCAAAAGTAATTGCTTTATTGAATCATAAGGTGTACCTGATCAATGCTTTGCCTGTCAAAGGCCTCTCTATATGATGAAAGCACATGGGTAGCGACCGTGCGCACATCCTTCGCAACGGCCCAGCGATAGCTAAGAACCATATCCGGTATGAATGGGGTACGACGTCTCAAGGGAGCTATGTGTGGGAATCTATCCCATGCCCAAATCTGTAACAATATGAGAGGGCCCTCGATCTGTGAAGCCTTATGGTGAGACGCCTTACACAAACTCCTATATAACCATGCTAGACAGGCACTACCCCAGCTATACTGCCCTGTCTTGTCAAAGTCAGCTAGAAGTGGCAACCAGAAAAGGTGAACTAAGTTGTCAGACTTAGTGATGAATAACATTCCACCTATCAGCTGTAGTATGTACGCCCTCGTGTACATCTGAACAATTTCTTCAGTGGCATCAATCGGAATCTCAGAAACGTTTTGTGCCAGCCAGCTAAGTTTAATCCGTCCTGACCTAATGTTGTCTCCCGTAGGTACTCGCCCTAATAACTGTACACACACCTCGACTGTCGATATCGAGGTGTCTCCTATCACTGCATCACCATCTACAGGCAAACCTAACTGAATGGCAACATCCTGTAGGGTGACAGTCATCTCACCGTGCACCATGTGGAATGTATGCGTCTCTGGCCTCCACCGTTCCGTCAAAGCACTTATAAGCGCCCAGTCCAAAGAAATAAAGGGAAGCTTCGCTACTCCGTAAAACCCCGCCTGACGGAGGTAAACATCCATTCTTGGATCGCCAACAACTCCCTTGACCGATTTCTCAACCCGACGGCATGTCAGAACATTGTTCTGCAAATATAACACCAAATAAGGTCTCAATACATAAAGCGATTTTTTAATGAAAATTAAGAAGTACACATACCAGATTGTATCCGGCTTCCCATACAGCCGTCGACCGATGCTCTCCTTGAGCAGTAAGAATATCTGTCCGTCTTGGCCCTGGACGCATTTCCTGTGACACAATCATTTCAACATTACATTTAATAATTAAATAAAGTTATTACATGGTAACACATATCATTTAATCCAAATAGAGTAAATACTTACAGAGATTCCTATTAGGACAACTACGTCGATTATGACCTTCCTTTCTACATAATCCGCAACTACTTTTACGTGATTGAACCCGGATATCCATTTCAGTATGTATACGGGATGACCTTGGACGCCCATGTGGCCTCACTCTTGTAGGGTCAGGATTGACTCTAGGGAAACGATATTCTGTCCACTCTTCTTTGGAATCAAAAGAATGCCATCGAGAAGCATATACGGCCTTCTGACAGTCGTATGACTAGAAATGACTGATAGCAACCGTATGATCGATGTGCATGAATGCAAAACATGCCAAGGCATGCGAACATGGAATGCGATGAATTTGCCACTTCTTACAGCTGCATTTTCGATTTTGAAGAAAGACATATTTGATGCGATGCTTTCCTCTAGTCTTAACGTCAAATCGACCCTCCTGTCTATCAAGAAGAACTACTTCGTATCGTTTGGCTTTCTCCATGCCTTTGAATAACCTCGTTTGACAAACATTGGTAAAACGTTCACCAATTTGCAACGCCGAGGCTGCATCATCCCGTCGAGCTATCCAATATGATACGCAATTATACCATACTTTTCTAACAAGAGCTGAAACCGGAAGATTCCTTGCACCTCTTATGACGGAGTTGTAACTCTCGCTCAAATTCGTTGTCATAAGACCATATCGATGAAATCCATCTCCGCTCAAAGTCCACTGCTCTACACTCATCTCTGAGAAAAATTCGGCAGATTCTGGCATTGTTTTAAACAAGCTTCTCATCATGTTGTGGTACTTCAAATTCATTGATTTCCTCGCTGCGGCTATCAACTTCCTCTTACAAACAATATTTTTATACCTTGTATTGAAATTGCTTGCAACATGTCTTAGACAAAAACGCCAATGCGCAAATGGAGCAGTCCAACCAACATCAGCATCATTCACGGCCGCTTGAATGCCGGCATGTCTATCGGAAATTAAACATAGACCTCCAGTCCTATCACCGACAACATACCCTTAAGACATCTTAAGAACCAACTCCATGAATCATAGCTTTCTTCATCGACCAGTGCAAATGCCAGTGGCACAATATGGTTCTCTCCATCCATTGAACATGCAATTAACAGTTTATGCTTGTATTTACCATATAGAAATGTGCCATCTATGCTTACCACCGGTCGACAATGCTTAAATGCTTGAATACACTGACCGAACGCCCAGAACACTTTTCGAAAGTAGAATTCCTCCACCTCGCCAACATTACAACATTCACCCCAATCAACAATTGTACCGGGATTGGCAATTCTAATTGCACAAATGCGGCAACTCATTATAAGATTCATCCCAATCACCGTATTCAAGACAAATTGCCTTCCTCTTTGCATCCCATACACGTCTTCTACTAACTTCGTACCCAAATTTCTCCTTAATTACATTCCGTAGGAATGACACTTTAACTTCAGGAGATTCTCTAACAAAAGTACGAAAGCATGGAGCCATAAAGTTACAGTCAATTCGAGAATGGTCTTGGGAAAGCACTGCATTTAAACATGTATGAGGCTCACCAACAATTGTTATTTCAAACTCATGGTCACCAGAACGTTGCCTCCCGCGTAATCTCCACTTGCAACCACCCTCATTTTTAGAACAAATCACGTACCACCTAATCTTATCCGACTCAATCACCTCATAATTGTAGTGGTTCTTGATGCAGAATGTGTTCACCGTCGTAATGAGTTCTTTCTTATTTTTGAACCGCATCCCTTTACGAAATTCAACCACTGATTCTGGGTCGTCCGTAACACGCACATCTTCGTCCTCCACAATTACCTTCCCAGTATCGCCACTTTCAAGATAGAAAGGTAGAGGTTTCTCCAACCTCTTCCTAGATGGACCAGCCTCCCTCATACCTTCCTCATTGTTTCCCAAATCAACACCGTTAAACATTTCCTCATCAGTATCAATGTCATTATCAGAATTTACTATAGACTCAACAAGATCATTTTCATATTGCACATACATCGTTTCGTCTAGAAAAGCTTCATCGCCCAAGTCACGTTCTAAACATTCAAACGGGTCACCATCTTCATAATCACCATAGTCATCACCATAGTCATCACCACCATAATTCTCAGTACCATCATCCCCTTCATTATCATCTTCCTCCTCATTATCACCATCCTCCTCATTACCAACGTATCCGCTAGCTCCTTCGATCACCGGAGACAACCGACGAAAATTTTTAACCACATTACTACTTCCAGGGTTATCATGCACAACATTAAAGCTCCCCGCATTGACATCAACTCCTACGATCTCATTCCTCACGATATCACCATGCTTACTTCTTGAACTTCCTGCCCCTTCTTCATTGCCAGAGTTACTACCAACTGAGGTGACATATACTTCTTGAACGCGATCGCCATTGCACATCGCAAAGTCGCACAACAATCTCACATCCTCATCATCAGTAATAGGTACTAACACAAACTTAATGCTGCCAGACGCAGTATATGACTGAAAGGGATACCTATGACATATTTCCAACCTACTTCGTTCGTTTATTCTCATCGCTTTTGCTATAACCCTTTCTAATTGCACATAATTAATTTCTGCCGCTACCTTTAAACGTTTCACCGGACCCCTATTGTAAGCAACTCCTTCAATATTATGAATCACCTTCCCATTTCCATACAACAGTAAATGTACATACGACATTGAAACGTAAGATGATACTTACGATATAGAGAATAGCTGCTTAGTCAGACTTCCAAATACCTACAAATATTTAAAAAACGTGTCATTATTCATTTCTCGCCGAAATTTATCTAACCCTAATTACACAATTAAACCTAATTTCAACTCAACCCTAATTTAACTAAACCTACGAATGTAACTAATCCAAATTTCAACTAAACCTACTAATTTCACTAAATCTAAATCCAACATTGAACTAAACCCTAATTTAAAACTAAACCTACATTGAACTAAACCCTAATTTAACCAAACTACATTTTACGATAACACTTACGCGGATGGAAGGACGGATACGGAGGGTGTTCGGTGCGGGGACTAGAGGGGGGACTAGAGGGACGGCGGCACGGCAGATGGGGAGGCAAGACGGAGGGACGGCGGCACGGCAGATGGGGAGGCAAGACGGAGGGACGGCGGCACGGCAGATGGGGAGGCAAGACGGAGGGACGGCGGCACGGCAGATGGGGAGGCAAGACGGAGGGACGGCGGCACGGCAGATGGGGAGGCAAGACGGAGGGACGGCAAGGAGGAGAGCGGAGCGAATCAACGGAGAAGGCGGCACGGCGGAGGAGGTTCGGAACTAGGGTTTTTTGGGGGAGGATGGGTCGGGAGGGTCGACTTGGCTATTTTTAGTCGGATGGGGGGCGGGTTTTCGAAACCCGCCCCTTATATAATTTAGTCGGGGGCGGGTTTTGAGAACCCGCCCCCTGTGTAATAGGGCTAGGGGCGGGTTCTTTTGGACTTGCATGGGGGGCGGGTTTTCAAAACCCGCCCCTTTTGGACTTGCATGGGGGGCGGGTTTTGAAAACCCGCCCCATTTGGACATGGCACAGGCGGCCTGGCGCTTGATGAAAATTTTCCTGAGTGTTTAGAAGGCGTGAGGGCGGGTTTTGAGAACGCGCCCTTATGGGGCATTCTTTCAGGGACATAGGGGCGGGTTTTGAGAACCCGCCCCTATAGTTTTACACGGAGGGCGGGTTTTGAGAACCCGCCCTCTTTGTTATTCGGGGGGCGCGTTTTGAAAACGCGCCCCTTCGACGGTATTCTGTAATTTCTCAAACTCGAACGATTTTTGACGAATTTTTAAAAAAACGAACCGTACAACCGTACAATCCTCTATCTGCAATGAGTTCTTTTGGTCGCCTGCATTGAGTTTTGGGGTTTGGGAGTACGAAGAATCCAGGGTTTCGGAAATAGACATTTCGGGAGTATTTTCGTACGGACGCTGTTTTTTCCCAGGTGTTGGGCTAAGGGCTCGGGCTTTGTATCTTCCGGCCCTTATTTTCCTTTGGGCTTTAGTAAATTCCGGCTCTCTTTAGCTTCATAAAGGCCCCATGTTCAATCAGCCTCGGCCATAGCCCGTAGTCCACTTGAAGCCGGACAAATGCAACCCAACACCTAGAGGCTTAAGCCCATTGACGAAGCCAGTAGAATACACACCGAGTAGGCCCGAAGCTTAAAGCCCAAAATTGACCTTTACAAAAGCCCAGAATGAAACCAGGCCCGGAACATACCAAACCCGAGTCCTTAGCCCAACACCTGGGAAAAAACCAGCGTCCGTCCGAAAATACTCTCGAAATGTCTATTTCCGAAACCCAGAATTCTTACTCCCAAACCCCAAATTCCTTGTTTTTTTTTTTTTACTTTCTCCTAATGCTAACACTCACGTCTCAAACCACTCTCACGGATGCATTCAACTTTCTCTCGTTAAGGATTTCCGTCTTAACCAATGCCCAGGAAGGAAGACGCGCTAGTAGACTCGGTTTAGCCAATGATTATTTTAGGTGAAGAGCAGTCGTCATAGTGGATTGCTCGCACATGCTGTTACCAGTTTATTTATTTGCAGTTTTGCGTTCTTCGGCCATGGACCATGTATCGGAAAAGAACGGGTACATTAGTCGTTGCTGGTCATAATCATCGGCTTCGTCAGTGGAAAACAGAAGGAATGCGTAAGGTAAAAACTGTGATCTGTGTTGACTTACATTTTCTAGAGAACAAACAGGGAGGATCATCATGTCCTGCAAGCTCACCTGGGTGACGGATACGAACTTGTCTCCATGATAGATTAATTAGACCAAAGCGGCTCAAGTTGCCTATATTTGGCTGATTGATTCTTTCATTTGATCAGCATTATGATTACATCACACTCACTTATTTCATAATCTATTACTATCTTCATGGCCAAAACCCTTTTCCGTTTCCTCTAAGCATCCATGCATACTGACAAGCTTTGCCATCCCCATTCATCATCGCAGATCGATGACCCTCCTCTGGAACCTTTGCCTTTGGGACGTTCCCAATTCTTCCTTCAACTCCTTGTCTCAGGGCTTCCCCTGTGAGGGGCCTCACGACAATTTCCATGACGTCACTCATCTTTGGCCTCGTCTTTGGATGCTTCATGAGGCACCTGTTGGCAACCCCTGCCAGCCTTTGAGCTGACTTTATTTAGTATTTGCCCTCGAGCCTCTGGTAAATTATCGTCTCAAACTTCTTCATGTCAGTTAGGAACGGTTGAGCCCATTACTGGAGCTTTTGTGCGAGTTCTCTGGGCATTTCCAGTCCAAGGGTCTATATAGGAACATGTCATATATCCAGACATTGCCCTGCACTACTTCAAGGTTGCCACACGAGCCCATGTCGCCATCCAAGTTGCAGTTCTAGAGGTGAGCCCAAGCTCCAGTAACAGCCAAGGCAGCTGAAGTCGTCGAAGCGTGAGTTTCATCTCCTTGTCATCCCATCAAGAGATTTCGACTTCATGGTTCATTGGCCCAATGTAGAAGAACCGCATGCCTATAAGTTTGAGGTACAACAACCGGACTTAAAAGTTCTTCCCCTTTTCACGCATACCGTCCACCAACAATCACATTCCCCTCCCAAGACAGAAATCAGGAACACCCCGTGACCCTTCACCAACCAAAAAGAACTCCAGAGTGCGTGTGACGCGGTGCTCATAAATCTCGCCTCAGAGGAGATGGCAAGGACTCTCCAGTATCTTCCCAGGAGCCTCCCCCATTAAGCGCATTGGAGGCCGCTGACTTTAGGGAAGGAGTGCACTGTTATCATCCATGGAAGTGTCTTCTCATTGTTCCGTCAGGTGCGATGCCCCAATCCATCACAGTCAGCAGAAACCTTATCTTGGCAAGGCTGGCCCCACTTGGGCCCCAAAAGTTTCCTTAAGTAGTTTATAAGGAGAACAAAAAAGGCCCCGGATCGAATTTCCATGACGATAGAGTAACACCAAGAGACACATCCCCCCCATCACATGTGACGTACCACCTTATATCTAAATAAATGAATAGATTAGCCTCCCCACTAACGTGAGTCTATGGCCATGACCTCTCTATTGTCATGATTAGTACCAAAAAAATTGAAGACCCGCACGAGACAATCGGTCCCTCACGCAAAAAAAGAAAAGGGTAATGTGAATTCTAATCATTCTGGAGTAATAAAATGGCAGACAAAAAAGACTAAATGAAAATTTTCAAATTACAAACAAGTTAAGAACTCAAGCACCACCCAATACTCGGTCAACACCCTTATCCAATCCAATCAGAAAAGAGATATCTTCTACACTAATTTCACCAGTTTCCGGTGAAATACACTATCCTACGTTCCTAGCCTTGTAAAATAATGGAAACACAAATCCTAAGTTTAAAATAGTCCTGTCAGCATCTAATGGTTGATTCATGCGATTCAAGCATTCCGAGGAGAGCAACCCCTTCGTAACAAGGTAGACTTGCATGCTATCAGAATGGTACCATATCTGCATATATTATTAACAAAGCATGCAAATGCAAGAGTTCATATATTTACAGATGTGCATGTTACATGCCTGTGAGTTTCCACAGAGGTAATGATGTCATGTGATAGACATGAACTCTCACCACCAATTAATGCTATCGACAGAGGAAAGGACTTCATTCACAGAAAGCGAATTGGGTAACACGGGATCAACCTCATAGTTGTCAGGAGAGCCCAGTGCTCTTTATCTCCCAACAATCAGTGGCATCAGCAAGGACGTCTTGTCATCACTCTTTAGCCTGGGAAATCATTCAATCACGTGGTTCAAATGGCGAGAAATGCACAGTTCTTTGCAAAGGCACTGTAAATGATAAGCAAACCTCGCAGATACAGAAGCTGCTCATCAAAACTTAAGTAATTACGAAAATTTCTAGTCATCTTGAAAATTGAGACAGCGAGCAATTTCCAACGGTAGAGTCTCAAATGCCACGTCAGAATCAACCAAAATGAATGATAAAGCTCCCAACATAACGGTCAAAGGTGTGCTGACATTGGGACAACAATTTATCATCCATCAAAACCAAAAGTCTGAAAAAAATCAAATGTAATTCCAAAGCCAAGAGAACGAGAATATCTACAGGCATAAAAGTTAGAGCTGTACTGTAATAAAGTGCACCCCACTCAGACATAGTGAGCCCCTTTTAAAGTTCTTTCTTGAGAATCCAGACAACCCCATAAGAAGTGATGATTACCATGACATGTCTAACAGTTTGAAGAATGGGTAAGGATGGGTTATACGAAATCTAATAGTTAAGGACAAGGAACATTGCAAAACAACAAGCTTTCTCTTGAAAGATGTTACAGATCCAGCACTGTTGGTAAATATAAGGTTCATAGCCTCGTACGAATAGGAAGTTTTGAATTTCGATTGCTAATGTAAAGAATGCATGAGTTAAAAAGCATTTTTCCCAATAGATAATGAAGAAACGAACAGAGCTATGAATAAATTCCCAAGGGGAAAAATAAATATGGGGACCCAACATGAGATATCGCTCAAGAAAAGGACAATTCTAGAACCAATATGCCTAGCTTGAAGAATATAGCTCTCATTCAAGGAACTTGTTGCCCAAGTAACTTCGGTTCTCATCCTAAGCACCAACTTTGTTATTTAACTAATCATCTAAAAATGATCATGCTAGAAAGGCCTTCCCAGAAAGGCTGAAAATAAGATTACACCATAAAAGGAAAGGATTTACTGTACTCAGATGATACAAGAAAACCAAGAACCAGCATTCTTTCCTAATTGTCGGGTTCAAAATCAATTTAACGTTTCCGGGGACTTGTACTCTTGATGCTGGGCATTGTTTTATCAATCATTCGGATTTAGACATACCGAACTGCAACCCACAATCATAGAAATGAATTATACCCTGCCTACCAAGCTCACCTCATGGCTGGGGTCATCAAGTTTAACTTTTGCAGCCTCAGATATTTCCCTGCCAGTTTACGAAAAACCATCCAAAGAAAATGTCAGCCCAAGCAGAAGCCATAATCAACGCAAGCCAAATGCACTAGAACTTAGTTGTGCTAGACAATTATAGATGTCCTGACGAAGTTATTTAAAATTACCTGATAACAACAGACTCTATTTGATGGTCTGAAACTGCACCTAAAGGACTATCCTGCTGTGGCAAAGTACTCGCATCTGATTCGCCCATTTCCTGCAAAATAAGTGAGATGGTGATTTTAAAGGTTATAGATAACAAAGAAACAGGACATTACAAGAGTAAGAACTTACCTCAGGGTTCCCGTCGCTCCAATTGGGAATGCTTTCAGATAGAAGATTAATGTACTGCTCCATCGCTAAATCAGGGTTCATGTTCCCTAGCCTTTGCCAAGCATTCCTTGCACAATGTAAGCAGTGCCCCCCGTCACTCACACATAGCACCTGTTATATAACTAGCAATCAAACTATATTGTCTCATCCGTCACAGTACAGGCCTTTCTGCCTGTATAACCATCCTGTTCGAGTTCTAACGGTTCAATTATAAGTGCTTTGTTTATTGTAGCTACTGGTTTAGAACACCTACTAGATTTTTATCTTGATTACTTCACAATTTACTCATCATGTGAACTTTAAATGGGGAGATTCAAAGATCAGTGACTCCAATGAAATCCTCCAATATATATTCCTTGTTTTAAATCCAAGAATCGACTGAATCACCCCTACTCAGTTTTGTAGCCCCATCATCCAAATGTGTAAATGTTTGGAATATAAAGAAACACATAAATACAAGAAAAAGAAAGATAATCACTAGCAAAGCTGAAACCTATGAGGAAATTAAACAGAAAGTCTAGCATTGTCGGAGAAAAGTAAGATTGTGCAGCTTTCGTTTAGATTCTGGGACCTAATCCAACAAGTTAATGATCTTCTCCTACTCCCACTGTCCAAATAAATTCGGTAAGTCAGAGCCCTCGACGGCTCATGTATTAACCGAACAAACTATAGACAATCCAAGCATGACCAAGGAGAACTGAAAGCTCTTAGACAGGCCGTTATCTGCATTTTAATCACAAAAATCACACAATGCCAGGAAAATCAGGGGTACCACTTAGCACGCGCCGAAACCTTCATGGCCATGGGCGGTGAATCGCGACATGGCCCTTCGGTGGCAACCTTGTGAAGACCATACAACTGCATTTTTGTGTCATCTCCCATGGCCGCCTCCAATCTGTCCTTTCTATCATCCACAAACCTCGCGGCTGCAGCAAAATCCTTCTCCAATTCGCTCCTCTCAATTCCTTCCCAATCATCCTCATCCACAACCTCCTCCTCCTCAACAACAACGTCGGCCGCTTCACCGGCTTCAACAACAGGAACTCCAAACTCCACGTCATGCAACTGGTTTGCTTCCCGGGAGGCCTTGCCATCCCTTCCTTCCTTCTCACCCACGGCACACTCAACCGCCTCACCGGCCAATATCTCCGCTTCCCCGGAAACTTCCTTCTCCGACGACTTTTCCGTGATCTCAGACGGCTCATCCGACGGCATGCGGCTCTCCAGTCCTACTTCCTCATCGCAAGCCTTCGGCTCAGCAACAACAACTTCCTCCGCCACGAGGGGTTCATCCCCGAACCGATCGACGGTCCTGAGTTCCTCCTGGACGGCCTCGACCACCCTAGTCTCACGGCGAACAGGGGGACTCCTCAACTCCTCGAAAAACCTCACCTCATCGACGAAAGAGCCGCGGGAGACGGAATCTCCTCCACTTTCGCGGAACTTGCTCCCATCGACGGACTCTTTGCTGGACAAGGCGACGGAAACGAGCTTGGCGACGACGAAGGAGAAGAGGACGGCGACGACGGCTGTGAGGAAGAGCTCCCGAGCAAGCTCCATCACAGTCGGTTAGCAGAGGAAACAGAGAGACGGTTGAGTTGCTTTTTTGGGAGGGTTGGGGGGGAAGGAGGGGAATGAAAAGCGAAATGGGATAATTAGGCAGAGCTAAGGGAGGGAGGGAAGGAAAGAAAGAAAAGGTTTATTCTTGTTCCCTTCCCCGATCCCAACGTAAAATAAGACAGACGAGGTTAGGAATAGGAAGAATATTAGTAAAACATCGGTTCCCATGTAAAAAATGCCTGTGTTGGCTCATTGCTGTCACTGACAACAAATATTTTCTTTTTTTCTTTTTTTTTTTCATTTTAAAGTGTAACTGGCTTTTGTCCGTATTTCATTTTCTTTTATAACGCATCATTTGGTTCCCTTCGTTACACGTTGGTACCAATCGTAAAAAAATTTATGAAATAATATTTTTAATTTAACACCTGAAATCAATTTTTGATAAAACGAATTTTAAATTTAAAATAAGAAAGTCATTTTCTATTTTATAATTTGGAAATAAATCTTTATAATGCCAATTTGCTTCTATATTAAAATCGACCTCTAGAAGACTAAAAAGTCCGACTTCGTAACATTAGTCGATAAATTTTAAAATATAATAGAACTGTTTTTGACAAGTGTCGTTGTCGAGGTATAGAGGATTGCAAATGGGGTGGTTATTGGTCCTGGTAGTAGTAGTAATCATTGCATTTCATATGTTAAGTCAGTTTCCCACCCAGACCACTTTCGTTGGGAGGACACCCCCCCGCCCTTTTCCTTTTCCTTATGATAAACGTGAAGTCACTCTTTTAGGGCTACCACGCGATTATCATCGTCGTCATGCCACGTGTCATCATTTTTTAGTCCCACCCCCCCCCCCCCCAAAAAAAAAAAAACACCGTCATATCATAATAATTAAATAAAAGATGGAGCGACATGGGGGCTGTGGATTGTCTGAGATTGCCCCGGTAATGAAATTTGTCAAATTCCAGTTGTCCCACTTTGATGTCTGCCCCTTCTTCACTTAGGCTCATTTTTCGTTGCGGGTGTCGAAAGGTTACGTGTCGGTTGGAGTGCAGTGCAACCCTTCATGTGCACCATTCGCAACAGATTCAATAAATAGATCACCACAATTTGCATCTCCCGGAAATCTGCCCGCAGCATCTGTATATGTACAGAGTCACAAGCTAACTAGCAAATCTAAATGGAAAACAACAATACGAAAAACCCACATCAAAATACTCGGATCCAAAAGCTTGCAAAGAAAATCAGTCAGAATGGACACACTAGTCCCAGGAGCTCAAAGGTGATCATAATTTCAAAAGACGACTGCAATAAAAAGTTCGATAAATCCCGAGCGACAATCGCCAGTCTAGGAACGAGAATGCCTACTGTGTCCTCAACCTGCTGTTTTCTGCAGCCCGAACTTGGGAGAAATACGGATAAGCCTGGGAATGGAGTGGTTCACAGACATTAGCTGACAAACTCCTCGAGGTGTATGCAAAACGAATTTTTTACCATGCATGGAACATTTTAACTGAATAACATGAACGAAGGGATATTTTCAGCTTATTCAAGTATAATGGCAGATTCACAAAATTTTTTGAGATGTGCCAAAAATTCTCGATGGAATCACGAGCGGATAAATATTTTTTACCATGGCTTCTCTCCCGGTCAGCCGTTCTTGATGATCATATCGAAGGAGTTTATCAAGGAAACCAATGGCCTGCAAATCATCAACACGAGGTGATAAAAGCTCAGGAGCATCCTCTTATATACTTTTTCTTAAAAAAAATATGCCAGTGCGGTTAAGTCCACCTCAGGAGATGCTGATTATCTGCATTAGTGAATCTAGATCATGGTTTCTTGGCATGCCTACAAAAAGTAGAAGGATGGATCAGTGAGCTCCTACTGAAAGAAAAATCTTTTAGATTCCCCAATTATTAAACTTCTCAAACAAGCTGTCATTTAGAATTCAGGGAATTTTAACACATCTAAATAGTTATGCATGTTGTTCAACATCATATCAAGTGAGATATCTTCCAGATGTAAAGATGAACCAACTAACGGATGGATGAAATCAAAAGTGATGCCACCTCGTTACCAATGGATTAACAAAATATACCAACCTTCCAACAAGAACTTCCAACTGAGGATCAAGCTCCAGTTGATATTTTTGCAGATAGGCATTCAACTCATCTGTGCCAACAACCTGACGGAAATCCCATGCACTTGTCAATTTTGAATCCAGCCTATTATAATGACAAGCATCGTTAAAATGTCGGGGTAGTGTTGCCTTAGTTTTGAATTCTGCATGCGCACCAGTTATCTACTAGTAACCAGCAGGTCCAACAGGAAGTCTTTGTCTTCTAAAAAAGTAAAAATAACATTTTTGAGGAACACGGCAATACCTTGGCTATCTTGACAAGTTGGTCATGGTTGTCATGGCCATAGAAGAACGGTTCCTTTCGAAATATCTGTAAGAAGGAAGCAATCTCGAGTCAGATGCAGCCTGTTATGGGTCCAGTTTGAACCACAAGAATGCAATTGGAACCAACCATTCCAGCAAACATGCAGCCAAGGCTCCACATATCCAATGAATAATCATAGACTTGGAGATCAACGAGAAGCTCAGGTCCCTTAAAATATCTGTAAGCCACATCTATGTCAACCAATATATCAGAAAATGTAGGCATACATGTCAAGGTAAATAATCTTCCTCCGATGCAATTACAGAGCTTCTTTCAGATTTCCCTGAAGAAAAGAAAGAAAACAAACTATGCCAAAAGAGGGAGAGAATCCCCAACTATCTGGTGCACATAATATCTATAGCGTGCAACCCAAATCTCATTCAGAAATTACACCTACTTTTCAGGATTCGAATATTAGAATTCCATATTGCATGGAAAACAACAATCATTTTATGATAATGAGAATCTGGTGTATCCTGTGTTGGAATAATTTGCCAATTTTCCTCCCGGAACATATCATAACATAAGACTTGGAGAAATCCAGTCAGAGTTCAAAAGGTGTGTTGAAAGCAATTATTTTACAAGATCCAATAAGAGGGAGAAATAGCTAACATAGAACTGGATATCTACCTGGAAGCTACGCGAACGTTGTATTCTTTCGCAGGGTGGTAGAATTCTGCGAGTCCCCAGTCAATCAAGCGAAGTTTCCTCAATTCATGGTCGATCATTACATTATGAGGCTTCACATCTCGATGCATTATTCCTTGTGAATGGCAGTAATCTAACGCCTGAAATTACAGAATCTTTGACGGATTAAGTTTGTTTGCAACTACAGAGAAAGCAACAATCCATTCTTAATTGGTGATAGTCAACAGATCTTAGCAAAGAAATAACTACTCATCGGCATAGGAGGTAAGAGCATCAAAATTGGTGGCATGATCGATTCATAAGAGCAGGAGAAGTTCCAATGATTATCTGTAAAGAGGTAAGACTGAAGAGGACGAAGCACATCAAGAGGAGTGGACATTTCTTTCCCCGAAAGATAAATGAAAGAGAAGTGGGAAATCAAAATCTACAAATTTAATAAATACAAACTCACATTTAGCAGTTCATAGATGTAGTAGCGTATATCGTAGTCTGTTAGAGTCGGATACAGAACTTTGAAATCTGCACTGTTCACATACTCAAAGATCAAACTAGGGGTTTTCGAGTGCTGATCTCTGACGATGTTGAGCAGCTTCACGATATTGGGTCCACCACAGAGATTTTGCAGGATCTTAATCTCCCTTTTAATCTGTGCAGACAAAAAAATGGATCCCATTTAAGCCTGGTGATTGAAGTGCAATTTGTCTACATGCATGAACTACTCAAAAAAGATGTAACAGAACAATCCACATGAAAAACTACGCATTTTTGCCATTGCCCAAAAACATATTGAAGATAAGCTATAATTTCTGCAAGAAAGCAAAGAACAATGTGGCTTGTTGCTACCTTTCAACCCTCGCAATCTTAAGGAGAGAAACAAGACAACTCTCGATGGGGATCACCTTTTTCTTCTTGACAGGTTTAAGAATCTTGATGACGCATCTCTCGTTGTTCGTGACATTAACACCTTCAAAAACCTCGCTATATTTCCCTCTTCCAATTTTTCTGACAACCTGATAATCATCCTGGGCTCTGGATAAGGAGATCAAAAAGTTCAACCACAGACAGTAACACGTAGGTCGTAGATGGATTATCTGCGAGAAGTATTGCTGTTGCGAGCCGAAAACACAGAGGAACCATTCAACGAGACCTCGACTGGAAATCATGTGATAAAAAGAAAGTAACAAACATTTTTCACAGTCATCCCAAGAACAGCAATCCTTCACGCCTATCGTATAACTAATAACCTATCATTCGAGACGAGTATGACACGCTGGTGTAGCATCGGCGATTCCATACTTCCGGCCACAGTAACATAAGCGAGGATTAACGACAGTCTATCCGGGATTTCATACTTCCCAACACAACAAAACAACAACATGAAACAAACAGCTAAGAATCGCCGGAACAAGAACGCTCCCAGAAAACAGGATCAACAGCAACAGGAGGTGGATGATTATACCCCCGCTGAACGGTAAGAGCCGCGTAATCCCAGTAATCCTTGGGACGGTTCACGTTAACGTCCGCATACACTCGAGCCCTCGCCATAACCAAATGGCCTTCCCTTTCTCATCCCCCTCCCCACCCCACAAAAGAAGAAGAAGAAAACCCACACAATCACGATCCCAAGTGACAACGATCCCTCGGGAGAAAGCTCAGATTTTTCTCGCAGGGACTGCTGCTTTTCCCCGGTCCTGGAACGAGAATGTCGTCATCTTCCCATTGGCGTTGGGTTGGAACACATTATCAATAACAATTATCCAAGTCGGGCCCATTCTACTATTTTTACACCAAAAGCCCAAATAAATAGTATTGGGCTTCATATTTTTTTATGGTTCTCGTTAAATGAAAATAAAATGGGCCCAAATTGGGGTCCGTAATACTTACTACGCATTGGACCTGCTCATGGGCCGGCCCCTAATTACCCCACCAACCCGCTCGCTATTTGAGTGGATTTGAACAATATAATTTATCGAATGGATCAGGTTTGACTATAATTTTTAGGCCCGATTAAATTTTGAGCTGAGTTTGGGCAAATAAAATAATAACCTTTACCTGGCCGCCCAACCCCGTCAAAATAATAACTAGGGTTTTTATTATGTTTATACTTTTATTTTTTTAAAATTTGGATTTTGGCTTCTTTTTTTTCATATTTTTATTTTTTAATATATTTTATCGGGGTTTTGGGTGGAGCCTGGTTTTAGTAAAAAATTTTAAGCCCGAAACTACTCGAACCTGCCCATTAAGCAGGTTTACAACGCATTACTCGTTAATACATCCATCTTTCCTACTAATCTCCATTTGGTATGATTCGACGAATTGGGTAAATTTACTGTGAAAAGGACAAGGGAGTTTCGTCGGTCACCGAGGATGTCTGTCGCAAGCTTCCTAAGTCCGCGTCGTTTGGGGCGCACCAGGGAGGCATTCTCCAACCAGGGTTGTCGTAATAGTTAAATAATGATGTGTTTAAACAAAATGTCGGCATATGGTTTTAGGGTTTGCATTTGAAGATGATTGGTCGGATGCGAGGAATCTCTCTTCTCTAATATCGTAATCAACCCGGGTTTAGATTAATCTAATCACCCCCTTGTGTGTTTATCAGTGATGTAATCATTCACGCCTCTCCCGCTCTCCCGGTTTGTATGATTTCTTAATGCGACTTTGGGGTGACAACGAAACCACCTCGAGATTATGATATTTTTGATGAGTAGGTTGTCCCCCAGGTTGCTAATAACCCTTTCCTTTGGTTAGCGATTAATTCGAGCGATAAGATAAATACCAAGCAATAAAAATATGATGGAGAAAATGAAAAAGAGAAGGAATAATAATTCAGAGGAATAGGAAGGGAAAGGGGAAGCATCGTGAGGTCGATCGGAAAATGGAATGTGGGCGAATGATATTTAGAGAAATAAATAAGATGTGGGATCCACTTAGATATGATATGATAAATATTATGCTCTGTCTATATTGAGTTTTGTATGGATATATCGATGGTTTAAAAAAAAATTTGCGAAATACGGTCAAAGTTTCAAAAATACCCGATTTACCGTCCGTATGGCGCGTTTTAAAAACGCGTTTTTCAATTTACAAAAATGACGGGGTGAATTTTACCGATTTACTTTAATTTTTTTTTAAAGGAAAGAAGGAGAGAGGAAAGAATGGAAGGGAAAAGGGAGAGAGGAGGAGACGGGAAGTGGCAGAAAAAGTGGAGGGAGAGGGGTAAAAACCGCCACTCTCCCGATTTTTTAGATGACGCGTTTTGAAAAGCCGTCTTTTTTATAAATTGAAAGACGCATTTTCAAAACGCGCCTTACGAACGATAAATAGGATATTTTTGAAATTTTGATCTTATTTTACAATTTTTTTTTAAAACTAAAGGTATATATGTACAATGCCGTGTCTATCTTCCCTCTTGTTTAAAGGGACGCGGCGAAACTTCAAAGAATTTGAGGGATCTTTTGGATGGATTTTCGTGGCTATTTCTCGGGATTTGGTGGTCACTTTTCTCCATCTCTCGTGATTTGTATGGCGGAGAAAAGGGATAAGAAAGATTGGAAAAGAGAGCGACATGATGCCATTATTTGACCCATGTGTTGAAGCATCAAAATTTTGGTCCATAGAACCGAAAGATCATGAAAAAAAAATAATAAAACACGTTACAATAGAGAAAAAAAAAATAAGAATGCTGAAAAATGACAAACTAACTAATTCGAGTTAATAGATCTTAAATTCCATTTGAAATAGAGTATCGAAAAAATGTAGAATCGACGAGTAATCGGTTTCGAGATTGATTTTCGAGTAACCCACTACTTCTGCACGACATTCGATGGTTTTCAGTAAATATTTGTCAAAATGTGTGCTCAGACAATTTTTTTTTTCTTAATGTAAATAGATGTTATTGATTTCTTCGTAAGATACTACAACCACACTAAAAGTACGAATTGTCCACCGTTTTCTCTCTTGTAAAACTTTAGTTTACATGCTGAGGTTTCTGGCCTCTGTTTGTGTTGGTTTCAAGGTGAGTGCTTTTGCTTGTAATTCTTTATGTAAGTTTTGACCTTTCTTACAAATGTTTGAGACCCAAGTCAAAATACGAAATCGAACTCCAATTATTAGTGTTAATAATATTTCCGACGTGTTAAAAACGTGGAAAAGAAAAGGAGAGTTTGCGATTACTTTCCATTCGTTATAGTTCATTTAATTGGTTCACGTATCCAATGGTTCGTAAGAAAAACTTTCAGTAAAAGATAGGGGAGTGATAGTGGTAGTAAAGTTAGTAAATATCAATTGAGCTTTGTGTCCAAACGGACCCACCCCCTCCACTAAACACATACACACCCTAAATCAAAAGTAAATTTACAGACAACTAGGGGCGTGCTCGAATCACTCAATCTCATGGATATATAGATGTTACGTACGTATTTCTATGGTATCATCAGGCACGCACGGTTTCTATGCAATTGAGGAGGGGGGAGTGTGTGTGGGCGTTTCCATGGCGTGGAATCCACTTCCAGTGGAAGAGGAGGCGGGGTTTGGCTTTTCCATAGCTTTCTTTTAGAATAGGGGGGAGGTGGGGAGGCTGACGTGCACCGCACCATGACCACCCCCCCTCCTCCTACTCTTCGTCTTCTTCCCAATCCTTTTCCTAAAAACCCGACCCTCCACCCCAACGATTCTTCGGGGAGTAAGACTTTCAGTCATTCTGCCATCGGCTCATTTGGTCTGGCAATTGCAGAATGTCGATAAGATGTTATCACATCCTGTCGTATATCGTTTCGCTATCATGTGATCACGAATCTATGCTCCCCCCAAAATTAACACCGATCACGAGTTTCTGATTTCAATAGACTGGTTAGTCCTGCCAAGAACAATTTGAGATGAAATGGGGGGAGGGACCCGCTTCTCAGATTCCAAATTCCAAATTCGGATTAAGTTGATGCCACTTCTTTCTAGGTCGTCCACTTATTATAAATAAAAATAATAAATTTTAAACAAGGTCTGCTGATAATAATGGGAAAACAAAGAAAAAAAAGTCCCAAGACAGACCCTTACAAACCAGTGAGCCATTTGGGCAAAGACAATCCTTGGTGAATGGTCATGTTGTATACAATAATCATCAATAAAAGGCATCGGTAAAAATCTAATCAAACTACCAACCATAACATAAGTCTTGCGTCTCCCTTCTAACAGACGGCCAGACTACATTAAGATTAAGAGGATTAAACTAACTATATTCGACCCCAGTTGCGGCGCATGGACACGGTCGACCTGACCCTTTTATCAGGGAATCTTCCTACTAACTTTCCTTCGTCAGCTTTCTTTTGTCTACTTTATTTAATCACCCAACGTCATTTGGTTCTTCTTTTTTATTTAAAAAGAAGACCCCTCCACTTATCCCCCCCCTCCCCCACCCACTTTAGTTTATGAAAAAAAAACACATATCGACATCAACATGGGGCTAAGCATGATGATGGGTTTCCGTTTCCAAACCAAGCCATCCAGTCGGGGACACTCTATCCTTACGTGGCGAGGGCCAATGAGGAAGATTGCCAAAGGGGAACACCCAAGTTGAATAATTTAACTTAAAACTTCTAACCTAAGTCATCCCACCATACATTTATATATGAATATACATATATTTCTCTTTTATCGTCAGGAACCGACGACACTTTTGGAGAAGAAGTCACTCTCCTAAAAACACCCCCCCACTTGCACGACTATTAAAAAATACAAATAAAAAGCGTGTGGAATATAGATGGTGTCGTAGTATTGTATTTTATCTCTCCCATTTTTGTTGTCCCCTGGCATGCATCTTCGAGGCGCCACACAAATAGACTGTGTCCCCATCCATCTCCAAACCCCTAAATAGTTTCCTAGTCGACACATCGTTCCTTAATAGGACAGAGCACTTGTCCCGGTCCAAGGAGGGAAAAAAAAAAGTAAATTCGATTCCCCCACCACTAGACTATAAAATCTAAATAGTTCCCCTTACCCTCCATTCGCACAACGTTGTCCTCTCACCGTCGATAAGTTTAAACTCTGTAAGAATTACGACAAAATATTTGGTTGCCTTTTTATATAAATCAAGTCTACTGCTCTCAAAGTTGCTCAACCTTTTCTTGAGCCCACGATCTGGAAAAGATTTATGAAAAGAAATAGAGCCACGCGAAATACACTTTATTCTTTAAACGATCGGATTTTTACCAGTTGAACTCTCAGCAGTGTTAAACTAAAGCAGGGTACACTTTGAAACTTACGTCCGACAAGGGACAACTCCTTCCAAAGGCAAATGTCATCGGCATTCGGACATCCTTAATCTCAAGAGTCTCATCTGGGGTGAGGAAAATCGACGGGGGTAAGTTGATATGTGTGAGAGAATATTCTACTCTTTCTTTCTGGGAAAAGTTCCGGTTGAGCATCAATTGAACGGCTGATGGGCCTTGCCTGGTTACAATAATTAATAACACAAATTATTATTTTTTTTTAAAAGAATAATTTAAGATACAAAAAGATTGGGGAGCACTTTCATTTTCTTCTTCTTCTATTTATATAATATAGTTGGATACAATAAAAATTGACCCAAAAAGGACACGCTCGCCGGAGGGGAAGCTCCGGCAGCCTCACCAAACCCTCGGACTCGCCGGCGGCCGACATTGAAATGAAGAAACACAGAGGAAGGGAAGAAGTTAAAAAAAAAAACGAAGCTTTTTTTTTTATACCCAAAACAGAGCAGGAATTGCCCTTCACTCTCAGTACATTTTGTTTATATGACTAACCCCTCGTCCCCGATTCTCATCAGTCTTCCCCAATTCTCATACGAATAAGTTGAGGAGCTTCACTTCCTGATGACCCATGTGGCCCCCGCGTCCGAGACCCGTTCCTTTGCCGGAGTTGATGACCTCCGACACGTCGGATCCCAAAGACGCCACCCTCTTGGCGGCCCAACTGTCCGCCAGGTGGCTCCGCTTCCCCCTTCTTTTCCCTGGCCAGTTCATCTTTGCATTAGGATTGGGGTCGTAGACCGGGAAATTGACGTCAAGGTTGACGGAACGCGGGCTATGTTCCCCGCAGGTGCTCGCGGTGAGGGAATCGTCCCCGTAGGCCTCCCCGGTGGGCTGAGGGACCCCTCCGGAGAGGACCGACTCGACCGCCGCCTCACACACGTGCCAGTTCCCCGTGGAGAGAAGCCCGACTGCGCCACTCACAGGGTTCACTGTCCTGCCGCAAGCCTCGAAAAGCAAACTCTGAAACAGAGCTGCAACGCAAAAATAAGAATCAGTCGCCGATGAAACAGAGCGATTCAGGGCTAATCAGGAGGAATGGGACGAACAGGGGCGTTGGGAGTCGGGGACGGCGGTGACGAGGGAGATGAGGTCGCTGCGGCCGAAGAACTTGGAGAGGAAGAGGGTGGCGTGGCCCTGGGCTTCGGGGGAGGGGATCCACTGAAGGCAAGACCTGAGGACGCAAGAATCGCTGCATCCCTTCCGGAGGACGCGGCAACCGTTGCAGCTCATCCTCCTACTTCCCTTATCTGTTTATATATATATGTGTGTATATATATCTCAGCCGTCCGATGACGAAGATGGAGGAGGAGGAGGAGGAATGGGGAGCGGGGAGAGGGGCAAAGAGGGGAATATAAAGAGGGAGAGTTAACCATGGTTAAGTTATGGGGGCTTGAGCCTGATGAGTGTGGGTGTGTGTAGCGGGGCCCACCAGGCTCTTTTATATTAAAATTATCTTCCAAAGTTTTCTGAGCTCGAGCGGCTTCATGTTTCCGCGCGACTTCAGTTGGGCTTTGGGGACTGATCAAGGATAGCCGTCCGATTGATGATTCGATCCTTATCCCACCGTCCCCTTTCTTTTATATCTGGTGGTCATATATGGGGGAGAAGGGAGGGGGTACAGGAACAAGTACAAGAAAGATGGGTTTTGGGGGGGCGGGGGATGGGAGTTTCTTGGAACACGTACTGCTGCTTAGTCAGCGGCCACCACCCGCACACTTGGAAGGTCATGTCTCGTTTTCCAATAATATCGCTGTTGTTCTGGTGGTCCTTGTGTTCTTCTTGGGGGGCGTTTACTTTCGGGTCGTGATGGCCGAAAGCCACTCAAATGGTCATTAAGAAGCTGAGCCACTGGTTTAACAAGCTATAGACCATCCAACATAACACAACAGTAAGAAAAAGACAACCCAACATCACCGATTACACCCGTCAGCCTCCAGAACCTCCGATGGCCTCACTTCATTTCTCCAACGCCATCCTTATCCGGCCCTCCTCCTTCATTCTTCATTCTTCCCCCCATGTTCCCTTCCCTCGGGATTGCTGCTCCCCATATAACCACCTCCACTGCAGTACGAAGGGTGGCACAGCTGTTGTAACCAACTGCATGAATTTCCCATTCCACCCTTGTCCTTATTCCCTTTCTCCCATGCCATTCTGGGCTCTTCATCATTCATTCGGGGCTTCTGGTCCTCAGTCCGGCTCAGTGCTATGAAGCCTGCTTCCTTTGAATTCCGGTCTACAGCCCATCCCGCTGACTCGCCACAGCCCATCCTTCTCAATTCAATTAACTCAACGGCCGCCGACCCTTCCTTCCCTTCTTCTTCCATCGACAACTGCATCAATTCCCTTCCCTTGAAAACACCCTTGTCCTCAAGGGTGACATCCGGATATCTCTCCTGAAGATCGTATAAGAACTCCCACGTAGCTGCGTCCTCTGGTTGGTCCTTCCATTTCACTAACACTTGAGTTGCCGCGCGGTTCCCTCTCTTCACCATCTTACGTTGCAAGATGTATTCCGGAACAGATGGAGCAGCAGCTGCAAATGAGGGAAGGCGGTGTTCCACTCTTGAGCCGTTCGCCGATCTCTTGAGTCGTGAAACATGGAATGTGGGGTGAATAAGGGAATGCGGGGGAAGCTCCAGCTTGTACGCTACTTCCCCAATCCTGTCTAGAATCTTGTAAGGTCCAAAGTAAAGGGGAGAAAGCTTGTTACCATGCCGCCCGTCCACGGAGCTTTGTCGATGAGGCTGAAGCTTCACATACACAAATTCCCCTATTGCGAACTCCCTTTCCGTACGCTTCTTGTCCGCGATTTGTTTCATCCGGTGTTGAGCTCGAGCAATGTGGAAACGCAGTAATCGGACCATTGCCTCCCTATCCATCAGCTCTCTGTTCACTGCTTGATTCGTCGAAGTGCCGTTGATGTATGGCATATGAACCGGAGGTTCGTACCCAAAGAGAGCTTGAAAAGGCGACATTTGTATTGCCGAATGATGTGAAGTATTGTACCACCACTCGGCTAAGGGAAGCCACTTCGCCCACATTGATGGGCAATCTCCGCACATGCAACGGAGATATGTCTCCACACAACGATTTACGACTTCCGACTGCCCGTCCGTTTGGGGGTGGTAGGCGGAGGAGTGTTTGAGCTCGACACCCTGCAATGAAAACAGATTCTTCCAAAAGTCACTAAGAAAGATCGGGTCGCGGTCGCTCACTATTGATTGGGGCAGGCCATGTAGCTTGGATACATGGCTTGAGAACGCCTCTGCTGCTGACTGAGCTGAAACCGGCTGTTTTAATGCAACAAAGTGTCCAAACTTGGTTAATCGATCGACAACCACCATAATAGCCTCCTTGCCGAACGATTTGGGTAGCCCCACGATGAAGTCCATCGTGATTTCAGTCCACACCGAAACAGGAATCGCCAATGGCTGGAGTAACCCGGGCGAGGCAGCCGTATCATATTTGTTCTTCTGACAAATCTCACATTGTTGTATATACCTCCTGATATCTCTCTCCAGCCCCCTCCAGTAACAAAGACTTGAGATTCTCTTCAATGTAGCCTGTACCCCTGAATGCCCTCCCGAAGCAGAAGCATGGAAGGTGTGAATAAGCAGTTCACGTAAAGAGGAGTTATTACCGACGACCAATTTCCCATTCCTGGTCAACAATTGTTGTCGGTATGCATAGGGAGGAACAGGCTCTGACTGCAACTGATTTTTGAGAGCACTCAGATGTGGGTCAGAGTCCCAGCTGCTACGGATGTCATCTAGAAGCGTTCCTTGATCTAAAGTAAGGGTGACCGCCATCACCTGAGCTCCAGAAATCCGAGACAAAGCGTCCGCAACCAAATTCTCCTTGCCCTTCTTGTAAGTAATCTCATAGTCATACCCGACCAACTTCGCCAACCACTTGACTTGCATGTCATTGTGGACTCGTTGCTCTAGGAGGTACTTCAAACTTTGATGATCTGTTTTAAGCACGAAATGTCGACCCATCAAGTAATGGCGCCATTTATCCACCGCATATACCACCGATAACAATTCCTTCTCGTAGACGGATAGGCTAACATGCCGCGGAGCTAGAGCCTTGCTTATATATGCAATGGGGTGCCCCTCCTGCATGAGGACAGCCCCTATGCCCGACGAGCTAGCATCGGTCTCAACGACAAAGTCCTTAGAAAAGTCCGGAAGGGCCAAAGTGGGTGCCGATGTCATGGCGGATTTCAGCTTGTCGAATGCCTCCTGCGCCACTTCAGTCCAAACAAAGCTATCCTTTTTGAGTAACTGTGTTAGTGGTTTGCTTATTAAACCATAACTCCGGACGAATCTCCTATAATATCCTGTGAGCCCGAGGAACCCCCGAAGTTGAGTGATATTCGTAGGACGCGGCCACTCCAAGACTGCTTGCACCTTCCTCGGGTCAGTAGAAACGCCGTCCTCTGCTATGAAGTGGCCAAGGTATTCCAATTTCCGCTTAGCAAAGCAACACTTGCTATACTTCGCAAACAAGATGTGCTGACGAAGTGCTTGTAAGACCTTGCGCAGATGTACTATGTGCTGCTCCAAATCGACACTATAGACAAGAATGTCGTCGAAGAATACTAGCACAAACTTCCGTAAGAACGGCTTGAGCACCTCATTCATAAAGCTTTGGAAGGTGGAAGGGGCATTCGTCAACCCGAAGGGCATGACTAAGAACTCGTAGTGCCCTTCGTGCGTCTTGAATGCGGTCTTATGTATGTCTTCTTCCTTGACGCGAATTTGATGGTATCCCGACCTCAAATCGAGTTTCGAGAACCAGCTTGCTCCGTGCAACTCATCGAGCAACTCCTCAATTATTGGTATAGGGAACTTATCCTTAATGGTGCGCGCATTCAGCTCCCGGTAGTCGATGCATAGCCTCCATGTGTTGTCCTTCTTCTTGACGAGGACTACCGGTGAAGAAAAAGGACTATTACTATGCCGGATGACTCCTGAATGCAACATCTCCTTCACTAGTTTTTCGATAATGTCTTTTTGGCCACTAGAGTAACGGCATGGCCGCAAGGATAGTCCATCCGCTCCGCTTATTAGAGGAATGCTATGATCATGCGACCGACGAGGTGGCAACTCACTTGGCTCTGCAAATACATCCGAATATTGATCCAACAGCCTCTGTATCTCCACGGGTAAGTTCTCTTCTCCTGTTAGCTTAGCTTTCTGTTGGAGGCTGGGTACTATTAATAATCCCATTTCTTCCTTGGCAATAGAATACAAACCCATGCTGACCTTGCTGAACTCTCTTTCCCCAGCAGATAAAACAATTTGCCTCCCTTGTTTCTCGAACTTCATGGTCAGTTTGGCGAAGTCCCATGTTACCGTGCCCAAGGAAGTTAACCATTCCATTCCAAGAATCATATCACACCCTTTGATAGCCATCAACATCACAGTAGCTTCGTATACCTCTCCTTGCATTTCCCATTTGAAGGATGGAATCATCGAGTCACACAACATCCGTTCACCATTGGCCACCTGAACGCCCCTTCGAGGAATCGATAGAATACTCCCTCCAGCCTGTTTGGCAATCTTAGAATCCAAGAAGTTGTGCGTGCTACCCGAATCTATCAATATCACTAGCTTCAACTTCTTATAATAACCAATAACCTTCATCGACCGGTTGTGTGAATTGAGGGCAATTCCGTGGAGGGCGTACAAAGAAACCACTGGAAAATCCTCCTTCTGTACTGCGTCTTCCTGGTGAACCTCCATTACCTCCTCTATTTCTTCCACCTCTGGCTCTAAGGTGATGGCGAATAGTTTCTTGTTGTTGCACCGATGGCCGGAAATAAATTTCTCGTCACACCAAAAACAAAGGCCCTTTTGCCTCTTCTCCGCCATCTCTGCCGGTGAAAGGCGCTTATGCGGCGGTTGATAGGACGAAGACCTCTGCTGAAAGGGCATTGGCTGTCTTGAACCTCCTTCCCATAACCTGTTGTTCCCCTGCCACTTGGGAGGTCCTCTGTTTGTCTGTGGTACCCCCTGTTCCCTCAAGTTCTGCTGATTATCCCAACGACCACCCCCTCTAGCTGAGATGTCTCGCACCTTACTCGACTGCCCTTCCTCTTCAGTAGACAAAGCTTTAGCCAGGGATATCGCCTTTTGCAAGGTCCGAGGTTCCAGTACCATTACCAACCGCCGGGTTTCCTTCTTGAGACCACCAACAAAGAGGGCGACCTGATCCTCCATACACAAGTCCACTTTCGTCACTAAAGAGACAAATTCATTAACGTAATCCGAAAAACTTCCTCCTTCTTTTAATTCCTTCAACACAGCTATAGGCCGAGCCATTTCGTGAGGGCCGAACCGCATTAGCATCGCGGCAGCATACTCTTTCCAGCTAATTGGGCCAACCAACTCCCTTCCTCGGACAAATGCATAATGCCAATCCACGGCCAGACCAGACAAGTAAATCGAAGCAATACTGACCCTTAGCTCGGGGGGTGTTGCATCCAATTCGAAGAACCTCTCACATCGAAACAACCATTCTTGGACATTGTTGCCGTCAAATGTCGGAAACTCGATTCTCGCTTGTCTATTCAGTCTATCAGCCGCCCCTGTTGCTGGAACATCCTCCCTTACTCTCGAAACTGTAGAGCCCCCTTGTGACAACAGCTCCGTTGCCAGACTCGGTCCTCTCTCCGTCACAACCCCTTCCAAGTGCAAAATCTTCTCGTTCATTACTTCCATTTTCTTAACAAGGTCCTGCAACAAGTCTTTGACTGATTCGGATTCCATTTGAGCCGTCTTTGACCTTGTCCGATCAGCTACACTCATCACCCAACGTGTGGCCGAGCTTCGGGGCTCTGATACCAATTGATGGCCGAAAGCCACTCAAATGGTCATTAAGAAGCTGAGCCACTGGTTTAACAAGCTATAGACCATCCAACATAACACAACAGTAAGAAAAAGACAACCCAACATCACCGATTACACCCGTCAGCCTCCAGAACCTCCGATGGCCTCACTTCATTTCTCCAACGCCATCCTTATCCGGCCCTCCTCCTTCATTCTTCATTCTTCCCCCCATGTTCCCTTCCCTCGGGATTGCTGCTCCCCATATAACCACCTCCACTGCAGTACGAAGGGTGGCACAGCTGTTGTAACCAACTGCATGAATTTCCCATTCCACCCTTGTCCTTATTCCCTTTCTCCCATGCCATTCTGGGCTCTTCATCATTCATTCGGGGCTTCTGGTCCTCAGTCCGGCTCAGTGCTATGAAGCCTGCTTCCTTTGAATTCCGGTCTACAGCCCATCCCGCTGACTCGCCACAGCCCATCCTTCTCAATTCAATTAACTCAACGGCCGCCGACCCTTCCTTCCCTTCTTCTTCCATCGACAACTGCATCAGGTCGTCTCTCCCTTTTCCTCTGCGGTCGAGTCTTGCAAATGTACATACAAACTAAAGAGAATTTCTCCGACGGAGTCTTGATCCAAGTCATAAGGAGCTTGAATTTACTTAAGGGGGTTTTGGGTTTGAAATATATCGTACACAATCACCCCTATTGGTAGACTCATTCATCATAGTCAGGTGTCCTATCCGGATCGAGTTCGAATTAGTCTGAGCGAAGCTCCGAAAATCGGACGACAACAAAAAAAAACTAAAGAGAATTTCAGGAGTGTTTTTAACTCTTTAATCCTTCCCGTGATAAGTTATCCGAGTTTAAGGTAGACAAAAGTGCTCAATTGGTTGGAAGGCATTCATAATTGATGGACCAAAACTTTATAATTCTTATGTCGCCCAAAAAGATGGAAAGTGGATGTCAAAAAAAGCCCAAATGGGTTGTTAGCGTCTTTTGTAATCATCATTTTTTCTGACCAAATAAACATCAGTCAACAAAAGACTACGGAAAGGACAGTCTCCCGGTAAGAGACTTCCCCTGCCTTCTTCCCTCATCGTCTCATCCTGTACCTTCCTTTCTGTTGCCATGACCCAGCACTTCTGGGCTCCCCATCCAAGCGAAAGCCCTTGAGGCCACACACCATTCTGTTCTATGGTTTAGGTGGGCTCATAGCTCAATAAGTCCAAGGGCTTTTAACTCTTATCTCAAACAAATATTCGTCCTTCCGTTCCGGTTGAATCCTTAAATACTTGAATATCACACTAAACGATTCGCCCCATTCCGCGAACACTCAACCCAAGTACAGCTAATCAGGCATGAAATGATTAATGCTTTGTGGGGAAGATTCGGTGGCCTCATACCGGGGGTGTGGAGAACACATGCAAATGGGGCTGTGGCTCCCTTAATTTCGACCTGCAATTACTGCCCAGATTCCATGCTCGAACCTCTTTCTCTTATCGCATCATGCAAACCAGACAATTACGATTGCTGGCCACACACACTAAAAGATTAGGCGAATAACATGCCTCATAAGAACAGGTAATGCCGAACAATTAGGCTGGAAGGAACACAACACTGCAATTCCCGCACGAATCTTTTGCGTATCTCGCGGGGATCATCTGGTTTGGCTCGAGTAAACGCCACCTGTCGTCCCCATCGTGTTCTTACCACCGACCCGGGTGTCCCCCTTCCCCTTCCCCCATTGCGTCCGTCAAAAATTTCCACGTCGTCGCCACATTCTGCGGTCCTCCAATACAAACACCCAAATGGATATGTTATGACCGCATATACTCATAGCAGAACATATATATATATTTATATACCCAAGTTTCGCTGTGATTTCACACGTGGGCCACATGGCTGCTAACGGACCTCGACCTTTCCGACTGGGTGATAAGGCTGCCTAATTCAAGTGTCGTGTTTATCTTCTTCCTTAATGAGTAAGCTTCACCACGACAATCACCCCCACAAGTTAATCAAAGTTTATGATTATTAGGCTGCAAGAAACATGGCCCCAACATGAATCGGAGTCAATTCAATTGTAAAGAATCAAGGGGAGTCACAACCCCCCCCCCCCCCCCCCCCAACAAAAGCAAAAACAATTCCCCCTATCCCTATACCTTTGAATGTGTATTTACACCAACAAGAATTACAGAGGAACAAACACCCCGGACCAAGGAAAAGATTCATAAAAAAAACTGTGGGTAGCAATCGCTAACGATGGGATTAGCTAAGGAGACTAATTAATCATTCTAAGCTTTCTGGACTTCCATCTTCATCTTGGGGAATAGCAACTTAGGTTTCTTCGATGGGTGTGGGCTCTCCACCTCCTCTTCTCTAGAGAAGAGGAACCCCGTCTGGAAATCCGGCAACGGGGGTATGTTTAGGTCGAAGTCTCGGCGACCGAGGCTGAGGATGGTCGCCGTGTGGGTGGTTGACCCCATGCCTTCGGAACTGGTCACCCCGCTGTGGGACGCTCCTCCACTGCCTCCCCCGATGACGCCCTCATAGTGGCACCTCTTATGACCCCCGAGGGCCTGACCTGTCGGGAATGTCTTGTGGCAGATGGAGCATTCGTGGGTCCTCCCGTTCGGGTTGCTGGAGGCGGATGTCGTGGCGGTGATGGTGGTGGCTGCCGCTGCCATGTTTGTTGTCGTGGTGGACTGCTCTTCGTTCGCGTTCTTGCGGTGGCTCGCCTTGTGTCCCCCGAGTGCCTGGTACGAAGGGAAGGCCTTGCCACAGACCGTGCACCTGTAGTTCAGGCCACCAGACGACGTGACAGTAGCGGTAGCAGTCATGGGCGCAGGCGACTGCTTCTGCGGCGGAGACAGGGGAGACACGGTAGCTGGGGCAGCGGCCGAGGTGGAAGGGGAAGGGATTTTAGCTGAAGTCTGGCCGCGGGCGAGCATGATGAGGCAGAGGGCGAGATACTCCTCCTCGGTAGGGGGTTGGTGGGGGCGCTTCGAACGCTTCCTCTTGGTCCAGGGCTCCATGAAGTGGGCGCTCGGCGTGTCGTCCATGAACTGGAACGGGGCGGACGCCGCGGTGGGGGAGTTCAAAGCTTCCAAAGCCATGAAGTAATCTTCCTTCTTCTCTCGGGGGTGGGGTCTGAGTGGCGTGTCCTTGAGGATTTCAGTGTGTAAGAAAGAAAGATGAAATTGTAAGAATGGAGTGAAGAGTGAGGCGGCAAAAGGGTGGTTTATAAAGGAAGTTCCGTGACAAGTGGTTGGAAAGCAAGGGCTCAAAAAGGGTGGAAAAAGCGTGGCGAAGGAGAGGAAGACAAGACAAACAAGTGAGAGGATGATGTTGAGAAAGGAGAAAGAAACACGTTTCAGTGCTGGGGGATGAGCTTCTTTTACTTGGTAGCCAAGCACGACTTGGATGGGTGGAAAGAGAGTCGGTCAAATAGTCGTTCCGTAAGCGCTGTTGTTATTTCTCCCGTGCTCATTTTCAGGTCTGTTGGGCTGCGTTTGGTTGTGTGGATTAAAGACTGCCTCAAAGTCAACACATCCAGAGGCACTCCCACTGTTCTTTCAACCAAACGCGGCACTCGTTTCCATTGATCCAGCAGCCGCTGACCGTTCTTCGTTTTCTTAGGGGCGTTGCCCATTGTCCGAGTAGTAATAAATTATAATGGATCCCCCGATCGGGATGGCAATTTGGTTTGTCATTTCGGTCTGATATTCATGTTTAATTTAGGGGTTGAGATTAGAGTGGTTTGGGTGGTGATTTCGGTGGATTTGGCCAACTTGTCAGTAGGGAGAAAGTGACCACATCATATGGGAAGGTCTCCTCTCTATTTCTTAATTGGGGGGCGGCGATGATGTTATTTTTGGGCAATTTGGGGCGCAATTTGAACATGCTTTTATGAGTTAGGTCCTGTGCCAGTAACCCCCCCTTCAAACAACAAAGACTAGGTTCCATGAACCCAACCTAAGTGATCCGTGAGATATCATTCATTGATTCTTAGTTTTGACAGCGAGAGTTTTGTCCACCTAACAGGCGCTATCCCGGATTCTGTGAACACCTGTTGCATGTTGTTCTTTTCTTTGTGTGTCCGATGGCGCGTAATGTTAGAAAGACATGTGAGACATGGAAAGTCGACCGTGGAGGAGTTGAGTTGGTCAACGATGTTGTGTGGTTTTTACCCTGTCGACACGTATGTGATAAGAATACCAATTGCCTGGGATCAGGGAGGGAGGGGGGAGGGGGTCGTCTCGACAATTCTTCCTCCATTCTGTGTTTCGAAAAAATAAATTAAAAAAAGCACCAGTATTGTCTTCTCCATTGAGAAAGGTCGGAAGTTCCACTAGATTTTACCCGATTCGTTTTGGTTTTTCCAAGAAAATTTTATTCCCAGAGCACATTTTCCCAAACATCTTCTTCTTCTTCTTCTTCTTCTCTTCCTGAGGCCGGTCGCACGTTTTGACTCGGATTTTTCTCCTTCGTGTCCTCATCGTCATGCCATGCGTCGTGGGCGTGTAACTCTAAGGAAGGTGCCCAAAGCCGTCCTTGAACCGACCCTCGAGTCGACGATAGCTATCTTTGGTCTTATGGTGCCACCGCCACCACGATGACGTAGATGATCACGTGTCCTAGGATGACCCCTCCCCCCCACACTGTTCTGTTGCCCCCGTCCACACTCCGACGTGATTCGTCCGCGACACTATCCCACTCTGATCGTCTTGCACACGCTAATAGTTTTTGTCTTGTCCGAATACGTGAATCGAACGCGTGTTAGAGATCTTTAGGAACCAAAAAATTGTACGTATAATGGAGGTAAATCTAGGGACTATCACTAAATTGAACTGGCGTTTTTTGTCGAAGGTAATTCTTTTTAAGACAACTTTGGCTCATAGATTCTTCTGTAAAATTACTCCCTGACCCTGCCATTACAGAGAATTGTACTAAATTACGTTAACTGTCGAAAATAATTATTCGAACTGTAATTGAATGTGTTATTTGATTTATAAAAAAAAACGCGATGTTTGATTGCGATACTAGTTCAAAAAAAGTATATCGCAATATGTAATCATGTCATTAACTCTCAAAAAAGTGTCGCGCTCCTAAATCACTACACTAGAGCACTTAAAATAAAGTTTTTCTAACTGTGTCAAATAACGACGCTCTTTTAAGTATCAATGATACAATTTTCAGTCATTACATATTTCCTTCGAGCTGATATCGGGATTAAAAATCGCATTTTTTTTTTATAATTTAGTATCGCGGTCCTCAACCGCGACGAAAGCGTGATATTTAAAGATACCGTTTATCGTAAATTTTTTTATTTTTTTAAATCAACGCCATTTTAGTAAGAAATACTGTGCATATGTCGTCATCAGAGATTCACAATTGCGCATGACGTAAAACATCACTTTTACGTGCTTGATTACTCGAGGCGACTTCGTCATAAATAACTTGGGTTAGAACCACTTTAATGAGTTAGGAAGAGCATACCACCCAAAAACTGTACTTGATGTTAATAAAAAATCGATTCATCGTGTTAACTAAACTTTGGTCCGTAAAACTAGAAGTTACGACATAGCTTAATTTATGGGTATTAGTAAAGGTAAACTGCAGTAACACCACGAAGTTAATGCTGCCAACTTTAATAGAACAATCTTGGGCCTTTTCTTTTGCCCTTTGTCTTAGGTGTACCATTTCAGAACTATATAGACAACGGAAGCGGCTAACGTTCCATGAGAGGGACGTTATCCGCAATGTACTAATTTGAGCAGTAATTTACTAATAATGTATAAAACAGTGGATTTTGTTAAGTAAATTTATACTAATTTTTTGACATTTGTACTAAAAATTTTAGTACAAATGTACAGAACTATTTAATATAGTACTAATATGCATACTGTAATCCGAACCTAACTCCTAAACATTTCGTGACTTAGATTTTACCATTTTACGCGTTACCCGGTCAGTTTTTTTCCCTTCCTTGATGAGTTTCTCCCAAATACGCCGCTTTGGCGTGGCGATTTCATTCCCCCGCTGTTTACTACAAGGGGAGCAACCCGACTGGACGTTAGCCGCTTCCTATAGACTACACAACACCAGCCCCCCCGCCCCATGTGACGCAGCCCCCAACCAACTCCCTTTCTAGAAACACAATATATTGTCAAATGTATTCACTTGATGTATTGACAAATTCTTCCATATCATATTCACACTCAACTTCCCCTCCCCCCTTGGACAGTTATTAGTTAACCTCACTCTCCGAAACCGATCAAATGTAGTAATCCCTTCAAAGACATTCAAAAAAGCCCCACAGAACACTTCATTAATTACGTCACGTAACCTTACTGGTGACGACATCCCTCGCCCATTTTGCCTTGCCCTCCTTACACGACTTCTTCCTCTTTTTTCTTCTTCTTCTTACAAACGCGTGAAAGGCAGATAGTGTCGTGTAAAGCTCAGAAGGGGACCAAGATACGGCGTTGTATCGTGTAAGGAAGGAACGAGCAATTCCACGCACGTCTCGAATCGGCCCATGAAAAGGTGTTCTCATTACGAAGAAATGTAGGATTCGTTGACCGAGACGAATGCCACCATTAACAACAACTATCGGAAATAACTTGTGCAATCACTTTCAGGTTAGGTGGGGGGGTGCGTTGGGATCAGGATGTTGATGAAACTCGTTCAACAGCCCCTGCGCTCTTAACAATATTTGAGGATAAAAACATGGGAAGGCTCCGAGAAATTCGTGTCCGATTGATCCACGCCCCGGAAATGTCAATCAAATGGAGACGAGCAGTTCGGGAGAATTTGTCGTGTGAAATGTGCTGGTATGGGACAGGTCGGTGTGGCGTGGCAATTACTCACAACAAACAACGACGACCTTTTTTTCTGGGACAAAATTCAAAACGGACACAGGAAGTGCCACCGAAATGAAACCCCACATCTCCCGGAAGTTGGGTTTTAAGGAAACATGGACTATGGGCTGAAACCCAATCTGGCACCGAGGCCTTAGTATTGTGGCAGAGGCCTTCCACTTTTGTTGGGTCAGGCTTATGATTTGTGATAGGCTTAGTGTTAGAGTTAAGAGTGGGGTATTTGGTATGCCGAATTCCTACGAATCCTCGTCTCGTTACAGTCTGAATTTCTCTCCCGCACCCCACAAACCCCTCCCCCCACCATATGATCCGGATCGCCCTCCTTACGTTTCCACGTGAACAATTCATCAACTCAAACACAAACTCTTCTTTTCTCTCTTGTAAGGCCGAATTAGGCTTGGGCCCTCAGTATGCCCAACTCAAATTTCCAAAAATTGGTATTAGAGATCAATCCTAAATCATCTACACGTCTCAATTCCGAATACCCAATAAAGATTTTAAAATTCCGGAAATCGGTATTCCAAAAATTTTTTGCTCACTTCTACTTCAAACTACTGCGTGACTCGACAACATTGATCGAGTTTCTATGATGTACGATAAATCATATAAATCGGATCAGTCTGGGACTAGACAATCCTTCGGAGACGTTTCCTATAGTTAAGTAGTACAAAAAAAGCAATAAATCATTGTATTGAGCACCACCGGGATCAAAATATTAGACGAGTTTTTAGTATATTTACTAGGAGTCTCTCGTCGAGTGAGGAGAGTCTACCCAGTTAATATATAAGAAAGGAGGTCAATCCGGTATATAAAGTTGGCTTTTGTGGTGGTGAAGCCGTAACTTATGACGTAACATGAAAATAATAACAATTGATTTCATTTTCAAATCCAGTGACTTTTGGGGGCCCTTGCTCGATACGTTGGAGATTCCGGTCTATGATTATACACGAAACAGCTGATCTCATTTTCAAATCCAGGTGTAAAATGGGATTAGACAGGTGCTTAATCAACCCCTACCTCCCGAATAAAGAAAAAGGGGGACCATGAAACATCCACATTACAACCATCAGAACATCGGCATGGAAATTCAAAGCATTTGACTCCTTGGCAAGCCGACGGCGAATGATTTGAAACTATTGGGAACCCACTAGACGTGTCTAACCCCAAATGGTGCATACATTCGCTTAAAATAAAGTTCATCGTGTTTTTTGGTGGGATTCTGCGAGGAAAAGCAAAAAAGGGAGCCGACAGCGGGGATTGAACCATCAAACATTATTAAGGAAACGAATAGTTTAAATTTGTTGAGTCAGTGGGATACTGATCTACCGGGGGAGGGTGGGGGGACAATTATTAATCATTATTGACTCCAATTGGAAAGAAATAAAGAAAATGCCCATCAAATTACTTGCCGAATATGACTCAAACAATAATATATTGTTACTTGCCTCCCAATCACGTCCAGGTAACTGGGGGGTCTTTGGAATATCGTCTCAGAAATTATTTGTCCTTTGTTTTCATTTACTTTACTTTAGATATAATTAATGTCTAGATCAAATTTGAGTGATGGAGATCTGACTGATATATATTATATATTAATGCGTAGTGATTAAATGTTAATTTTAATATGCTACGAAAAGTTTGAAAAGTTGGTTGATATAATAATTTTTCCACCACGACAGCTCTGCTCCGCCAATTATCATACATGCAAACCCCCCCCCTCCCCCCCCCCCTCCTCTCTCTCGCAAATCACATCACGTTGATAGACTCCCACCACCACCCTCACACTAAAAAAACAAACATGATTTTTCTTTAGTTTTTTTTTTTTTGGGGGGGGGGGATTTGTCATGATGATGAGACACATTGTAGACCCTCTGAAGCCAACCATCAAGCAACAGTCCGTCCCATGTCTCCCCACATGGGTTGTAACAGTGACCCCCTTCACCAGCCCCCTCCATCCACCACCACCACCCTCATCCTCCTACCACCCGTTCGTCTCATGTTCTCCGCAGCAGCCTCTCCCCCCTCCCCAACCTAGCTAAAACCCTACCGGGGGTCTCGAGTCATTCCATTAGATTCGTCGCATGTTCATGGGAGGACTAGACAACGAGTCTTGTCAACCACATGAAACAGACGATTGATATGATCGAAGCCGGGGGCAAACAGCGAACACGATGACTTCCCTTCCCTACTCCTCCTCTCACACCCAACTTACGTGGTCTAGTTGATTTCTCCATGTGAAAAGCACTACGGGATGTTTTTGGCACGATCGCGAACCCTTTGAGTTATATACCATTCGTACAATTACCTATAGAAGCGGCGAGGTAACACGAAGAGGAAGGAGGAGTAGGAGTAGGAGGACGAAGAGAGGAGACTGGAAGAAACGGAGGAAGAGAGGGGATGGATGGGGCCCGAGAAAACTGATGAACAAACGACTGTTTTCCTGACTAATGCTGTCATGAAAAAGTAAGAAACAAAGGAAAAGACAGACAGAGGGGGGAGTCTGTTTTTGGTGGAGGGAGCATTGGGAAACAGCCCCCGCGCTGTTTTCGCGAGTCCCTTGCCCCACCACACCCCCCGCCCCCCAATCACTTCTGAAATATAACAAAAAACAAACGGTGTTCAATGGCGATGTTCCGTGTGTTCTTGAGGTGGGGGTCGGGGGAGGGGACTAAAAAATTATTACACTCAGATCTGACAGAAGTACCACCACCACCACCCCTACTGCCACTGCCCGGCCCCATTGTTTCTGAGTTGTTGTTTCTCTCCAGCCTCCGGTGTTTTCCTTTTTTTTTTCCTAAAATTGAAATTTGCTATCATAGGAATACTGATGTTTTAATGTTCATTCGTAATACGAACTCGAGTAAACCGTAAGCGTGAGTTTATTTTAAAACAAAAAACAAAAAAATTGTGGAGTGCCCCGTGTTCTTATTTCTATACTTACATAGACTGTCCACATTCTGTAAGACAGATCCGTCAATCTCATTGCAGCCTTGTCCCTTTTCTGACATATAGCAAATACCATCCCACTTCTCTTCAGTTTTTCACTTTGACCGGATTATATACATATTATTTATATTATTATTATTTAAAAAAAAACAGCCCAGTTTCCTTCTGTTTAGTAATTCTTGCATGACCTATGCCACGTGTTCCTTATTTTATTCACCCACGGTATTTAATGAATTAAGAGTAGTAAGAGAGGTTTCACGTTCGAAATCTAAAATATCTACTTTGAGCGTAATGATGCAATATCTAAGGAAATTGATGCGGGGAAGGCAACACCTCCAGTAGACGATGCCACCACAAAACGAGCGACAGGAGGAAGGTACATCTCGAGATAAAATATATTTCGAGGAGGTCCATCGAGATACCGCAAATCTAGTCTACTCGAGAAGGTCCATTTTAAGATATCCTAACCTGAATCGAGAAGGAAAGGAGTCACTCTGCTCGCCATCAAATAGTCGATCCTGCTCGAGCAACCCATCGAGATGCTATCATCCAATCGATCAAAAAACCAGATGGAAGCCTTCGTTGAGTCGATCGAGATAATCATCTCTAGAAGCCAACTCGAGCAGCTTTCATCGAACGGGACAAAGAAGCTTAGTTGATAAGCCAACTTCTTTGAAAACCGCCGAAACGTTTATTTCCATTCCCAAGACAACATTTACATTAATTCTTTTCCTTTGAGTGCATGCAAATGTAGTTGCATATACCTTTTAACCAAAATTTAATTTCTAGCTTAGTATTTAATTTCTTAGTTTGGACAATTTCTATAAATATAGACGCAAAACACGTTTATTCACATTTTTTAGAAAATACTTTTGTCACACAAGATAATCATTTAACCTTCTTCTCTTTTCATTTGTTAGATTTTAAATGTACTTTGAGTTACGCGCACCTGCTAGTGGTGGTGTATTTATATCATTCATGTTGCCTCTTACACTTTTACCTTCCACGGTGGTGTATCTGTTTTCATGGATTATACGAGCCCATTCGAATATTCTATCGTAATTTTGTACCTATACACGTGGTTATTTTTCTCAAACTTATACTTTCACCTTAACTCAAGTTTGATTTTCGCTCATTCGTTCCTCTTTGTTCGTCCCCCATCAATAAAACATCTTTATAAATTCATACCTCATCGGTCCTTTCTTACAGTAATCGCATCATCTTACCATCAGAGTGAACGTTCCGGTATTGTTCCCGTGAAAAAACGTAGTAGGGGCTTATAACATTTCGGCTAAAGTATATACTCGACTAGATTGTGCGATTTTTTTTTTAAATTAATGTCAATATTTCTAAATCTGGAAATGAACAAAACAACTTGGCTATGTGGTCGATAGATTCTCCTGGTCGCGGCCTCGTGGACAATAAAGTTGCTGCTCCGCTCATGTGCCGCATAATTGAGTGCCATGAAATAAAAAAGATGAAAATAAAAAAACAAATTTCCATGATGGACGTATGCTGAAAAGGACCAGAGATTCTTTCCTATACTCACTGCAATCTTTTTATTTGTTTTGTATAATCTTTGTCTCTTGGCTTTGAAATGGTACTATTATTGCAATTTCTTGCAATGATGTCAAACAAAAGGCATTGGGAACAAACCCCAGTTCCAGTCAAAATCTTGAAGCTTCCTTTCGTCTTTGGTCAATAATTATTAGTGGTAAGCACTGTTTGAATAACCCCTTTTTATGGTACTAATTGGGTGGTCTGGACACCCTCTTGATTGATTAAAAAGAATAATTGAACTCCCCACCCCCAAACCCTTCACAAAGAGGACACCAGAAGTGGAATATCTATCTTTAATCTCACCAACTAATAAAGCTAAACTTGGGTAGTTGCGATGGCTCGTCACAATTTGTGCTTAGCAGCTGGAGGCAGGATTAATCACTCACCGTTGCTCCAGGCCAAGAAACCCGTGATAATTCCACAATTCGGACACCTTGCCTAGGTTTAAGTGTTCATCTCAGCTATAGTCATAGCTTTATTCAAACACGTTTACCATTTTATGTAAAATGGATTGCCAACAAACGTACTGACCACTTTCATAAGAGGTCAATGCCAGCCAATTCCTATAAAAGAAGTGAACACGATTCGAGCAGCGATGCATGTTCGGTTGAAGTCGTGACATTATTTCACTAAAAATTAAAAAAAAAGGAAAGATAATAATAAGCTTACTGACAAGACAAGGAACAGCTCATTGTCCGAAATGATATTGAAAGCAGGGTCGAAGGGGACGGACAACCCCTCGACGTGATCGGCTAAAGATTTATATCCGCTAAAAAAAATAAGAATTTAGATTGTCCAATCCATCGAGAAAAAGTCGATGCCCTTTCAATCTAGTCGTTTGTTTTTTCATTTACTTTTTATCAAGAAATTAAAAGGAAGACAAAAGGGGGTCCTCCTAAGCTTCAATCATTTTTTTTCTAAGCCGAACCTCCTCAATTATGAGAAACGTCCGGCGGTTTCTTCCCTTCCTTTCCCATCGTTTTTGTTCGTTTGAAATAAAGATTGATGGAGTGAGTAGCACTGACGCTCTTGACTCCTCTCAACTGCAACTCCCTCTATCCATCACTCCCTCTCCCTGCAAATTTCCTCGAAACGTCCCATCCTCAGGTCAATTCCAAACTCCGAACCTCCCCAAATTGCTTGTTACATGACACTTCAAGAGAAGAGGCCAGAAATGTAATAAGTGCGTGAGCTCAGCTCCCTCCCGAGAAAACACTACACACTTGAAGTTCTGTGTTTGTTGGGAGGGGGGAGTAGTTGTGATTGCTGATGATGATGATGATGGGGGATGCACCCTCTGCACTTTGCATTACTGGGCTCCACCCCTGAGAAATGGCCTTTTAGCGCGCATCTCTCGGGGGCATTGCTTCCCTCCTCTCCCCTCCCTCCCCTATCTCCACCTTTTTCCTATTTTTTCTTTTCCTTTTGTAGTTTTCCCCGGTAAGTTTCCTGTTCGAACAATGTGTCCATTTGCTTCTCTTTCTCCACCAAGGGGGAACATAAGAGGTAAAACCCACCTTTTTCTGTTTAAATTTTGTTGGGAAAGAGCGGGTCTCGCTTTGCGATAGCCAATAGACTTTTGTCATTTTCTATTACAGATTAAATTGAACGGTGGTCGCGTAGGACGGACGGACGGACAGAGACAGACAGGGAGGAACATAGAGATAGAGGCAACCGTAATTCATTCGTATCATGGGGGGTGAGACAGGGGGGGTCAGTCATTACAAACGGCCTTTGTCGCCGACACCTATTAACCTCGTCGTCAGCAGAAAAATTATTATCTCTTCTTACATTGTATGTCTCAGTGTTATCTATACATGACATTGTCTTTTAAGGCACACGTGGTTTTCTCCAGCTCCCGGTCGTCGTCCACAGTGTGACGTCTCAGAAAATGTTCACCTCCTCCTCCTCCTTTCCTTTCCACTGTTCCTCGTTGAAAATAAACATATATATCTCGTACTATACGGAAGCCTAGAAGAATAAAAACAAATCAGTGTATGTTCAATATATTCTCCCCAAACCCTACACCTAGCCGATCACGGAAACTGATCAATGTAGAACGACTCGGTAAACTAGAATATTTACGTGAAATTACTTAAACTAATACAATGGCGGGAGATTCGTTTGACATATATTATATCAAAGCATCCCGTCTTTGTCCGTTGAAAGTGGATTTGCTTTGGGCAAGGAAGTGATGTGGTTTTATTTAGTGTGTGATCATCGAGCAAAGGATGCGTTTTGTATGCCGACCAGGGCGGTTAATGACTGTTGTTTGTTCGATTTGTTTCGATTACATTCTAAGAGAATAGAGATGTATAGGATGTGCAAAAGCAAAGCCGCCATGACATTTTCCGAAATCAGCCTGTGGAAGATGCGGCGGAACAATAAATAGTGCCCCCTCGCGACTTCCATAAACACAATGGCCTTGTCCCCGTGTATTCTCCAGCTCTAGCTCTGAAAAAGATGTATTATTTTGCTTTACCAGTTTGGGATAGACATGATGGATGAATGTCAAGAAGATTCTCTATATCCCTTCTTTTCACCGGCACGATTAACTCCTAATTATAATCATTCATGGGAATCAAAACAAAACGGTAGGATTGCGTACACAAACACGACAAGGGGTATGCAAATTAATTTAACCATTACGGAGGAGACGTCTTTTCCCAATCAATAGATTAATGCCTAAACTCAGCGGAACAAAACAACCATTCTGATAACTATAAGTGTAAGTGTGGTACAACGATTCCATCGTGCATTAAATGCTAAAATTAGATTCTCAACCTCAACACCTGTCAAAAGACTCGAATAAAATGTTGGGCGGAGAGATTGATTAAATCTTGGGCAATCCCATATTTACTTTTCGCTCGATCATGGCCGCAAATTGGGTATCTCCCAGAAAAAATTCGATTAATATTCGAGCAATCGTACAAACGAGTATTACGTTCTTGAACCAACCAAATTTCCTACGATCATACAATAAAATCAAATATTTTTTTTTTTAAATTGAATGCTAGGGTCACGACTGAAGAGTAAAAAGCAACCCGGAACAAGGAATCGTGTTAGTTCTTGATCGGGGATCCAATCGTCGTCGTCTCCTAGCTCAAATGTACATTCTTTGGTAATTATGTAAAGCCCTCTTCACATGACTCCTTGGTCCTCGATCCTACCGCACATAATCACCGTCATTCACCATCATTTCTCCTCGTGAATAATCCAACTTACACAAATATCAAGTTTGCTTACACGATTGAAATGATACTAATATTCTGCAAAGTAGTTAGAGTGAATAATATCAGTCACTAAGAAAACAATTAATCACCAATTATATATTGAGACTGGAATTTTCATTCTCTGTCCCGATTAAAATCATTTCATTCCGGACTCGAACAGGTGAACCAGACAGCAGTGTAACTTATGTTAATATCAGCCACGTATCCTTAAAATCCATTATTAATATTACAAAATCAAGATTAGTCCTCAAGTTAAATTTGGCATCTAAGAGTAAAAGCAGACATTTTTTTAAATCGTAAAAATTTTGTACCCCACACTTACGACAACATAATTAAAAATGTAAAGGATAAGAGCTCGTAATTACACGAATACAGTTAAACCCACTGGGGTGCCCCACAATTAAAAACAAACCCAAACACGAAACATCGCGAGGGGACTCACTCGCCCTAACCCTCTCCTTTCCTTTTGCTTATTTAAAGCATTTATTTTATCCACATTCGCAAACCCCAAAAAGAAAGAACGTCTTGTCAAAGCACTCACCAAACAAAAAATATAAAAATAAAAATAAAAATAATCCCGACCCGACATCATAAAGAAAAATTTAACCAAACACGTATTAAACCGACATATAATGAATATTTTTTCACTGACACGATACATAACCATAAGCAACCTACAAAGTCAATAACCTTCACTTAATGTTATGCAACGCCGGGGATGTTTATTTAACATCCAAGTAAGAAGAATAATCAATAGGACGAATTTTACGTGCCTTAATCACATGAAAAATTTACTAAAAGATTTCCTAAATTAATTTAAATCCCACACAAAACGAAAAAGCCAAACCCTTTTTGTCGCTCCAGCACTCATAGCAGCTGCCATCATTCCCCTTCAAAACCAAATCGGCACCCTCACCCCTCTCTTCCTTTTCCATAAACATGACATGCCCTCCCACACCCAGTTCCAACTTCACTTCGAGGCCTCCTTGATATAACCCTCTCCTCCCCGGAGTTCGTCTAGGGTTGGATCTTCTCCGGTTTTCTTTCCCTAGGGTTTTCTCTTCAGATAGGGGCAGCGGCTATAAGAAGGAATGGAGGAGTTCGGCCAGATGAGCGGCGAGAACGGCGGTTCCAGGGGGAGCTTCCTTTATGCGTCGCCTGTGCTCGGTCCGCCGAGCGGCAATTCTTCCGGGTATGGAGGTAGGGGTAACAATAATAGTGGTGGTAATAGTAACAGTAGTAGTAGCCATCACCACCACCACCATCATCACCGTCAGCATGGATCGATGGGGATCACCGGGGGTTTCCAACTTCAACCCGACACGGCGTTGGTGGCGGATGGGCACCTCGGTATGAAGACGGCTGGTCACCACCAGCAGAACCGTCCCCAGTCGGAGAAGTTCCACTATTCCTTTATTAGGGATCAAGTGAATCGGCAAGGTGCCGGGGAGGGCTCAAGCAGCAACGTCGAGGCCATCAAGGCGAAGATCGTCGCGCACCCTCAGTACTCCAACCTCCTCGAAGCCTACATGGACTGCCAGAAGGTGATCGGACCTTCAAAATTCCTTCGCAAAATTAGTTCTGATTGTCTTTCCTTAATGTTTGGAATTCTGGGAATCGCTCTCAGATTGGAGCTCCGCCAGAGGTGGTGGACAAGCTGTGTGCGGCGAGGCGGGAGTTTGAGTTCCGACAGAGGTCTTCAGTTGGCTCCATCGACGCCCCGGCCAAGGACCCAGAGCTCGACCAATTCATGGTCTCTTTCACTCGCCTTCATATCTCTAGTTGGCTTCCACCAGAAACTCTTGGTCTTTCACTAAACACCGAGGATGTAACTATTGGTGTTCTGATCCATACAGGAGGCATACTACGACATGCTGGTGAAGTACAGGGATGAGCTGACGAGGCCTTTGCAGGAAGCCATGGAGTTCATGCGGAGGATCGAAGCTCAGCTCAACGTGCTAAGCAGCAGTGGCCCCGTCCGCATCGTCAACCCCGGTAAGCACTTCCATTCCAACCTTCCCGAATCCTCCCCTCCCTCTCTTCCCTTCTTTTACAACCTCCGGATCACCCATCTTCCCTTCCCTTCCCTTCCCTTCCCTTTCCTCCTTTTTGCTCGATTTTCTTTTCGGGAAGAAGAAAGTTCCCCGAGAGACGCAGAGATTCTCGGCTTTTCTCTTTTCTTTCCTGGTAATTTCTCCTTTCCTACAACACCTGGGAGCGTACGGTCCGGATTCGACGAGGTTATACTTTCCCAAATGGTGAAATATGGTTTTCTTTTCTTCTGGACTCACGGGATTTGGGGTCGCGCGAGTGCAGAAAAAACAAGGAAAAAAAAAAAAAACCCTACGGGATTCAGCCCCGTGTGTCACCCCAGACACGCCCACACACGACGAGCTCTTTAATGGGACTGCTAGTAGGAGTTGAAAAAAAAGAAAGACTCTGTCCGCCATGGGGAGTTGAGGCATGTCCCTTTCTCCCTCACCCCCCTTGTCAGTTTCGGACGCTAAGGCTGAGTCAAAAGATGGCCGGGAGGAGGGTTCGGTTCTGAGAGACATCGTAAATGACAGAGATTTTCTTCTACCACCCAACAGGATCTGCCCTCTCCCTCCCGAAGGAGGGAATTGAATGTTATCTTGTTTTGTTTGAATTCTGTTCCATTTTTATTTTTATTTTTATTAGCATTTCGTTGAATGGTGTTCTTCCTTTCCTCTCCTTTTCTTTTTTTATTTTCTTTTGTTGTATGTATATAAATTTAGGTCATAGAAGAGAAGGTGTTATCATAGGGGATGATGGATAGGCCACTGATTGGAATTCAATGTTTACAGGGAAGTCGCCGATCCTTGATGAGAAGTTTCTTTCTCTTCTTTTTTCTTTTTGAAATGACTTAGAAGCAAACGAGCAGCACCCCCTAAATATTCCCCTTTTTGAAATGACAATTTTTTTTTTTTTGCCTCCGTCGAAAAAGCACATGCGCCAAGGAAAACAACACATTACCGACCTGGGCATCTTGAAACCCATTGCTTTCTGTTCTTCCTCCTTCAACTTCATCCGAGTCCGTGTTTTAACTTTATCTTTGTTTCCATTGTACTGGTGAGTGATCCAGTGGTTGCCTTTGTTTTTCTTATTTGATTTCCGGGAAGATTAATGGTTAGCAAGCATATTTGTTGATGCTCTATTCCCTTACTGTAGGGGCGAGCTCGAATGTAGTTATTTCTCGTACTCGATAACTATGTGTGGGTTATTTGCTGGCTCGTGTTGGTTTTATGGGTCAAATGTGCTATCCCTCACTGTCCCGCACCTTTAGATGCTGTGTTGTCTACCATTCGTTGTGGACCATTGGTCTCGTCTAGTGGACTCAACGATTGTTTCTTTGGCAGATGCCATTCCCTATATAGCCTTGGCTATACTTGCGTAGGACGCAGCAACGTCCTTGCTTTCGAATATGGAATTTGAATTCAGCTCTGTATTCATATGACTGAAGTTTTCAGGCTCTCTTAGTCCTAGTCCTCTCTACTACTGTCCATAATAGTTATTGATTTGCCTAATGTTTTTATTAGCCCTTGTTTAGACAAGGAGATCATTATCATACCGTGATACCTTGGTGGAAATATCCAGTAGCGATTTTAGATTTTTGTTCTTGTTCTATTCTGATGTGCGTGATCCTCCGATGCTCAGATGACAAGTGCGAGGGAGTAGATTCCTCGGAGGACGAGCAGGAAAACAGCGGTGGAGAAACGGATCAACTGCCCGAGATTGATCCGCGAGCGGAGGACCGAGAGCTGAAGAATCATCTGCTGAGGAAGTATAGCGGCTACCTGAGCAGCCTCAAGCAAGAGCTGTCCAAGAAGAAGAAGAAAGGAAAACTCCCCAAGGAAGCCAGGCAGAAGCTGCTCAGCTGGTGGGAGTTGCATTACAAATGGCCTTACCCTTCAGTAAGTCCTGCATAGTCTTAGATTGCGCGATCAAGAGACTTTTGAAGTACTTGATTTTAATGCACATTGATCGTTCGTTGTTTTGATTAGGAAACGGAGAAGGTGGCACTGGCCGAGGCGACAGGCTTGGACCAGAAACAAATAAACAACTGGTTCATAAACCAGAGGAAGAGGCACTGGAAGCCCTCGGAGGACATGCAATTCATGGTCATGGACGGACTTCACCCCCAGGGCGCAGCTTTGTACATGGATGGCCACTACATTGCCGATGGACCGTATCGCCTCGGACCATGACACCCGATGCCCTCCCTCCGTTTGTAGTTGATTTTGATTAAATGTTGCTTGTTATGCCAAAAAGGAGTGAGAGTTGAGTTTCTCAACATTTGTTTGATGTTTAGCCAAGAGTTGGGTAGGAAATTGTCATCGATCGACAACCCAATTTCAGTTCAGATCAATCCGAGTTGTTTGAGTATGGTTTGATTGTGATTTCATGTGTTTGTTGGATGTTTGAGGTAGCGATCCGATCCATGTCATGTACATCTACTGATATTGAGTTATTATGGTTGTCCGTAATGAGTTTAGCCTTCCTCTGTAAGCTTTCTTTTCTGTCGCATAAAACATGGGCCTAGGCCTAGGCATATCCAGCAAAGGACGCAGCCGGAGAAGTTGAACAATCACCACGACACGACAACATTAATCACAAACTGTAATAATCACACGGTAACTTTTGTTTTATTTGTACAGAATGTGTGTGGAATTAGTTCATATACAGGAGGGCAGAACATACATACGCAAATTCACAGAGCAATGGATATAACCAAAGGCGATTCGCCCTTATCCACGACGATGGTCTTTGTGATGGTCTCGGAGTTGACGACAACTTGGATGTCGTAAGTCCCGTGGTATCCCCTGAATGTGTACTCCCCTTGTTGATCGAGGTGCCCAGTTGTCCGAGTAGACCACTCCTTCCTAAGCAAGAGGTATCGCTTCCCGGCTTCATTCACATTCCCTTCTGCATCCACCCAGTGCGTGTTGGTACCGCAAGAAAGCTCCCAGAATCCCCAGAACATGACACCGTCTATTGCCGGATGCGCGAATGCTTCCCTCAGCATGACTTCGAGGTCATCACCCCTTATGTGCTCATTCACGGAGGTTACGTCCATCTCAGTGAGCCAAATTGGTAGGCCGAGGATCCCCAGCTTGTCCAGTGCGGAGCAGACAGTGGGCCCGACCGGATTGCTTATATGCCCTTGGATCCCAATTCCCCCGACGGGAGCACCTTGTTCCTGTAAATTGAGAATATGTTCGATGTAGCTTTCTGGCGAGGATCTGGGGTCGCAACCGTCTTCGACATGGTAATCGTTCACGAACAGCAGCGCAGATGGGTCCATCTGGTTCGCGATCTTGAACATGTTTGCTCTGATGTCCTTCCCCAACCTGTCCTGGTAAAATGAGCCATGCAGCATCTCGTTGTTCACGTCATAGTGGCGGAAGTTCCCCTTGTAGCGAGAGAGAAGACTTGTCAAACGATTCTGAACGGCCGCCATCAGATCGTTTGTGCTCAGAGAACGGACCCACCATTGAACTGCATCCTCTACTTCCCAAAAGATGCAGTGACCTCTAACCGGTATGTTGTGGCTTTGGCAAAAGTCGAGCATCTCGTCGGCATCCCTATAGTTCAAGTTCCCCTGTTGCGGCTCCGTCCAATACCACTTCAACTCGTTACAAAAGACAGACCAATTGAAGTTCTTCAAGAAGAAAGCCACAAAGTCTTCATTGTCGATGTTCGACCTGTTTAAGCAGGAACCAAAAGGAAAACTGTTCTCTGTTTGGTTGATTATCACTGAAGCGCCTGCCAAGGTGCTCGATTGTGGCCCAGAAAACTTCACGACAACGTCACGCTTGCGTAGCTGCAGTCAAACCATCACGGTTAGCATAAAACGATAATTAACATAAGACAAATCCAGCATTGTTTGCCTACCTTGTCTGTCAAATTCTTCAAATGCTTGAATCTCTTCTCTCGATTCACTGGGAAAATCTGTAGTCCCGCGACCATCAAGTCGATCCCAGGATCCGGCCCCTGCGCATAGACCATGACTTTCGATGGCTGCTTCTCGATCCTAAAAGAGCCCCCAATTTCATGCCATCTGTCCGATGTAGCGTTCACTTGCCCACCATTGACCCACTGACCGTCCACGCCCAGAGCCACATTGACGTTTTGAGGACCGGTCGCACCTGAGCCTAATTTTACCCAACCGGAGACTTGATATGTCAAAAAGAGCTTGATCTTATCGGTAATCGTCTGAGCTGGGCCCATCCAAGTCTGGCTCCGGTTCTTCACAAGGATAAAGTTTCCACTCAATGGTTCGTGAGGCCCCAGCGAATCTCTTGCCATGGGAGGGATGATGATAGGAGAACCAGACTGCACACTTAAGTTACAGTCTCCGAGCGGGTACCAACCATTAGTCCCATCATACAAGTTGCTATTTTGAATTATGTTTACTCCAAACGCTGGATTCTGGAAAAATGAACGAACAATCAGTCGTGAAACCTTATCTATCAGAATCTATGATATACATATCTTCTAACCTCGATAACTGGTCGGGGCATTGGGGGTGTTTTCGGAGCACGCTTTACAACTAAGCTGTTGACCAAGATATCAGTACCTGCTGGAGGACCTTCAATATAGATCACGGTTTTTGACGGAGAGCTGTCTATTAGAAATTTTCCTTGCAAATGCACCCAGTCCTTATCAGTTGCCTGCATGCTGCAACACAGTCCGACAGCCAAGCCTTCTAAGATATCCGAAATAACAGATCGAAAATCTATCAAGATGACTGCATGGAAAACTTACCCGGTAATGCCTATATATTGCTCACGGAGATCAGGCATTTGGATCCACAATGTGATACGCACGTCACTGTTACTAACGTTGTTTCCATATATGCGGAGGACAGCAGTAACTTCGTACAACAGTTTCCTTTGCAGTCGTCCAGTGACATCTTGCTGGATCCCGTTCCAGGTTTGTGTGCGTTCAGTGGCAGAGGCAAAGTACTTGCCCGACTGCGGTGTAATCTTACCAGCGTCGATAGATTCATTTAGGACAATCTTGCATCCTCTTCCAGTCCAATTATTAAGCCCGTCATCAAATGTGGGATTCTGGATGATGTTCTCATCACTGGCAGTGATCTGTTCCGGGTGAAATTTCTTTCACGCATCAAAACCAAGGAATTAGTTCCCCGTGGTCGTACCTTGCGTGATTATAAGTAAGAAGTGGCTTTCTGTTACCTCATTCCGGCATTCACTCAGACACACTATCTCCACCGACTTTATAAGCAGGTCTATTCCAGGGGATGGACCTTCAAGGTAAAACACCACCCGGCTCGGCATGGATGCCAGCGAGAACTTCCCTTCAATATTTTCCCATTTATCCTTCGACACGGACTTCCTGCAAAGACGCAAGATAGCTCACACGACCTCCCACAAAGTACAAGCTCTCACGGATTCATTGTCGTGGAACAAAAGAACCTTACCTTCCAATGAAGTGATACTTAGTCTCCGCGTCATGGAAATCCAGCCTCAGAGTCGCTGAGACATCGGCAGACCCTGCCAAAGGCCCAGAGACACCAACATTAGCAGACACCGAATAAGTTGACCCTGGAGAAACTCTGCTCGTAATGTCCTGCTCCAGTCCTTGCCAGCATTCCTTCCTCTTGGTGACAACCACATAACATCCCCCGGACGCCGCCGCTTTTCCATCCGAAACTGCATCCCCAGCGACAACAAACCCCTCGCAGCAATTGGAATCCCAGGATCGCAATCCCTCGGAGAAATCATGGTTCAGTACGATATTTCCGGGACGCATGCTGATTGAATCGTTCATAGCCTGGCTCGAAATCTGCCCATTAGAGACACACAACATACAGGGATCAAGATCATCATCCCCTGGATGTATCACGCATTACATTTTCCCAGATTGAACCCATCTCGAATCACGCAAAACCCAACTTCCAATTCCTAAAGACTAGATCCGCAAAAGACCGCGGGAACAATTAAATCTTCAAATTCGGACCAATGAAATTAAAAGAGGGATGGTGACCCGCCTGATCCGAATGATCCTGACCTGCTTGCCGCCATGAGAAACAACAAGCGCAGAACCTTCTCGTCCCATTTATAGAGAAGATCGCCACATAGTCGGAAGGGTGGGGGGGATCAAGTGAAGTGAAAGAAAAGCGGCGGCGGATGGCGAGCCGTACAATCAAAACGACAACGTCCCATTCCTTATTACATCATCTCAACGTCACATTCCATTCCATCCGCCACTTCCCAAACGATAATAACAACTCAAAAAACCAGTGACAAATAAGATAGACAGACAGACAGCTGCTTCCGCTTGAAGAAAGGTTTCTTGTCGTTAAAGGCCGACAAAGAGAGAGGGTATTATCAACTGGGGTGGGGGGGATAGTGGAAGATTTCTTCGTGGGCGAGGTGAAGCAAAAGAACACCACAACCTCCACAGCCACAACCCCACAAGTTATCTGCACTTTTCATGGGAATTTAAGTCAGTTGGGTTCGTTGAGAGGCTTGTTGAATGAACGGCGGTATCAGATCTTATCTGAACTGGGGCTGGTTAACTGGCGACCTTCGGCTGGGTCAACTGCCACGTTAGCCAACAACTTCGGGTTGCGGGGATCATGGGGATATAATCACTGCCTAGTTTAAGCAAGCAACTTAAGTAGGTGAAAAAACATATTTAATTTTTTGGGTGAAACCAATACGAACGAAATAAGGGTTATTAGCATAAACATGGGCTGGTCCAATAAGGCCTAACCCTGAATCCCTGTTGGATCGAGATATTGGGCTTTTCTCTTACCCAGGCTAACTCAGCCGACATCAATCAAAACACACGTTACTATACTCCTGTCCGTTTATGCTCATCTGTCCTTTTGGGTGGATGGATTGAAGTGAGGCGTAAACCGCACTCACTCTTCTGCACTCCAGCCAAGGGAGAAAAAGTGATCCGACCGACCAATAATATCTCTGAGAGACCTCATCAATCGCCACCCCACCCCCTACCACTTGTAAGAGAGAGTGTATTATTTTCCCTGTGTGTTGGCCAGAGCTGGCTGAATCTTTTATATTTTATTTGGCCTCTTCTTCTGGAACATTGTTTTTAATTGTTTCTTATTGGGATTCTTGTTTTAAAAGAGTAACTATCATAAATAATAATATCGATGATGATAATGTTTTTTTTTGGGTAATTTAGGGTACGTACATCTACTTGGGAGGAAAACAGAAATGGAGTTATGGTTTATTGGCCTGGAATAAAACATAGGAATAACAGATGATAGGGAGGGGGGGGGGGGAGGGAATCATGTCTTTCTTACCTCACCCCATATCTCTGTTTCGAATTAATTATGGGAACGTCTGAAACTCCTCGTCTTAAGATGGAAATAGAGAGAGAGAGAGAGACAAATCACTCCACAGTCCACACCATCCCCCCCTACTTCATCCCACCGTGTCTCCCTCTCAAACCCAAACTTTCACTTCCTGGGATCCAATTCATCGTCCTCGCTGTCACGTGTGTTGGAGCGGAATGAAACGGTTTGGAATGTCTCTCTTGTTTCTACTATATCTTGCTGGTTCGATTCAACCGCGGTTCACGGCCGACGGTAAGAAGAAGAAGAACCCCCCCTCCCCCCCCCCCCCAACCCAAAAGGCAAATCTTTCTTACGGTTCAATCTCAGCGGTTTTGTTCCCATCACAGCTAGAGCGGTTCCTGGGACCATGCCCGCCGAACCCATGGAGGAAGAGCGTCGTCGTTCGGCCGTCACACAGTCTCTGATAGGATCTAGGCCTCCGAGCTGCGACGGGAGGTGCAAGGGATGCGGACGCCGGTGTATGGCAGCGCAGGTGCCAGTCGCTCCTCAGAAAATCAGGATCCAGAGGTCGCCGGCCGCAAAGAGCCTCGAATACGCGCGAGGGGACGACATATCGAACTACAAGCCCATGACATGGAAGTGCAGATGCGGGGACATCTACTACAACCCGTGATATCAATCCATATATCACAAATGTTTTGCTTCTACCATGTAGTCCATCCGGGGAATGTAAAGGTAGCTTTGATGCCATAGTTAGAAAAAAAACCCCTCTCTCAACTTCCAAAAAGTCTCCCGGGTGAGAATCAAATATAATTTTTTTAAGAAAATTTTGATCGTATAATTTAAAAGGCTGCGCGAGGCAACCGAGAATGAATGACATCACACAGTTTTCGGGGGGGGGGGGGGGATGTTATTATTGCCGTCCCGTCTCAGCTCGGCCTGAAAAAGGAGGCGAGAAAGGGAATTAATTGCGTCTTCCCTCTTTAAAAAGAAAACGTAAGACTCCAACACCTCGGGGCTTTACACATTTGATGGCTACCCCTGAATGATTAGATTACAATGCAGGGTGGGTGATGGAAATCTGAGCAACCCCATAAAAAGCTAACTCTTTTTAACCATCGAAACGAGTCGTCCCCGACATTTAATGTAAAAGAAAACGCAGGACCGGAGAAGGCCAGGGTGCGAGTTAACATAATTTGGAGCGACGACGATGATGAACTTGATGTGGTGGTGGTATTCCATAAGTGCAGGGGGTGAACAGTGGGATGATGGGACATGTTAAAGGGTAAAAAAAAATCTGTCGGAGGTGACGGGTGGGAGGGACTACTCGGAATGCTTGTCGTGTTGGACGGACGACGCATCAGGTTTCGGACAAGACAAGAGACTATGTAATGAATAGAATAAATAAATAAATTATCTAATCATGAATTTCATCGGGTAATGAACCGGGGGCGCCGTGCGTGCATGTCAATGTTTTTCGTCTTCGATTGGAGTTTTCATGGAACGGGTGGGGGGGGGGGGGGGGGGGGGATTTGACTGGTGATGGGTGGTGGGGAGGGAGAACAGTGTTTTAATTTCGACTCTTACAATTGTTTGGTCGTTTTGTGCTTTCCTTTTCCATCCAAGATATGGACGACCTGAATAATAATGATTTGATTTCATTACAAAAATTCAATTTCATTTTGGGGACAGCCTGTAAATGGGAACCCACCCTCTGAGACCTCCTTTATTTTGAAAAAAAAAAGGAAGAAGCCTGTCAGTGGAAGTATTTGCTTGGATGAAAGAAGCCTTTGGGCTTTTCAATCTGGGCCCTTGTTCCGGCTTATAATCTGACGGGAGCCCGTCAGTCATCCTCTTCCCCTTTCCGTTGGAACGTCGTGCCGCCGCGCCAGTTCCGGGGTGGAATGGTGTAATGACCCAAAGTGTTGTAATAAGGCTTGTGTGAAACCCAAAGTTTTGTAATAAGACTTGTGTGAAATGTAATGACTCAAAGTTTTGTAACAAGGCTTGGACCATGAAAGAAGCCTTGAGTTAGGTGAATAGTGAGCCCATCACTATTACTAGCTCGTGGGAGAAGCCGTTAGATAACATCCCAGTAACTTAAGAAAGGAAATTAAAGGGGAGCGGCGGCCATGCGGAGGAGGAGGAGAAGAAATAAAAAAAAAAGAGAGAGAAGGGGAAGGATCTGGGAGAAAGAGAGGAGAAGGAACACTCGTTCAAGGCGGAGCACGGAGCAAGAAGTGACCGGTATCGCAAAGATCGCTCGAGGGAAAACTTAAACTCGCGGCGGGTTTGCCTAAAGGAGAGTTGCTTCGGAGAAGTAGGGAGCTTGAAGAGCTCGGCAAGGACTAAAGCTCAGGGTCCGTTCCCTTGCTTCTTTACTCTTATACGCTCCCTAGAATGGCCGTATCCTTATTGCTTGTTCTTGTTATTGTGATGGTGTTGCGTATCGTAGTGACGGGGCGCGTGGGTGGCTGTCCGGAACAAGGGAGGACGTCCGCCCCATGGAGAGAAAAGGGAAAGGTCGTCATCGTCCTTGGAAACGGCGGAGCGCTCAGTCCCTCGGAGTTGAGAGGACTTAGGCTCCGGAACTCGACTTGGGGGATAAGACCTCTCTCTCGGAATGGAGGGAGGGCTAACTGTAAAAGTTTGGGACTTGACGTGACCTTGTCTGTGAACTGTGTGGTCCTGGTCCTGTGCCGTCGTTGTGTGGATCTCATGCCCTGATCCCTGTGGACGTTCGGATCGTGGTTGCTGCAATAGAGTGTGGTTGTTCATGCTTCGGTGACTCTTGTAGATGCCTTAGGGATGTTGAAAGTGTGATCTTTGTTTTATTCGGTGGCTGCCCTCCGCTATGTGATGAGTGATGATGATGGGAAAGGATGATTTGAACTATTTCGGTAGCTGCGTAACTTCTACCCCTTTACTGTGCGTGGATGTTGGGATTGCCTCCGAGGAGATTTAATTGAAGATTTTGTTTGGTTTTGTTACTGGTGGTTGACTGGACAAATCAAATTCTCTAAACTCACAGAATTGGGATTTAGCAATTGGAGTTGATGAAAGCTTGTCTTTTTTTCTATTGGTTATTCGTTAAACCCGGAAGGAAACATGAACAGGAAATTTTCATGGGCGATGTGATCGGGAGAGAGTTTCGTGATCGCAGGAAAACGACATCTAAGGTCCGCGAGGCTGAATGTCTCCGTGCGATATGTTCAGGGAGCTGGAATGTAGCATCACGGATGTCGTTTTATATATAAGGAACATGTGTACTTAAACGTATCTTGAGACTGACAAGATATGTTAGTTCCACGGGATAAAACCTAGTTGGAAGTCTAAAGGTATAATAACCGAGAGAGTAATAAGACTAAGGAGTTGAGTGTCGGGTTTTACAGGTCGTCAAGAGATTAACATTTCGCTCTAGGAACGAAAAGGTTGTAATAAGTATGATAAATAAAATTTTATGCAATAAAACTTCTATCGATTATATCCGTAAATCGGGAAAGGAAAATCTTTGGGACCTTTCAAATGGAAGCTCGTAGACTTTGGCGAAGGAGTGCTCGTTTCGAGTCACCCCATGAGCGTGTGGATGGGGATGGGGAGCCAGGAGAATGTTTTGTGTGGATGACGACGTGGGTGTGATGCGAGATTTTTTTTTTTTAATCGCGCGTGAATTTCGTGGTATACATTGAAGTTGAATGACAAATATCCGAGGGAAGTATATAGGAAAGGCAAGTGGTGCAAGATAACCGACAGAAACATGCATTTCACGACAAAAACTGGCCTTTCCAAAGCCCACTCCTCTTGTCATAATGAATACATGTAATGACGAGATGATTGGACTAGCGATATCGAATTAATCCAATAAATGTGCAGCTACCCCGTCGGCAAGCGAGGGTCGATGGAAGTTTGGTGGGGGAGTTGAGGACGAACGCAAGCATATTTCTACAAGTTATTGACAGTACACACAATCCTACTTCCATATTCGAAAACTTCAGAACGAACGTGATTGGTTTGGTGTCTTTTCGGGGGACGCACACGAATCATTACAACAACCAGCCATGCAAAACATGCATCCTCTCTCCTTTTTGAAAACAAAAATAAATAAAATAAAGAGGATTTCTATTAGTAATTCCTATATATTTTTTTATTTCTTAATTAGTAGCGGACCTTACTATTATTATACTTTTTAATTTTTTAGGGCAAATGTGTTTAACTAATAATATAATAAACACTACAAACTAAATCACAGTAAAAATGTTAAATTATGGACGCTAAACCTAAACCGTAATTATAAAATCCATGGCTGTTGATCAAGAAAGATTTTATCCTGGAAAATGGGATGGAGGTGGAATTTCCACAGGTGGGCACCGATTCGATCATTTTCAGGGGCAACCGGGTCCGACAGGGGGGACACGAGACTCCGAATTCACGTGATTCCGCAAGTGGTAAGAAGGATTTGTTGTGTTTGGGAAAGCCATTCAACGTCCTGACAATGAAAAAGAACTAAATGATACCGCGAAAAAGAAGGCAATAGTGTATTCTAAACGGGTTTCGATACATACAGCTCATGATACCGATCCAACGTCAGCGTTCAACAAGCGTTCAAAGCCGCCGCAGTTGTAACGCATTTGCTTGCCTCTGGGGGATCTGACTTTGGAAGCAGATGAATGCTAAGACATGACATGGAAGCACACGTCTCCATCCGTCCATAAATATATGCAGTTGGATCCAAGTCCTCCCCATCCTTCAGAAACCGAAAGTTGATTACGAGGAAAGATACCATGATTTTCTCCAGAGTTCTTGCCAGGGCGCGTCTCTGGATCAGCTCATCTCAGTTTGAGGCCAGTCGCTCTGTTGGCCGCTTGTTTCACGTTAAAAGAGATAGGGACAGATTCGTATGTGTTCACTTTGATGTTTTAATCCTCGCTTGGACTTTGAATATAGGATGATATGAAGGGTGGCAAGTCTGCTTGGCGCCCTACTAGTGATTAAATTTTCTGGCATGAAGTCCCGCCGGTTTTCTTTTTAATGGAGTTTTGATACGGTTTATGATCGGCGGATCATTGATTTTTGTTCTTGTTTTACAGTCAGGGGCGATCTTCAGATGGTACGCATCTCAGGCCGCCTCATCTCTGCTGCACAACCCAGCTTTCAGGTTGGGACACCACCGCAAACTTTCCTCCAGAGATGGATGATAGGCTTGATTTGAGGTTTTTCAATTCCCAAAGAGAAGCTTGATAGTGTTTCAAACATTTTTTTGGTGGTTGTTTACAGGGCATCAGAAGATAGTGAGAGCGCCGACATAGACTGGACAAGCTGGGGTTCAGCCTGATGCCAACAGATTACATGTACATCATGAAATGCCCCCAGGACCAACCCTTCGACAACGGAAAGATCAGCCCGTATGGGAACATCGAGCTCAGCCCTTCTGCCTGTGTCTTGAATTATGGCCAGGTGCTAAATATCCGAAACTGATCCTCCATCAAAACAAAAAATGCAAAATTGTTGATGTGAGTTTCCGGGATCTGAATCGATCTAGGGACTGTTAGAAGGACTTAAGGCATTTAGGAAAGAAAATGGGAATCTTCTGTTGTTCCGGCCAGAGCAAAACGCGATGAGGATGATACATGGAGCCGAAAGAATGTGTATGACATCCCCTACCATCGATCAGTTCCTCGACGCTGTTAAACAGACTGCTATCGCCAACAAAAGATGGGTAAAAATATACACCATTGCCTGCATTCACTCATCCCTTGTGCTTCTCATTCTTGTTTTCAATCAATCATTTCGATTTTAGGTTCCTCCGCCGGGACGAGGCTCGCTTTACATTAGGCCTCTGCTGGTAGGAAGCGGCCCTATCCTCGGGTTGGGCCGGCGCCCGAGTATACATTTCTGATCTATGCTTCTCCAGTTCACAACTATTTCAAAGTGAGCAGATCACTTCTATACCTAAGTGCCCTGCCTTTGATTTCGGTGTGCCTGACTGCTGTTTAATCAACGATTTGGAGTGCAGGAAGGTACAGCACCATTGAACTTGTACGTCGAGGACGAATTCGATCGTGCATCTCAAGGGGGCACCGGTGGCGTTAAGACCACATCCAATTATGCACCCGTGAGTAACAGGAGAAATCATTGCCAAGCAGTCTATTTGTCTTAAATTATTCTACGTCAAACCATGCAGGTTTTTCTACTCAGGTCATGAAGGCACTGACGAGAGCGAAGGAAAGAGGATTTTCCGACGTATTGTATCTCGACTCCGTGAACCGCAAGAACATCGAGGAAGTGTCTGCTTCCAACATCTTCATGAGGAAGGTTCTGGCCAGATAACAGATTGAACTAAGTCCATGCTTGATGAGCTTTCGTATGCCCATAACTTCACGTGCGTGTTTGATTTTCAGGGCAACATTCTTTCGACTCCCATGGCCAGAGGGACGATTCTCTCCGGGATCACCAGAAGAAGCGTCATCGAACTGTCCCGTGATCTCAGCTACCAGGTCAAACCCTCTTCTTTGTTGTCTAACAACACATAACGGTCCATGTCAATGCCGACAACCTTATCGTATTTGATATAAAGTAGGTAGAGGAGCGTCAGATTACTGTGGAAGAACTTCTCGAAGCAGATGAGATATTCTGCACTGGGACTGCTGTCACGATTGCCTCGGTCGGCAGCATCACATATCAGAATCGAAAGTAAGCTCATGATCGTGTGGTAATCAAGTTTATCGATCGATGCAATCACATACTGGAACTGAAATCGAGCGATGCATCCGAACGCAGGGTCGAGTTCAAGACGAAAGGGAAAACTGCCTGCCGGGAACTGTACGAATTGCTGGTCGGCATCCAGACGGGGCAGATAGAGGACAAGCACGGCTGGGTGATAGAAATCGATTAGTCAGTCAATGTATGTTTTGGATGTTCATCACTCATCACAAGACGTGCCTATGGCATAATCAGTGTATTCGCATTCCAATAAAACTCGTGAAAACAAGTTGAATCAGTCCCACCCAAAACATACAAAAGTGAAATTTCAGGAAAATCGTGTTTAAGGAAAATGAAATTTCCCCGATAAGAGCAATAGAAGAAGACCTCGTACTGTCTGTCAGATAATCTGAGGAAAGGCGGCGGCGAGCATATACACACTCGAGGCCGCAGTTTTTCGCAATTCGTCGCGGCGACCCCACTAATTTCCGTCGGGTAATTGACCGTCCTCAAACCGAGGTTTATCTGTCGATAGTCAATGAAGGAGGATGAGGGGGACAATTCTTTCGGCAACAAACGGCGGCCGTCCGCGGCCGCCAGCCCATTTCAGGAGAAGCAGGAAAGCTTGAAGCTTTACGGTGCGTTGGTCTTCGGGGTGATCGGTGCCCTCGTAACGACGATGGCCGTAAGTGGGTTTCCTCCTTTTTCAGTTAATTGCCCGATTCTGGCTTGCTTTAGGTGAATCACGATTTGTTGCCGTTAGTTGAATTTGTGGATAGGCTTGCCATGTCGTAGTAAGTGAGTAATTTGCGATGTCTTCTGTTCCTTTGGGTTCTGCAGGTTTTGCAGTTGCGGCGAACTGTGGATTGGGTTTATGAGCAGGTGAGCTATTTAACTAGCTTCAGTAGAAATTGATTTGTTTGTGAGGAAATCAACTATTGAAAGCATGGAATGCGGCAAACCAATGACCTGATGTCAGTCGGCTTTTGCCTTCCATGGAAACTGGGCTCACTACTGCTGTCACTTGTGCTAGTGAAGGTACCCAAGTCAAGAACATCTAAGAAATCCTTTCACTCAGCTTTTCCGGAGGAGGCATGGCAGAAATATTACCGTAAAATGGAAGTGGAGTACACTGAGAAAATGGAACGAGTGGTAAGTTCTTTCTATAGTGTCTTTGAACTGCATAATACGAATTGATGTTGGCTGAATATTGTGCATCTTCATCTTAGGAGTTATATCCTTCCCCTACGACCCTACTGGACCCTTTTCTTACTGTATAGTGAAATTTTCACTTTCATAAACCTTCTGTAACTGCCCTATACCTGCTGGATGGTTGCTAGTCTTTTAATTGAATATTGATCTCGACGCATTCATTTGATTGGGTCCAAAAGCATGTTGAAAGGTTTGGCTTTGAAACAGTTATGAACAGAAAACTTAACTAGAGTTTTAAAATTGCCCAATGACCAATCTATAGTTGACATGATTACATCCTGATATCATGATAGATGTTCACAATTGCATGCTTAAATTTTATTTTTGAAGACGGGCATGGTGATCAAAGTAATGAAGATCTGATTGTGCCGTGGGAAGAAACCAAGAATCTGCAATCATTGATAATCTGATTTTTCTTCTAAAGGCACGTATAAGGCGCATGCAAAGAATATTTATGCGGGAAAGGAACAAATACAAAAGGAGTTACGACAAGTGGAGGCAGAATGATCCTAACGCCTACACCTACTACGAGCATTTTGAGCGGGAGGATTGGTATTGGCGGAATGACTCGTCCTTCAGAAATAACTGGAGTAATCACCAGGAAACCTTTGGAGCCGGTCTATCGCATCCCATGTCCCATCATTACTCGGTCTTGGGTCTTGACAGGTACTGAAGAAAAGTGAAACTTGCCAATTCTGTTGTACCAGATCTATATTGGAATTTATGAGTTTTTTGCCTAGGCCCCCTGTGGCGTGCTTCTCACATTCTCTTGCTCTTGTGCAACAGGACCAGACAGGCACCATACACTGAAGCTGAGATCAAGGTAGAACATCTAACGATAATCAAGTGCCAGTGCCTTTTGCTTTCAGGCCATTATGGTTATTTTGCATCATGAGCTGACATTATCAACAGATGATCTCTTAAAAATCTGCAAAATCTTTGAATGGCTTCTTGTCTTCAGCATTATTCTTTACTCTTCGACGCTGTAGTTTTTCTTTGCTTGCGCAGAGTGCCTTTAGGGCCAAGGCTATGGAGTTACACCCAGATCTGAATCAGAATAATAAAGGTGGTATCTGGTTATCTCATGTCGAGAAGTCTTGAGGTTATTGGATTTCATGGCAGCACTTGACTGGGTTCAGGTGTTTTCCTATCGTCTAAATTGCAGAAGATGCTGAGGAAAGATTCAAAGAGGTTTTGGCCTCCTATGAGGCCATTAAGCAGGAAAGGAAATTCTGAGTTTCTTTGAAATTGTAGAAGATGCAGTTTTAAAGTTCAAAACAGTCTTAATTGTCCCATAAGGCCATAAATCTGGAAGATCGGGAAGAAGACAACTGAAGAACTCCCAGAAGGCCAGGTGTCACTGCTACCGGCAAGTCAACAGAAACGGATTTACCTGAAACATTGCCGTATTTACTGCTAGAAATAAGAGAAGATAAAACAGAGACGCCATGTGGGCCTGATAAGTTGTCAAAAATGAAACGCAGTTTATAATGTAACCGATATGCTCCAACATGGTAAGGATTTGCCAAAAATGTCAGAAATTCTATTCATGGTAGATGACAGCAATAACTGCCATGTCTTCGATTCCTTCAAATTACAATGCAAGCAACCGTGAAAATTGAAAACCCCCTGCATTTGGGTTCTCCCTCTCAAGTCAGCTGGAGTACATCTTCAAAGCATCAGTCAATGGTTGCCTAAAAATTTTACATTGCTCAGACGCTTTCTGCTGATCTGTCTGTAAGGCAGATAAGGAAATAGTTGAGATCCCCCCCTCCCCAACCACCAAAAAAAAAAAGAACCCCTATACATTCCCCGCTGCATTCACACCAGTTAGTCGACTGCAGTTAGCCGAATGCCGTAACCTCCCATTCACATGGAAATTGTGAGAACTCGCCGTTGGAATTCAAACCCGAAAGCAGTTTTTTCTGCTCTACCTTTGGAAAACCTGCTATGCCGAGACACACCTAATCTGTAAGTAATTAGAAGAATGAATTATGCTCTTTGAGACGAGTAACGTTCTTATTTCTCAACCTGATGTGGAGGTATGATTGTGATCACCCATCGAGACTTCCCGGCGGTACACCCGATTAAAGGCCTAATCCAGGTGAGATTGTAGCTCCAGCCGAGTTGAGTTCAAAGGCTGTGTGCCAACACATCGAAGTCCACGTAGATGTCAGTTTGAGGTATGAAAAGACAGAAAATTCCGGCATTATGCCAGCTTACTTGTTTGGATACAGCACTGTCTAAGTTGACT